>PVIJ01000340.1:9613-148411 GCA_004024925.1 Scalopus aquaticus
AAAAAAAAAAAAAGAAGAGGTAGCCCAAATGCAAATGCAAACCTAGGCCTCCTGCTGTGATGCCATGCCCCCCCCCCCAACTTCTCCTAGGTCCTATCGGTATATGGATGTCTATATAGAGTGTACATGTAGTATATATGTATGTGTATATACAGTGAATTCCACTATAGGGAAACATTTGGAATAATTTTTAGGTGACATAGTGTTTGTAACAGCCACAGACACTGAAAAATCAATACTAAATCAAGAGGGTATTAGCTGGGTGGCGCTATGACCCTTGTCCCACGAAAGGTATTTGTTTGTAGGGTTCTGTTTGTTTTTCAGGAACAGGACTGACACTTCTGTTACAATAATTTTTTAGGATGACTGTGCCATGGAGCATTACTCAAGAAAAACACCTTATTAATTACTAGTAGAGTCCTGGCTTTCATTTTAATCATGTGTCCACATTGAAGGGAAAAACAGAATTTAACCTTCCAGAGTCTTGTGGCCAACTTTATATCCTGTTATTAAAATAACTCTTTTCTGGGAAGGCACCACAGAGGCAGAAAGAAGGCTCTACTGGCTGCAAAAGAAGTGGAGGGAGGGACGTATGCCACGTTTGCCTGAGGCCTTTCCTGGCTCTACCTTATTTAAATACACACATACTCACAACCACCTTTGATTTACACTGTGGCAGCTCCACTGTTTTGAAAAGCTGATGTTGTGGAATCCTTAAGTCATCTGTGACCTAGGTCACTAAAGACAGGAGCAATTTAGTAAAAGTATTAATTGAAACTCTCCTGACAGGTCCTACTCTTCCAGATAAAGTTACACATCAAACCCACACAGGCCATTGGGCTATTCTCAGCAGCCTGAGATTTTCAATATCTCATAAACAGGCCCCTCAATCACTACAATCTAATAAGGCTATAATCATCATTGACACTATAATGATTAAAATGAATAAAACCCATTAAGAAAAGTCATGTTGAGTTATTAAAAGTTTCGCTCTGCGTGATATGTAATCTTTTATCCATTTTTTATGATGAAATCTGTAACCATCTATCCACAAAAGACCATTAATTTACTGCTCTGTGGATGTTACCATGCTCTTTAGTTTAACAGCTTATCATTGATTTCTTGAGGGAGATATTATATTTGGAGAAAATACACATGGAACAAAAGCCCGAATGTTGCTGTAAATTTCCCAGTGACAGGATGATCAAAGTATTTGGGCCTGGTTTGCAGCCCAGGGCTGGCAAGCAAGTTTTCTAGAACAGAGAGAGCCCTCCGACTAGCAAGCAGCAGATACATGTTTTCGGGCATTGCAGATGCCTCTAAGGAAAGGTCATGTGCACAGCGGGGGTAGAAACAATAAAATGTCCATTAACTGGGGCCTAGTTAACTGGCTTATTGGCATCTATTAGAAACAAATTGCAAACAAAACTGATCCTATTATAAACTTCTCCTCATCCCCTCCATCGAGGGCAGTCCCTGATTGGCTCAGGAGACGCCCAACAAACACAGTGCTGGCAGATGACCTCTCCACTTGCAAGGAGAAGATTGGGGTTCAGCCAGCAACAACCTACAACCCTGACCAGCAGAGAACTGCAGGGATTGGGGGGGGGAATACATGGCCCACGCAGCAGAAAGAGCCCCGGAGAGGCAGCTAATGTACTGTTGCCCACATTCTTTCACCGGAGCCTTTTTTCCTCTAAGCAAACAGCAATAAAAAAATTCTGAATGGAAGAATGTGTACAGAGTGCTGAACTAAGTGGTGGGGAGCATGATTCTTAATGTGTACATTTTATCCTAATAAACTCTGCTCCGGTATCTTTACTGCCCATCTCTTATTTAATCTTATTAACAGTAAAACCTAAAAAGATTCTGTGAAGCCAAGGAGAGGGTGTTGTCTTTGAAGGCATTCTTCATTTTTCCTGAAATGATTAATAAATCTGTTTGCCAATCTCTGTCTGATCAGACTTGCCAGGGTTCTCCAGCAGGTAATAACAAGGAACCACAAAACAAGGTGAAAATGGTTGCCTTAGGTTTAACAAATTTCCTTATTTTCCGGATTCGTTTTCTACATTGAGGTCACGCTGTGTCACCCACCCACCCCCACTTTATCTAAATAGCATTGTTATAAACATTATTCCATAACATACCATCTCTTTTACTAAGGGAGTCTGTCTTTACCAAAATAATCAGATAATCCTTTTTCAAAGAAAACAGCAAACTACATTTATAAGGCTGAAGTATAGTTCAGAGCATGGTGAATAGACATCGATTTTTATCAATCTTTGGAGAGTTAATTTAAATCTACACCATTCTATCATGTAAGACAAAATGGTTGCAAAATGAAATTAAAAGGCAAATTCACTAAGAATAAAAAAGGAAATCGTTCTTTATATAACACATCATTAACCTGTTGGAAATAACTGCTTCAGGGTATGATTGAGGGTAACAGCTTAGAAAAAAATTTAATGATGTAAAACTTCTACCAATCACAATGGCATTAGCAAATGGTTACTCAATCAATCCTCACCTTTCTGGACATTTACTCATACCACACGTGAAGACAACTCACATGCCCTCAACATGTGGAATATAGATACACAATTGCTTCTGGTGTTCTCATACCTTCATTTCACCTTAATTATATTGATGGTCATTGTGGCTCAAAGTGAAAATGAGATTGGGTGAACTATTTGTCCATTTCTAAATGAAAAATCTTTCCCCCCTTCTTTTGGGAGAGCAATAATGGAATCAAAATGTAATGCAATATGAATGGTCGTTTGGCTATGTCTGAACTCCCTTAAGAGAAACACAAAATCACTTAAACATTCCAATAAAATGGGACTGATTTTAGAAGAAATTGTGTGTGTGTGTGTGTGAGAGAGAGACATAAAGTAAAATAAATAAGCTGGAGTAGGAGATAAGTATATAAGGAAGAAATCACTTCAGTGCATCAAAGAAGGTTTCTTATAATATATCTTCAGAGGAAGTGAAATTGACTATTAAAATACCTATAAAAATTTTAAAGACATTCATGAATTTTAATTTATCATCACAAAATTAAAAACACAGCCCTTTCTAACCATAGAGGCCCTGAGAATTTTGTGACATAAAAGTTTTCCTGGTGTTAATTTGAGCCTTTAATTAATTATAACCTTTTAGAAGGGGGTTGCTTGAAAGCAAAAAAAAAAAAAAAAAAGGTTACACAGAAATGATGAAAAAACAAGACTCGTTGCAGATTTTAGTGAAGTTGCACATCGGTAACAGTGATTCTAGAATGATTAGTCAGCACTTCTGTGATTACAGGTGGAGAGAGCAATAAAATCTTGCTGAGTTTAGTTATTGAAATTATATGGTTTCATAAATAGTATAATGTTTTTCTCAGTGGGTAAATGTTATATTTTAATGACATCCATATTACAACACATACAAATGCTTGAGCTCAAGGTCAACAGGCCCTCCTTCAATATGAGCAACTGGAGTCCTGCTCTAAGACTGAGATGAATGCTTGAGGTTCTGAAGTGATGAGGGTAGGGGAAGAGGAAATGAGATCACAGTACTGTACTAGTTGGGGGAAAATTTTTTTCTGGTAGGGCCTTTTGGGGTCCAGGAAATGTGTGCAGGTTTGAGCTAGTTAAAACTTGCAAGTGGCCAAGGTTTTTCATAAGGTAACAGAATCTAGTACAAACTGTCATAATGAAGGGAACAAACCTTCTGTAGTGGTAACGACCTTTGGTTTCTGTTTAAAACCCAATAATGTTAAAATACAAGTTAATGTGCTCCCTGTTAAGTCTCCCTTAGACTTGAGTTCAAATTCCAGCACCACTATTTTAACTGTATAATGTATGAAAAATTACACAAATTCTGTAGTCCAGTTCCTCATTTGCAAAATGAAAATAGCAATACCAATGAAGGATACACCTCCCTAATATATTCAGAATAGACTTTCCCAAGACATGTCACTTTGGCATATGGATTATTTCAAACAGAGAGCCATAGAGGCCCCACCAGCACAGGTGAAACTTGTGCCACTCCCTTAATGATGCAGAAGGATGAAGATAAGGGGTATTAGCCAGAATGAGGATTTTTACCAAAACTAACCTAGCTATCAGAGAAATCCATCTGTATGGTAGGGCAAATACATAGAGATCATCTGATTTTTGTCATTAGTTACCCTCTTTTCATTAGGTGAGCCCCCCTTTTCTCTCCTTAGAGCCCCAGACTCCTATTCCATTCCCCAGTTCATGATATATACTCTCATTTTGTTCTATTTACTTAAGAATCTACATCTATATAGATTGCATATGTAATTATTTTTTTTTCTCCTACTAATCTGTCTGATCTTAATTTGATTGCCTGAACAGCCTTCAAACCCAGAGGGGTAAGGGGAAATTTCCTCTCTGTGCCTATACTAGCTTACCCTATTGAAGGCCAAAATATTGGAAGGATAGGTGATGAATATGTACATTTAACCCTCCTCCAGAACTTACTAACTTAGAAAAAAAGTTTGAATAAACTAATTTTGGATCGTAAATAAATAATTTTTGTTATTGAAAACCTACTCAATTGACTGTAATCCTTCCAAGTATTTTCTCTTATGAGTTCCTGAAATCTACTGCAAATATTTGTGTGGATATTTTTGCCTGCATAAATAAGCATATTGTTATTCCTCTTTTTAAATATTAAATATTTCTCATGTTTGGATCACTTAACAGTTTACAAAGTACACTCTTACATTAAATTTTATTTAATCCACTGGGTGAATGTTAAGGTTTTTGGGGGTAGATAATACCTCTGTTTTACAGATGATGAAACTGAGACTCAGGAAAGTTGATTCATTACTTTATGACCAAATTGGTAGTTGTTGAAGTCAGGGAACAAATTTAGGTCTTTCAGCATCAAATTCATTACTCTTCCTACCACATCAAACTTCATGTCCGAAATTTTGAAACAGGGGCCTCCCTGGCAGCAGTTAAGCGCTGCGCTGTGGAGCTGTCGGCAGTGGCGACATGAGTTCGACGCCCGGCCGGGGAGATTCCCACATGGCGCGGCAGACCTCTCCTGCCTTGCCCGCTGCTCCCCTCAGCAGTGTATCTCTGATCTGCCTGTTCTGCTCCCCTCTCTGTCTCTGGTGAACCCTCTCGCCGCCCCACACCTCTGGCCTGTACCCCAGCTGTGTGCATAAATAAATAAATCTTAAAAAAATAGAAAGAAATTTTGAAACACCACACAGTGCTTGGTAGCCATCTTTAAGTCACAACATTGCCACTGCTAATACTGTCATGGGTTCTATCTCTCCATAGTCTAAAAAGCACATAGGTGCTTTTAGAATTGTTCTTTGTTTATTTAGTCATCTCAAGACAAAATATATGAGAGATGATGGCATACCTAACTGTCTGTCCATCCACCAGTTACCCTCTGCCTTTCCTTGCTGAAAGAGCCCTGATTTTGTCTGGGAGCCATATTTTTTCTATGTAATTCACAGGTGAAAGCTGTCCTTGTAATATGTAGTAATATAAAAGAGTACAATGCAAGCCATATTTCAGGAAGAATAACAAAGAAGTAAAGTTAGAATAATTACATATTCAGGATCCAAATATCCTCATATATGTCAAATTACTTCCAGTAAAGAACAACTTGAATAAATATCACTTGAGTTTCATTCATTTACTATCTAGAAATCTCAGGAAAGTCAATTTGAGATAAATGTAATTTTAGCTCCTGTGTTCCCTAAATCCATTTTTTTAAAGGTCTATCAGATGTTAATTTATGTGTCTCCTCCATCCCCAAGAAGAAGGATCTTGGTTTGGGTTTCCCCAGAAACAGGGCCTCAGTCAAAGATTAAAGTGCAAATAGTTTACTTAGGAAGTGACCCCAGGAGACACTGAGGGTGCAGGAAAGGGGAGGGAGTCAACACAGGGTGTTTTATTAAGTCAATCATCACTCTCAAAACTGGAACTCACTCTTCCTGGGGCGCTGGGGGAGTATTGTGGAACATGTCAGAGGCCTCACTGCATTTATTAATATCTGCTAGTTTTTGGAACTTCATGCAATCATCTGCTCTGTAAATGTCCAGTATTTGTCCTTGTCATTCTGATTTGCTTTACTACACGTAAGTCCCTTGAACTCTCTTCACTGTGTTATAACTGGCTGCATATCATTTTTCTATGGCTGAATAGTATTCCACAATGTGAAAGACCACATTTTCTTGATTCAGTCATCTGCTGATGGGCATCTGGATGCTTCCATGTCCTAGCTATTGCAAATAGTGCTGCAATAAACATTGCATAGCCTGTAGTTTTTTGCATTAATGGTTTCATGTTCTTTGGATAGATGCCCAAAGTGTTGCTGGGTCATATGCTATTTCCATTTTTAGTTTTTTAAAATAAATCCAGATCACTTTCCATAATGGCCACACTGATTTACATTCCCACCAACAGTATAACAGGGTTCCTCTTTTATGGCATCCTCTCCAGCACTTGTTGTTGGGGCTCTTTTTAATATGTGGCATTCTCATGGGTGTGAGATGGTATCTCGTGATTTTAACCTAAATCTCTTTAATTGGAAGTGTTAAAGAACATTGTTTTCATATGTCTATTGGCTTCTGGATAGCCTCTTGTCCAAAGGTTTCTTAATGCAAAGTATTCTTCTTTGTTTATGATCAATACTGTGATGATGTTGGAAATGTTCCATGTGGACAATGAACATGGAATGTATCGTGGGCCAATAAAGGATTTTTGGCATGCTATTTGATATTTACTTGAATTATGTAAGCACAAAAACATAAAAGTTGGTCTTTTCCTTTAGCCTCTCTGTCTTCCTTTGCTCTTTGTCTGTTACTTTCCTTTGAGATTAATGTGCCCACTGCTTAAGAAGGAAAGAACAAAAAACTTGAACTAAGAGGATTTTCTGTTCACTTTGGTTGTTCTACAACTCATTATCCTTAATTGATCACTGGAGACTCTACTGCCATATATTTAAACCACCTTAGGCATTAGCTGGCATGGATTTATCATGAAACTTTTATAATAGAGACGGCTACAAGGAATAGAGTGCTTTCAAATGTCTCCTCTCCTGCAGGTGATAACTTTCCGCTTTGGTTAGTCCCTGCGGCTTTACTAATACAGTTAGATGTTTTTATTCTAAGAGGAAAATATTATGGATGAACATAAAGTTTTAGTATCTGGGATTGCTGGATTGCACACCAGACAGTTGGATCTTTTATTCCCTATCTTTAATGTATTTTAAGGTCAGTTATATTTAAGGCTTCACATTCCAGCTGCTTCCCAAGTCAAATAAAAAAAAATATTTGTAGGAATCCTAGATAGTTTGAAGAAACTTGTTTGCCCAAATTTTCATCACAACATAAATCCACTCTATTGAATTCTGAATATCACCGGCCTTCTTGAGCGAATGGGAACAGTATTTGGGATTTATGAAAAAAAAAAGAAAAAAAAAACAAAAAACAGGATCTGTAAAAAATATTAAGAATCCTGGGCTTTCCTAAGTAACAAAAGGATGGGACCATAACAAAGAGATTGGTAGGAACAAGGCCACTGCCAAGAGTTGTGCAGTATATATACTGCATGAGTCACAAACTACAATGAATGGTATCCCCCAGAATGCTGGGCAAATTATAGCCCTAAGCAAAATTTAAAACAGCAATGAGGATGAGCATGAGATCATGAATTTAAGCAAAGAGACTAGGTAAGAGGTAAAGCCAAGAATAAAATTTGGATTTTGGATGATGGGCACAGGCATCTACAATAAGAACATAACTCTTTGCCTCCCCCTAGTCTGTCATGAGGATACTCTACATGTTTTATCTTGGTACATTTGCCATGATTCTTGCTACCCAAACCAGACCTTCGGTCCTCCATCACCATCCCCGTCTGGTCCTGTCCCCCACTCTCCTGACAATGCACAAGACTCTCATTCTTTGGCTCTTCATATGAATATAAAGCCTTAAGAAATGGGCATGCAAAAAAAAATGATCAAGCGATTCTGCTTCTATAAATTTGCTCAAAGGAAATGGTTGTTAGTTATTATTAATGAAGGTGACACTATGAAACAACATAAATGTTATAGTTATACAGTGGTGTATCAGGCAGTCTCATACGTGATTTTGTGGACAAAATCTTAATGATGTAGAAAAATGCTTAAGATGTGAGGTAAATTCTTAAAAGCAAGTTATAATACAGTATATGACTGTAACTATTGAAAAAAAATCCACCTGTCTTGGTGGTGGGTGTGGTGTAGTAACAGACATCTGAAGAGGTGTAAACCTAAACTTCTGCATCATACAGTGTTGTAAACCAGTGTTACCTTAAAGGAAAAAAAAATTCCACCTACTCCTCAGAAAAAAAGATTTGAACTATAGATATCAAAATATCAGCAATATTTCATTTTGAGTGGTGGAATTAACTTCAGTAACATTTATTACAAAATTGATTTTCCCATTACAAAAGTAAAACTGTGTTCTCCCCATACAAAAATAATAAGGAAAAAATGCCCACAGAAGAAAATTTAAATTACCTATAATCCTATCATCCAGGAGCAAAACCACTAATATTCTGGTGTATACTTTTCTGAATATTTTTAAAATTAAAAATAACTATCATGAAAATAATACACATTTAGTGTTGAAAACTGTAAAATACAAGTAAGCAAAAAAAGACACTAAATGGTTTTTATTTTCTTTCTTTTATTTACTTTTATATATTTCAACAAGGAATACACATTGCTTTGCAATGAAAAATGACATATGTATTGATCATGACCCTCGCACGTTCTCAGCTTTACCTGAATTGCAGAAGTTCAGGAAAAAAAAAACACTTGGTATTAATGGTTAATGGATAATGACTTACAATGAAAATATCTCCCATTTTAGCTGGGGCATTCTGTAACTTCTTTTTTATATTAGGATGGGCAAAAACATGAAGCCTAAAGAGATATACACACCATGGAGGAGAAGAAGAATCTGAAGAGGGAGAAAGAAGAGTTGGAAAAGAATAAAAACATGGCTCTATTGTCTAAAGTCAAAAAAGAAAAAAGAAGGAGGAGGAGGAGAATCTGGGGCCAAGCAGGACCAAAGGCCCCAAAACCACATGGCTGCAGGCCACTCTTGAAGTAGAACTCACAAAGGGTGAATAAGGAGGAAAACTGAACTCTCAGGGGTCAGGGAAAGTGCTAAGCATACTTGCCAAAGATCTGACCCTATGCCACAGAAGTAAACTGGGCAAGCCTTCAAAGATGGCTGCCAAGTCCAATGGGGGTGTCAGGGTTTCAGTCTCCGACTAAAAGACAGGGTAAGCCCCAGGGGCTCAGGAGTGCTATATAAGCTAAGCAAGTAAGCCAGAGTACAGTGAGTCAGAACCTTACCACATGAGTTGGGAAGGCATTAAAAGGGTGTATGAGATAAGGTGCTACTCTGAGCTTACCACAGGATACAGGTCTGCTTGGCTATAAAGACATTTATCTAAACATTTATTCATCCAACATGTATCTACCAAACTTCTCGTAAGTATCAGGCACAGTACTGGGTTCCAGACCCAGTGAAAATGTACAGGTATCACAGAGAAAGACTGATCTTAAGTTAATGTGGTAATCAAACAAATACAGCAAAAAAGCATAGCAAGTGCTTCAAAGGTAAATCAGGATGCTCTAGAATCTAGTAAGGGTACGAAGTTTAGATTGGGAATCAGTTGTCAAGGAAGACTTTTCAAGGAAGTGATGGTTAAGCTAAGAATCAAAGGTTGAGTAGGAGTTAGGCAGGTGAAGATTAAGAAGTGTTCCAGACAGAGGAAGTGGTTTGGCTAAGAAGTCTCAAGACACTGTAAACTGAAATAGGGAAATACTGAAAGGGGAAATACTGAAGTATCCGAACTAGCTAAGACTGGTTTTAGCTGGCTAACCTAACCCTGGCTCACAGAAGCCAGACTTATCTCCAAACCTCACTAGAAAGTAGGATCTGTGGTCTGGAGGTAGGCCTCGACCTGGACACATTGCTGTTCCAGTCAGGAAGAGCCAAGGTCAGAGACACATGACTTTTATGGACCCTGGGAGCTTTTACTTTTTCTTTTTTTTGGAACTTTTTCTATTTTGCTAATATCATAAGCTATTTCTTTATATAAAAATGTAAAAAAAGTATATGTATTTTAAAATGTATATATATTAAATGTATTATATATATATATATATATATATATATATATATATATAACAAATTACTGGGTTGTCAGAAAAGTCATGACATATTTTTTGGTTTCCCTTTTCTTTCTTCCTTTCTCATTTATTTATTTTTGTGTAGAACTGTGGTGTGGGCCAGAGGTGCAGAGGTGAGAGGATTTACCAGAGACAGAGTGGGGAACAGAACAGGCGAATCAAATGAAATATACTGCTGAGGGGAGCAGCAGGTAAGTCAGGAGAGGTCTGCTGTGCCATGTGGGTCAGCTCCCTGGGAGGGGATCGAACTCAGAACACAGCAGAGTGCACTGAGACTTAACCCCTAGGTGACCAGGGAGGCCCATTTTTTCTGGTTTTCAAGCAAAAATGTGTCATGACTTTTCTGACAACCCAATATATTTTATTAATGAGTTGATATAATTATGAATATAATCCAAGCTGGAATATATTCACCTTATTCTTCTGATTATAAGGAAATTAAAACATTTTTGTGAGTTTCTAATAGTACCATAGTTCTCAGCACTATAACTAACTGTGCCTGATAGATAAATTGGAACACGAATATAGAGCAGCAAGGTGGATTTGCGCCATCAACCAAAGAAAAAACTATAACGACATTTCTAAAAGTCCTGCAGAAATATCAGGGGATACTTGGAGCTTCTTAGAAGTTTTTGTTGACCTCCAAACAAATAATCACATCAAATATTAGTGCTATCCACTTTCACTTCTATAGTGGGTTTTTTTTTTTTTTTGCATTTATAAAAGCATGTCTGCTCTCAACCGTTCATTTAAGCAAATAGGGTTTGCATTATTTTTCCACTCATTGGGCTAGCCAAGAGTAAAGCAAATTTTCAGTTGTCTACTTCTCCCTAGAAGTCAAAATAATATCTGGCAAGATCATAGGCTTTGAAGTCAGGTTATATGACTTCAGTATATCTCCTCTACCACGTCATAGTTGCGTGACCTTAGGCAAGTTACTGAACTTTGCTGAACCTCAGTTTTTTCCTTTATAAAAGAATATAACACCCACCTCAAAATATCATTGTTAGACCTAGCTGACATAAATAGATCTAAGCACCATTATAACTCAAAAAGAGTTTGGGAATGTCTTTTTTTTTTTTTTAAGATCTTGAAGAGGACAGACTTTAGGACACTATTGAAACTGGAGTTATCTCCTGCTTACAGGGAGCAAGGTGTATATATGTGTGTGTACGCAGTTTTCAGAGGAAGGGTAAAGGAGAGGAATAACACTAGGATCAAAAGTCTGTACCAGCTGGTATCCCTTGAGAGCTAAGGTACAGAGAGTTGAGATCTGGCTGTGTGGGCTAGCACCCTCAGGTGTTGACCAGGTTGGAAATGGGCTTGGGTCTCCTATAATCTTTGGACACTTTCACTGGTTGCAGATGAAAATGAATTCTGAAATTCTCTGAGTGGTTTTCATGAAGCATACCAGGTAAATTACTAATAAAATTTAACAGAGCTCATCTCAGGTCTTTAGATCCTTAAAGCCACTTTCATAAAACTCTACTGATGAAAGACTTTGTTATTGATTGCAATCATTATTGGCTCAGACTGTCCAGCAAAAAGCAAATATGCATTACACCCCTTGAGAAAACACATTTCAGAACCAAACCAATTTTATGAGACAGGCCTAAGAGATGAAAGCATTTATTCAAAGTCCCATTGTGATTTTTTTCAGGAGAGCTTTCTCGTCCAAGAAGGTCTCTACACTCCAGAAAGCTCCAGAATAGCAAGTTATTGTAATTCAAGCAACTTGGCCAAAGTCAGGTGATCTGATTAGAAAGATGTTCTCAAATTCCAGCAGTCTGTTTTGTTATTTTATGCCATATTAACATTTCACATCTATTAATTCAGTATACCTACTATTGATCTAAAAATAAAATTAGTTTTTGCTCTCACATAAAGCAGAATTGCAGTTTATAACAAAAGACTCATTCTTGATTGCATAATAGAAATCATTATTTTCCCTTATTACAAAGGCACCTAGTTAGCAGAGATTTTCTTTTTCCCCTGATGTCACAAAGGGACAATCGCTATTCTAAGCACATAGTTGTCCCTCAGGTACATCAAAATTTGCATTGTGCAAATTCCTTTTGAGACAAAGCCTTGGAATGAAACAGACTATAGATTCGTCATAAGATTTTGAAGAGAGGAGGATGGAGTGCTTTATTAAGTGGTAATTGTGTTCCTTTGTAGTCAACTAGGGATTTCTTCAGTCTCCCTGAATCTTCTCTACAGTTTTTCATTCTGCCTATGTGAAAACATTCCTTGGAATTTTTGGCATAATAATAACCTATTTTGTATTTTTCTTCATTGTTCTGGGGATTTCTACATTACATCAAAATTTAAATACACTAAATATAATCCTAGAAGTTATGGTATAATTATATTTGGGAATAAAATGACTTTGAATTTAAATAATAAGATTTAATGCTGGCAGATGTGTGACAAAACTGTTACTCTTATGTGTTGTTGGCTGCATAGTAAACTGTTACAACCCATTTGGAAAACAACACAGAAATGTTTTTTACTAACCATACAAATGTTTAATATTTTTTTACATAGTGCTCCTCCTTTTGGAATGCTATCCTATTATATCCATGCAAAAATAGATGGGTACGTTATGTGTGAAGAAGGTCTTTGAAATACTATTTATGGAAGTAAATTTAGAAAATTGCCCATTTAAATAATTAGGACATTTCCTTACCTACTGGCAAAATATTCAGGCAAAATGTTTACCTGGCAACACTTGAAAGATATCAGAAAAATTCGTTTACTTTTTCAGCTAAGATAATATAAAATACTACCAGATAGTTAGAAGCTTTGTATTCATCAGTTTCTACATAAATGCTGTTCTTTATAAATCAATAACAATATGGGAAACACAAATCCATCTATCTCAGTAATTGTATTAAATGTTAATGAAATAAACATTCCAGCTAAAAGATAGGGATTTGGTTTTTTTATATATTTGTTAATGTAAATGTTAATGACTCAACAATTATATGCTGTTTACAGGAGACACACTTTAAATTTAAAGAGGTTTCAGCCAAAAAGGGTTGGAAATAAAAGGTTGGGAAAAGATATCCTGCAAATGTTGACAGTAAGAAAGTGATATAGCCATATTATCAAAGTAGACTTCAAGAGAAGGAATATTACCGCAATAAAAAAACATTTCATAATGATAAATGCTTCAGTTCATCAGAAATATGTAAACAATCCTAAATTTGTATATGTCCATTAACATAAACCTCAAATATAGAAAACAAGGTTGACAGGAGAAATAAATAAATCCATAGGCATAGATGCATTAATTTTATAGTTTTTTGAGTCATGGTATATGAGTGATAGTTGAGTATAGAATCATCTCTAAAATGACTTTAACCTAGGCCTGAAGGAGTGGGTCACAAAGAAGGTGCCCTTTGAATCTGGGCAAAGATGAAGGACAGACCTTACATTAATATGGCAGTGGGAAAAGTTGATGAGGAGTTGGGGAAACAAGTTAGCTTTAGGGACTTATGGGAGAGAAATAAAAGAATAGATAATAAGAAAGAGGTGGGGGAAAGATTTGAATGGAACCATAAAGGCAGTAACCTCAGTTTGAATAGGCATTTCAACACCAATCGAATAATCCTGGACCAGTGAGTCACTTACTCTCTCTAATATTCTGACACCCATAAAAATGAAGAAAGTATCTACCTTATGGCTTGATATTGAAGTCAAATACATGTGGAAAGCTGTGGCAATACATTAACTCCCCCTTTTTCAAACTGTTTACTGAGAGTGACTCATGTCCTCAAGGTTTCTTCACAGAATCCTTAGAAATGAATTGGAAGAGAATCTCAGGACCAAATCACTGTGGAAGAAAGAAAACTTACTAGACTGAAGAAGATACAGAGAACCTTACAATAATTCAGCTTCTATCTCTGTCTCCTACTACTATTTCCTTTGGCAAAATGAAAATAGCTCCATGTTACTCCTTAATCTTCATCATGAGAGTCTGTTCTAGTGTTCTCCTTTCTTATCTACATGTGTGTTATCTCAAGGGATTTAAACTCTCTCAAGAAATTTATTTCATTTTTAGTGACCCATAGACGATCACCAGTTCACTGACTGACTTCCACAAAGGATCAAACCTCATATAAAATTTTTCTGAAAGATATATCCCTTTTTAAAAATTTTTCAGAGAAATATAAATTTCCCCTCCCTCCTTGCAAGTAAATCTCTGAATCTCTTAGAGTCAGGGAGTCCTTCCTGTCTTACCCTAATATTTATGAAACAAGGCAGAGTGCTATTAAAGCTGAAATAGCTACAACACGCTGCAGGGACTCAGGAGAAGGGGAGCTTTTATTTGCTTGGGGAAACCAGAAAAACTTCTTGGACAAATGGCATTTATACCTGCCTTAAAGAATAGGCAGATTTTAATGCATATGGGTCAGGGATTATAAACAAATCAAAGATTGGAGGTGAAATATGGAGCCAGTTGGGGAGAAACTGATGATGGTAAGGGTGATGGGGGAACAGAAGGGAAGAAACATAAGAAAATATGGCACCACAGTGTGGAAGCCCCACACACTATAAAGAAGAGTTGTCTTTATTTGGTAAATTAAGGAGGAGCAATAGGAGGTCTTGTGATATGTGTAAATCAGAGGTGAATTTTAGGAAGATTAATCTAGCAGAGCGATTTGAAGGGTGGGAGGAAGAGGAAGGATGAGAAAGCTTAGAGAGACCTTTCAAGCTTTCCACTAAGAGTTCCTAGGAGACTGAATGTTAAGTGATAACAATGAACTGAAGATGGAGGCATGTATAGGCCTCGAGGACAAAATACATTCTAATTTACCTTTATAATAATGGTTCAGCTCTCAATGTCTATTTCTTGAATTAGGATTGCTATTCAGCTACAAGATTTGACAACAAAGAGGTGAGAAGAAAAGAGGAACCCAAAGCAATAATGGGGGGGGTGGGGGGAGAGAGAGAGAGAGAGAGAGAGAGGATAAATGGATGATAATGAAATATAGAGAGTTCTATGTTAAGAGTCTTTTCAATAAAGTCCCTGACCCAAGATCCTTACAAGCACCACTTGCTAAACAATTCTAAACAAATGGCTAGTTAATGGTGGATCTCACTGTATCTCTGTATCTGAGGGCTATCTTATTTGTTTGATTCTATTATCCCAAGAGATGACATACAAACGAAATGAAAGGCAATCTAAGGAAGTGTCTTTAAGCATATTGTCCTCATAATCAATGTTATTGAGGTTCTATTATGTACTAAGCACTGTGTTAAGTACTTTATACAAATTATCTTATTTAATTTTCTCAACCACCCTCTAAAGTAATGCTAGTATTCTATTTTAACAGATAAGAAAACAAAGATTTAGTTAAGCCACAAAGCCAGGATTTGAAAACAGGCAGTTTGACTCCAGAGTGTGGACTATTTTCCTAGCACATTGTGCTGATTTCTAAGGAAGAAAATGCTACAAAATTGAAATCTAAAATACAGGAAGGTGCCCACTGAGAGATATTCCTTTACAATTCATTTTAAAATAAATGTCAATTTGTCAGAGAAATTACCCTATCTTTTCTATGACTGGTTGTTCCAAGTCTGCGTTTTCCCTTCAAAAATTATACTCTCAGAAAGTGTAAACGTGACCTTCCTTTCTAAAGGAGGGTTTGGTGGGTGCATATATGCACTGCCACACCAGCAGCCTCAGGGACAGAGCAACCTCCTATAAAGTTGGGTTTTTGTTGCAAGCAACAGAAGTGAGTTGACAAAGTTAACAAGCGAACAAGTAAAGGAGGTTAATGAAAAATCTGGAAAGACTGAAGAACAAGGACTCAGTTACTCCAGGCTCTAAGGAGCCTCTCTTCAGAGTGCTTCCATTGGGAGGAAAAGGTAACAGCAACCACCACCTTTGCTCCATAGACTCCACTTAAATTCAGGTTCCCCAGAGAGAATATCTGATTGGTCAGGCTCGGGTCAAGCAATCATCACGGAACCAGGGGAGAGCAGAGCCACCATGACCAACCACACACAATACAATACAGGACAGAGGAATTCTCAGAAGATAACCTGATTACCAGAAAGGGGGGTGGATGGAGACTGGGCAGACAAAAAACAGTATGCTGGGAAGAAAGAGTTTCCTGAGCTGCAGACATGCCCAAGTGTGTGCAGAGTCACCCCAAGTTTTGCAGTAGGACATAAAAGTTGAAAAAGTAACCCCCCCATTGCTCCTCTGACAGCTTTAGATTTAGTTATAATCATATGTTACTGTATCATTAGGCAAAGAGCACATGAAATGAACTAGGAACATTTCATTTTAAACTTTGCTGATTTTTCAAATTTGCTTTGCATTCTTGGTAATGATTTCTTGCTCTATTTTTATGCCTCCTTAGAAAAAAGTGCCATCATACATGATGTTTGCTCCATTAGACATGCAGTAAGCATTATTTATGATTATAATCAGGGTTATGAAGCATTAAGCTAGGGAAAAAAAATTATTTCCACAGGCCTTTACAAAGCCTTGAAAGTTGGAGTTTAATTTGTCAGACTTTTACTTTCTTGATGCCCCATGGAGTGGTGAGAAGCATTGGAGCAAAACTGGCCAATGGCTCGGGAGTCTTTTGCTAACATTATTAGACAGAGTGCTTGGATACATCCCAAATTCTAGCCTAGAAAGATGGGACCCTGGTTGAGCTCAGTCTTCTCTGACATGTTGAGTAGAAGGAAAGTTTCTCATATTTGGATTTTAAACTCATGGGGAAGTTAGATGAGTCTGTGATAGTTAACCAGAATTCAAAGATTACTCCGGTTATCTAGATACTTCTAGTAAACTGGAATTCAAAGATAATTCAGGATATTGACTGGATGGCAGATGACAAAGAATACAGTGTTGCTTTAGTGCAATACTAGACCTTATCAGCATAGAAAATGCATGTTAATGTTTATGTAGGACAGCCATTCTTTTTCTCCTCCTCTCTTCTTTTCCTTCTCTCTCCCTCCTCCTCTTCCTCCTAAACCTCCCCCCTTTCCCTCCTCCTCCTTCTTTCTCCTTCTCCTCACCCTCTTCCTTTTCTTTCCTCCTCTCCTCCTTCTTTTCTTCCTCCCCTCCTTTGCAAACTGTCCATAACTTCATCTGTAGTGATAAATATGACACAAAAATGCTTTGGGAAACATGAAAATGGGACTAGAGATGGTAACAGAGGAAAAAAGTAAAAAAGAGGGAGGGAGAGTGAAGCTAATTTTAGATTATCAATAGTCATTTTTAGGTTTGTATTAACAATGATATAATGTCCAATTAAGCAAAAAACCTCAAAACTATGGAAACAGCCATTCTCTGGTGCTCCTACTTTCAACACATGATATTTGCCTGATGCTGATGACTGGGGGGAATTTCTCCAACTTTTGCAGATATTTCTCTTGATGAACTCATCCAATAGATCTCCCCCCAGGGCTTTAGGTTCTCCTTGGATTAGAATACTTGGCAAATACTAAGTTTTCCTTGTCTTTTGATCTGCAGCTAGAAATCATAGTGAACATCTATGAATTAAAAAGTAGACATCTTATCATGTCCCCTATACAATGAAGAAACATAGGTTCAAAGAAGTTAAGTAACCATAATAAAGTCACATAACTGCTATTGATAAAGTCAGAACTTGACCTCAGGCAGTCTGACTCTAGAATGCATTCGTAATGGCCATGTTCTACTTCCTAAAGCTAAAAATTCTCCTTAATTAAAAATGGTAAATAGATCATTTGATATGGGCCATTCTCACAGGAATGAGGTTATCATCTCATTGTGATTTTGATTTACATTTCCCTGATAGTAAACAACGTGGAGTATTTCCCACTTCCCTTGGGACCATGTAATTGGCTTTCTGACCAGTGTGATGTCACAGGAGTAATGTGCACCACTTCTAGGCTTGTCTGGGAAAAAAAATTCACAACCATGCTCAATAGCTAATGTTCTCCCTGGAAAGCACTCAACTATGGTTGAAACACTAAACAGAAAGAGCAAGTTACTGGTTCCTGAGTTCCTGGCTGTAGGAAAACACTAAGGAGAGCCACCTGACCAATGTTAAGACAGAAGCATGAGTGAGGATTTTACTACAATTGTGTTAAGCCATGGAGACTTAACAATGAAGATGGAAAATAGAAAAGACTGTGCCAGTGGGCTTAGCTGAATTCTGAGTAATCGCAATTCAAAACAGTAGCTAGAGATATGATTTATTCTGCCTAATATACCAGGTAAACAATTACTTAAGAATAGCGGTAAAGGGCCTCCTTGGTGGTGCAAGGGGCTAAGTCTCAGCCTATAAAGTTATCAGCAGCCACTGCAACACAGAGTTCGCTCCCCAGCCAGGGAGCTAACCCACATGGCACAGCAGACCTTTCCTGCTCGCCCGTTTGCTCCCCTCAGCAGTGTATTTCAGAAGACCTGCCTGTTCTGCTCCCCACTCTGTCTCTGGAGAATCCTCTCACCACCCGCCTACACACCAGCTCTTGTATGCATAAATAAAATAAATCTTTTTTAAAAAGAATAGAAGTAAAATACAACCAGAGCATTACTAGTAAATATATTTCAGAAAAAGGAAGTGAATCCAGAAGAGTGAGAAGCCAGTAGCAATAGTGACCAAGATATCAGTTGTTTATGTTAATAAATTTAAATCAATATTGACTTAAAATACAATAACAAGTGTAGGGTAAATTAAATGGATCAGGCTTTTTACGCCACTGGTCTCTGTGGCTATCACCTGTGGTCCTCATCTTGTTAATGAAGAGGGCATGCGGGTGCAGGGCATACGTGGCTGACTATGGACACCTGAGCATGGGTGTGTGCGCATGTGCAAGTGTGCATACCTGTGCCTGGAGGTGAGGGATATAAGGGCAGCGGCACTCAGAGTCAGAAGTCAGCTATGGGAAGAGAAGTGACTACAGAAAAGGCAAGACCACAAGAGAATGCCAGAGAGAGCCCAGAGAAATAGAGTAAAGATCACGGGGGGGCTGGAGAGCTCGGTTTCCTACCGGCCTCCGGGCCCCCCTATCTTGCCAGCCTGCAGTCTTGCCACTACAACAAGGTAGGAATGAAATAATTGATTAAAATGTAGACACTTGAAGAAAGGAATGCAGGTGGAAGTTTAAGCATGCTTAGTTACTTTATTGTTCAGGAGGTTCAGGAGGTAGATAAAAAAGCTTGCTAATCTGTAGATTTTGTTAGCAAGACAAAGTTAGGATGTATATTTAAAATTCATATTTTATTTCTAAGAAAATACAGAGTGAGGGCTATGCCTCACCAATACGGCCCAGGGCGGTTCTGTGTGCCATGCTGCTCTCCTCGCCATTTATCTGGTTATCCTCTTGTACTGCTTCAATACTGGTCACTTAATAAGCATTGATGAGAAAAGAAGACAATTGGGCTTGGGAGTAGAGAAGAAAGGGAAAATGGGCCACAGGGAGAAACTCTTAGATTACAAGAGAATACTTTCCAATTGTTAAAGAGAGCTTTGTTATCTACAAATACAACTTGGACCCCCAATTTCAAATATGTGCTCTTTACCCAAATTGTGACAGACTCCTGGCAACAGAACTTTGTAAAATAAAAGAGAATAGTCTGGTAGTTCCTCAAGATGTTAAACATAAAGTAACTGAGTCACACAGCAATTCCACTCCAAGGTATACAGACAAGAGAAATGAAAATACACATTCACACAAAACTTGTACTACTGTTCATTGCAACATTTTTCACTGGGAACAACTCAAATACCCATCAACTGATGAATGAATGAAAATGTAGTACATCTATGCACTGGGCTATTACTCAGTAATGAAAAGGAATAAAGTGTTGATACATGTTGCAACATGAATGTACCTTGAAATTATTACACACAGTGAAAGAAGCCAATGACAAAAGAACACATATTGAATAATTCATATGAAATGGACAAAATGGGCAAATCTATGGAGACAAAGTATATTCATATTTGGCAAGTGGGAAAATGGTGAATGACTGCATATAGGTCTGGGATTTCTTTGCAGAGTAATGAACTGTTGTAAAATCTTAATGATGGATACAAGTCTGTGAATACATTATTTTTTAAAATATTTATTTATTTATGCGTACAAGAGCTAGGGTGTAGGCATGGGGGGTGAGAAGATTCACCAGAGACAGAGTGAGGAGCAAAGCAGGCAGATCGACTGAAGTACACTTCCGAGGGGAGCAGCAGGTGAGACAGGAGAGATCTGCTGCACCATGTGGGAATGTCCCTGGCTGGATATCGAACTCATGTTGCAGTAGCTGCTGATAGCTTCATAGACTGAGACTTAACCCTTTGGGCCACCAGGGAGGCCATGGGCATACACTATTAAAGCCACTGAATTGGACACATTAAATTAGTGAACTATATAGATATAATGTAATGATATAATGTAAATGATATCTCAATAAAACTGTTTTTTAAAAAAGTACTAGATTCCTCCCCCAAAAAACACACTACAAAGATCTCAGGTAAAATGACAAAAAGGAATAAAAGATTGTTTTTGTTTGTTTTTAGATTTATTTATTTATGCATACAAGCTGGGGTACAGGCCAGAGGCGTGGGGCGGCGAGAGGGTTCACCAGAGACAGAGTGGGGAGCAGAACAGGCACATCAGAAATACACTGCTGAGGGGAGCAGCGGGCGAGGCAGGAGAGGTCTGCCGCACCATGTGGGACTCTCCCTGGCTGGGCGTCGAACTCACATTGCGCGCTACCAACAGCTCCACAGCGCAGCGTTCAACCGCTGCGCCACCAGGGAGGCCCAACAGAAGATTGTTTTTAAGCTTGAAATAAACTATGTTAGTAAACTATGTCAAAAACAAAATAAAGAAGACCTCAACTAATCGATACCTCTTTTCCCAGCGAACCGCGGCTGCATGGTTGCTGGTGACTGTGACTTTGCTGTGGAGTCAGTGACAGGGAAGACGGAGTGCAGACAGAGGCAATGGCCACAGTTGGCCACTGCGCAGTCAGGGCTACTTGGGGGTTTGGTGAAAGGAATCCCAATCTTGAGACAAGAAAGGAAGCTGCGACCCTAGAGGGTCCAGGGCCCTTCACTCACTTTTTGAAATCCAGCGAGGCCAGGTCCAGCCTGGCTGCAAGCGCTATTCTGTCTGCCATCTATTTTAACTGTGAGCACTCAAGTCATAAACCTACCCTTGCATAGATCTCAGACAAAAATAAACACAGACTATTATTTCTAATCCTTCCCCTCTGCTTTTCTCAGAGTGCTGATTAGATTGCATATTCTAGGAAAGGATAGGTGAGTTCAGTCTTTACTAAAATACTTCCTCATGGGTTCATCTGTGATTAAGGGTACAAGTTTTTCCCATTTGAAAGATGCATGATCCAGCTGTTCTTTTTGCCTGCTGTAACTTCTTGCTAACCTTTCTGAAACTAAGGAGAGAAAAACAATGTTTAATTATCGTGACCTGCGCATGTCCCTCTGAAATGAAAAGAGGACTTTTGTGTGTGTGTACACCCACGATAATAGCTTCTTTTAACCAGTAGTAATCTGTCATTCTAATTCTTTGTTTACAATTTCGAATGTTGATATGTATTTTATCTTTTAGGTCTTTAAAAAATACAGCCGTTTTGGCTAACATGAAATGTCATACACTGAGGTCTGATAAGTTGAGAGCTGAATGTTTTAAGACCTCTGAAGTAATAATCACTAAGTGCTTAATTTCAAAACACACAACATTCATTTGCTTTCACAGGATGAAATACCCATCATTGAATCGCACCACTGGCACCAGGCCAGGTTATTCTTCTTGGCCTTTTTGAACGTTTGGACTCCTAAGGCAATGTACTATCTCTCTGAGCCTTCCAGTTTCTGCCTTTCAGGGTTCCCAGAGACCTATCAAATTTATAAGCAAAGCAGAAGTAGCCATTCTCACTCAGCACTGAAATCCAGAGGGGCCAGTTTTAAATAAATGTCCAGGTCCCCTCTAGTGGTGTGAAAGCTGGCGCTCTACCTGGTGCCCAGCTGCAGCCTCTGCTGAAAATGTTGCCTAGGTTTGACCCCCTTCCCCCCGCCCCCCCGGCATACTTAGGAAAATATTCACAAGCTGATTGATTTCCTAGAAGTACCAATTCTTGGTGCTATCCTAGTAGGATAGGACAATTTAATTTACACACACACACACACACACACACATATGCATGCACACACACACAAGCTTGTCATATAATCCAAACAAGTTACACCAACCTCTGACTAGCTGAGACTTGGCTAGGAGCTGGCTGAAACTGGAATACAAGTTTAATCAAGTTTTTTCTTTGTAGAAGTTTGTTAAGGAACAGGGAAGTTGGATCAGTATTTCCTAGGTTGTGGATCTTCAAATTTCAACTACAGAGAGGAAAAATTCAAACAAGCAAGCAAAAATTTTCTTAAGCAAAAAAACTATTATCAAAATGCACATAAGACTGGGGCCTCCCTGGTGGCGCAGCGGTTGAGCGCTGTGCTGTGGAACTGTTGGCAGGGCACGGTGCGAGTTCGATGCCCAGCCAGGGAGAATCCCACATGGCGCGGCAGACCTCTCCTGCCTCGCCCGCTGCTCCCCTCAGCAGTGTATTTCTGATCTGCCTGTTCTGCTCCCCACTCTGTCTCTGGTGAACCCTCTCGCCGCCCCGTGCCTCTGGCCTGTACCCCAGCTTGTATACATAAAAAAAAAAAAAATCTTAAAAAAAAAATAAAATTAAAAAAAAAATGCACATAAGACTAAAAGGAAAAAAGGAAGGTGCTGAAGAGGTGCATACATATACCTGTTTATCCCTATTTGCTTGGTTTTTCATAAAGAAACTCTACAAGGAACTAAAAAATGTTACTAGGTTTGAATAGAGAACTAGGAGCACAGAGGACAGGAATGAGAACTAGACCTTTCATGCTACACCTTTGCAAGTGTATTATCATTTTTAACCATGTGTGAGGCACTGCTCTTGGTGCTTGAAAAATATCAGAGTACAAAATTTCTGCCTCAAGTTGCTTAGGTTCTAGTGAGAGAAAACAAATATAAATACATAAAAGAAAGAACATTGTATGGGACTTTAGATGGCTGCAGAAATTAAAAAACAGAGAAGGATAGAGGATTCAAAGGTATTCACAGATGGACAGTTTATTATAATAGATATCTATTAATATGTATTATAACATATAATATAGCCTATATTTTATTACATAATATAATAATATATTTTAAATAAGGTAGGTAGAGGAGCCTGAATGGGGCAAGATGGGCGCTAAAACTTGAGGGAAGTGAGGCTCTTTGTGGGGGAGAGTCTGCCAGGCAGAAGGAACAACTACAGCAATGGTTCTCAGCTGAGGGCAATTTTGACCCCAGGGGACACTTGGCAATGTCTGGAGACATGTTTGTTATGAGTTAGAGGGGGGTGGGTGTGCTCTGTCACCCACTGGATAGAGCCCAGGGATGCTGTAAACATCCTGTAAAGAACAGGACAGGGCCTCCCTGGTGGGGCAGCGGTTGAGCGCTGCTCTGTGGAGCTGTCGGCAGCGTGCGATGCAAGTTCGATGCCCAGCCAGGGAGAGTCCCACATGGTGCGGCAGGCCTCTCCTGCCTCGCCCACTGCTCCCCTCAGCTGTGTATTTCTGATCTGCCTGTTCTGCTCCCCACTCTGTCTCTGGTGAGCCCTCTCGCCGCCCCACGCCTCTGGCCTGTACCCCAGCTTGTATGTATAAATAAAATAAATCTTAAAAAAAAAAAAAAAAGAACAGGACAGCTCCCACAACAGAGAATGGTCCAGTCCAAAATGTCAATACGTGCCACTGTTAAGAAACCTCAAGCTAAAGACCACAAGGAGGGAGAATGCCAGCTATGTTAAGTACACAAAGATGTCAATGTGGGTTACAAGAAAAATAAGCTGTCCTGCTTCTATCCTCTGAAGATTGATCAGCAAGCTACAGGTGATCACACACTCACAGTTTCCATAATGAACATTGATTCTCACCTCCAGCGCCCTCCAAACCTTAAGAATGAAGAGCACAATCATCCAAACAGCCTCATATTTACAGTTACTTATTTACAAAGTGTTCAGACTTCATATTATCACGCAGAACAATGTTAGTTCTGTCCTCCAATCCTCCACTCACCCACTCCCATCCCCATTAGAAAATACAGTTCACAAATAATGCAGAAACTACAAGTTCTTGGGATTCTAGACTATTTTTATTTAAGCATAGAGAAAATTTCAAAATGAGACTATTCCCATGTAAACCCCTTGGGTAAAGGAGTTCAAAAAGAACTGGGGAATATGAAAGCAAGAAATAACACGAAGAGATGAATTTCCTTTTTAACGATAAAGAGGTATTGGGGTGTCCTGCAGAGGATACAGTGCAAAAGGGGGCCTTTCAAATCTGTTGACTCAGCCAATGAATAGAGACTTCCAGACACATCCTGGAATTCCTCATCATTTCCGGTCTCCTTGTGACTGGTTTTTCTTTAGTCACTACCTAGTAATTGCTCTATAAATGCCTGTTGACCTGAACTGTTGCAAAACAGAACTGGCTGACATGAGGACTTTTCTCAACTTTTCTAGAGCCAAAGTATATACCAGTAAACAAGAAAACACAAGGTATATTTAGGTAAGAGTGAGGAACCCAATTTAACTAGAATATCAATCAGGTTTGGGAAAACAGAGTAATAAAATTGTAAGCCAGTGATATTACAATATTTAATAACTGGTATAGCTATAAAAATTAATATATAGAATGTTATACTTCAGACAGTTAAAAATATATCCTCATAATCACAAAATAGGCTAAATTTTATGTGTATGTGTGGAGACCTTATGGAAGTTATTAAAAAATAGGCTTTGGTGTGACCTCAACTCGAGTTTGAATCCCAGTTGCACTAATTTTTACCAACTCTGAGACCACAGCCCAGTTACTCAAACACCCTGAACCTCAATTTCTATAGTCAAAGAATAGGGGTGATGATATTATTAATCGCATACAAATACTGAGAGGGTTAAAAACATACTTTATGTAAAACACAAAGCCTGGCAATAATAAGAAAATAATAATGGATATTATTAACATCAAAATAATTTTTACATTTTTTGTTTGTCAACAAGATAAACTTCTCATTATTCCTATATTGCCGTGATCAATATTTTCTTTTATAACACTTACCTGGGTAAAGACTTTCTGTTTGAATTACCTGGATAACTGTTTGGCTTGGGTTAAAAGCCCTGAACAAAAGGAAGTCAGGCAGGGCATCTTAAAGTAGCAGTATTGAAAGTCTAAATTAGGCATAGTGTTGGATAATGGAAGTATTCCATTTTCACACGCAGACAGAAATAAATGGAAGACAGATTTTTTAACTAACCACTAAAAATGAATTAAGTATTAATTATGCTGAATTGAAACACTCCCCAAGATATTTTGCTAAATGGAAAAATCAAGGTACAGTTAGAATAATTACATATATGTTTACAACATGTATATATGTATATATGCATGCATGCACACACACCATGCATATTGTTTTGCAAATGCATGGAATACATAAGAAATAACCTCCTTTGTCTCTGGGAAGGAAAGCTGCGAGATAGAGTCAGAAATCATGAATGGACTCACTTTTCATATCTGCTCTTCTGCTCTGAATTTATCAGAGCATGTACAATACATATTACTTTCATAAAAAAATAATTTTAAAAGTTATAAACAAAAAAGAGGTTTTAAATTGCATGGAGTGAAAAGTTCAATGTCTAATAGTTGAAATGCAAAGACTGGCAAGGATAGGGAAAACTTGCGAAGCAGCCATTTGTTTTGAAGAGCAATTAGGCAACATCAATTTCTCTTCTGCAAAATGCAGTCAGTCACTGTATACTAGTCATAGAATTGCTATGTAGCTGCAAGGAGAAAATACATATAAAATGCTTAAAGCAAAGCCTAGCACATAATTTGTTCTCAGGAAACATGAGCTATTGTCAGTCAGCCATGGGCCAAGCCATGTGTTCCTTCCGCCCACCTGTGTCCTGGAGGAGAGGTGGGAGCTACAACACATTTTCCAAGAAAGGCCCTAGAGGGCAGGTGTGTTGGGTGGTAACCTTTCCTAAAACAAAGCTCATACTGCTCCAGAGGTGTAATCTAGTGTTCCCACCTTCAAGGAAGGCTGTTTGAGGAATGGACATTCCAGGTAGTGAAATCAGCAAGAAGATAATAGTTGCAGATAATGGGCTCAGATTGTCTAAATATCTCTAAGAAACCATCAAATGAGAAATAAACCACTCCTAGGGAAACAACATCAAATGACTTTTTAGTATCTTCAAGTAGCATGTAGCTTTTTCATAAAGGAAAGATTTTCATCTGTTTGAAAAATTCAGTTCTCATGTGATCATAGGAATCTATTTTGTGACATTTTGTTAATGAGGTTTCTGGACCTCTGGAAGCTTTGAATGTTTTAGAAATTAAGGTAATCGCCTTCTCTAAAATTACATTACAGCCACCCATTATAGAGCAGCTTTTGAGTTCCAGCTGGTCACATAAGGACAGCACTAGGTGTCAGGAAATGTGAAAGTCAGAAATAAGTGATCTGGGAAATAACAGGAACAGTAACATCGATGGCTAATATTTACTCTGTGCCAAGTGTGCTAATGATTTAGGGTGAATTATCTCACTCACCCTCAGAACCTGTTTGAGGAAGCTGAGGCCACAAGTAGTTGGGTAACTTGCCTGAGATCCGAGTTAGTGCCCCACAGAGCACAGAAGTGCCACAACCCACCTGTGAGTTCTTGGGCTGGTCACTTGGCCTCTCTGGTCTCTGTGCCTTCACCTGTAAAACAAACGGTGGACTAGGTGATCTCAAAGGACCCCACTAACACTTCGATTTCATGTTTCTAGGTAATTAAGTTAATTTCCCCTCTGCCAATAAAACCACAACTTTCAAAGCCTTTTGTAGTACAGTTGGCCTAAAAAGGAGTAGGCTCCTTTCTTAATATTACTATTAAATAAAGGTTTCAGTGTTCTGGTCAGAAAATGTAAGAACTCTGAACAGTCCTGTACAAACAGTGGCTGTATTTAGGAGTTGGGAGGGGTGAAGATGGGGGGCTCAAGAGGGGGTAGGGGACAGAGTGAGCAAGGTGCTGTTCCTGGAAAATCATGAAAGTATCTCCTGCTTGAAGTCATCAGTTCCACTAAACCAGGACCCCTGAAAACCAACCTTGTGACCTTTCTGCTGGGAATACTAAATGAGCCCCTAAGGTCTTTAGAAATATGGGACTTACAAATAAGGCCAAATATTTTACCTCTGATTCTGATGAAAGGTTTATGAGCCCCAGAATAGTTCAAGCACGACATGTCTGGATTGAATATTTGGTGTGCACTTAACACCAACAGGTTTCAGAGGCTTCGTGTTTCACAACCAAACTTTGGCAGAGCTGTGTTAGTTACCTGATACCCATGGTAGGGGACATTTTCTCACTTCTTGGTGCCATAAATAGTGCAGGCTCCCGTCTGTGGCATACATGTGAGTTAATTAGGCACGTTAAGCTTCAGAGATTTGCTAGCATTGCTCTCCCTTGACTTTGTGACCATGGAAAAGAAGGCTAAGGAGATGATGACATGCAGCAGACTGAGATCTGATAGGGTGAGCGTTGGGAGGAACCTTCCAAAAAATCACAGTCTAGAGATGTAGCGGGAGATGTGGCCGGCCAGGGTCAGATTTCACTTTTCACTCTGACATGCTAACTGAGCCTTGGTCTTATTTAGAACATGAAAATAGGGATACATGAGGACATAGCCAGAAATAAAATCCTCTGAACCTCGAGAAGATTTGGTTCTGTTTGGAGATGAAAGAGCCTAACTAGCCCAGATTTGTTCTCAAATCCCTATTTCATTGATTGAGACCTACGTCTTTAGGAAACATTCCAGGAGGAGTTAAAGGCAAGCAGCACGAAGGCAATACACACAACTGATTCTTAAAAAGAATGACTTTGAACATGCCTGGCATGTTCCAGTCTACAAAGCACTTTCTCACACAGCAAGTACTACCCCATTTAGAACTCAATGGAGAGATGAAAACTAGAGTCTCTTTCTTCCCAGGCTACTTCTTTCCACTGCTCCTGGTTGCTTTCATTCTGTATTCAGTTGGTATTTATTAAGTATAAGAAATGCTGGCGAATACAAGCAAAAGGATACAACCTCAGGGTCAAACTGAAGATCTACATGAAGAGTTGAAGGGACAGGGGATATAAACACTGGTTCCGCTGTGTGGGCTGAGGTGTGAGAGTCCCTATGAAGGCTTCAATTTTTGAGGTTTCCTCAAAGGCAGAGTGAGAGTTCTCCAAACACAGAGCTGGCAGCAGAGAAGGTATGTGCACAAGGAAGGAAAGTGAAAACAGGAGAGCATTCTAGGAAGCAGAACTGTGAGCAAATGAACATATATTTAGCCACATGATATAGTCAAGATAGACATCTGGGATGACAGGACATTGGGAAGCTGAGAAATGTGGTTGGAGAAGAAAAGTTGAGGCCCAGAGCCAACGGCCTTGGAATGGCACACAAAATGTTTCAACATTTAAAAGAAGCCCCTTCCAGACCGCCTGAGACATTAAGGGTTTTCCTCTGCCCTTTTCCTCTCCATTTTTATTTTTTTTAAAGCTTTATTTAGGCATACAAAAGCTGGGGTGTAGGCCAGAGGTGTGGGGGGTGAGAGTTACCAGAGACAGAATGAGGAGCAGAACAGGCAGATCAACTGATGTACACTGCTGAGGGGAGCAGCAGGTAAGACAGGAGAGGTCTGCTGCGCCATGTGGGTCAGCTCCCTGGCCGGGATCGAACTCTTGCTGCAGTGGGTGCCTTTAATTTCAAAGTGCTGAGATTTAAACCCTTGTGCCACCAGGGAGGCCTTCCTCCGTTTTTAAAAAGAGATTGGCTTCTGAAATTCTTGGAGATCAAAAACTTTCTCAGAGGCCAGAAACTGTGTATACAACGTCACCTTAAGAAATAAATATCACTCTCAGAAAGTGAAAGCAACAAGAATGGCAGAAAAGGTCAGATTTTGGTCTGGTTTCTCACTTGGGCACACAGCCTGGAGGCAGAGTCTATTTTGATCTTTTGATTTGTGCCCTGCTGAGATGCAGACTGACCCATTTCTGCTTTACCAGGAGCATCACACCCCTGTGCACTCCTCCTTGCCCATCCATAGTTCAAATAAACAACTCTGTCACTGGCAGGGTCAAAGCCAAACAGAGTTCTCCATGCCAGGGAGCCTGGAGTCTGCCCAAGGCTGACTTAATCCCAGAGTCACTGGATGGGCTGATGGGCTTCTAAGACCCCTTTTCTAGAGGGGACCCAGATCAGCTCAGCTGACTCGAGTCTTTAAAGGAAAAATGTTTTGCCTGGAGTGGAGTTTCCAGGAGCAGTCTGAACCACATGGGTATCAAATTATACTGGTATCAAATTGTACCTGCATAAGCACTAGCTCTTCTTCCCAGCCCTTCTATGTCTAGTATCTTTCATGAGCCTGACAGCACCCTGGGTAGGCTGGCGACCAGATACTACTGTTCTAACTCAGAAAACTGGAGCCAGATTACAGGATTTACCTAAAATTACCCAGCACAATTCAAACCCAGCATATGTAGTTCGGAAACCACTGGTTGGCAAACAATGACCTGGGTCATGGACCAAATCAAGCTCTCAGCTTGATTTTATAAATAAAGTCTTACCTGAACATAGTCATGCCCATCCTTCAAGTATTAGCTATTGCCATTTTTACCCACACAGAAGCAGAATTGAGCCATATGGCCCACAAAGCCCAAACTATTTACTCTCTAGCTCTTTCCAGAGAAAGTTTGCCTATTTCTGTTCTGAAGTATAATTGTTTCTTTTAGAAATTAGAATCATCTGGTATAATCTCATTAATAGGACTGACCACATATAGACTATAGTAGCAGCTCTTGAAGAAAAATACCATTTACTACCAAGGTGGACTTGAAGATATTTAACCTTTCTGACCTTCAGTTTCCTCATCTACAAAATGGGCACAGTTTCAGAGGCTGGAAAGCCCAGGATCAAAGTGGAATTAATTTGATTTCTGGTCTCTTCTTGGCTTGTAGATGGCTGTGTTTGCTCTCTGTCCTCACTTGGCTACAAAGGAGAGAGTGAGCAAACTCCTGGTGTCTTTCTCAGAAAGACACTAATCCTACTAGATTAGGGTCCCACCCTTCTGAATAGCTGAATAGCTTCAGGGCTGGCATTTAGTAGGAATGCTATGACAGAAGTATTGTCTAATTCATGCCATTTGCAGCAACATGAGTGGAGCTGGAAGGGATTATACTAGCTGAAATAAATCAGAGGGAAAAAGATAAATATCCAATGGTCTCACTTATATGTAGAATGTAAAGAAACCAAACAAAAGGTCAAGAAAAAGTCAAAACTAGCAAACTGATGACAGTACTGAGGCAAATAGCAAAGGAGGGGGACGAAGGGGGATCAAAATAGGGGAGGGAAGAACACAAGGGAATATGGTGATGGTCCATGAGTGACATGGTGGCAGGACAATTATGGGAACTACAACAATGTAAGAGGAAAAAATTAATAAAAAATATTGTCTTTTAAGTTGTTAGTAAAATATAAAGAAAGAACATAGTAGTTGAAGTCAAAAGACTTGCTTCATCTCAAGCAGATTACTCCGCCATTCTAGCTCTAGTTTCCTGACCAGTTTGTTTCATATATTCGTATGCTGATTTCTTATTGCTGGTCATCTCACAATTGCAAGATAGTGGTAGCACCTTCAGCATTCCATCTACATTCCACACAAGAAGGTGGAAGTAAAGGCAAGGCACAGGCCAGCGAGGTTTGTCTCTAACAGAATTCAAACCCCAAGAAATCTGGGGAAAACAAAAGCTTTCCACTTACATCTCATTGGCCATCACAGTATCACATGACTATGAACAGCTAGAAACTAGCTAGGGAGAAGGGGCATCTGGCAGTGTCTCCCATACAGAAGAAAGCTTTCCTACAGTGAAAGTGTGTACCCCCTTATTGTGGCCTTACTGGCAATAACAAGGCCACCTTATTGTGGGGTCACGAAGGACTGTCAACTTCAGCATATGTGGTCACCAGCACCTCCACCAAGTGCCTCCTTATCCACAAAATATACCAAGAACTAAGTTGGGAAAGAGAAAAAAGGAGACATTTATGCTCAGACAAACCTAAAGAAAAATAAATGTTATGGCCTGTGCAAACAGAGAGGCTAGCTTCCTCTGCCTAGGTTCCGTTGTGTTACCTTCTTCCTCACAGATTTTCACAGAGAGCACTGAAGCCGTCACGACAAGGGCATAGTGCACTCTTAAGTCCGCATCACTCCCTCTCCAAAGCACAGTGAGAAGTCTCAAACCCCAAGGCCTGATCTGGTGCCTGGTCCTCCCCCAAATCCTAAAAGGCTTTTAATGAGGCAGGCAGACAATAAGATCGTAGCTAAAGCATCTCATTCCCCACAAAAGAAGGATCAAGGTCACAAAAGACAGAGTAAGCATTATCGAAAGCACAGAATCTAGGCAGAGTGTGGCATCTTCGTGTCCAGGAAAGACAAAACATCTGAATAATGCTACAGACATTCCAAAAATCTCCCACTTATAAGAGCTAGAGAGGCGGTAACCAACCTGATGTTTTTCATGAGCACTGTCATAAAGGAGAAATGGACTTCTCTTTCATCTACTAGCAAGGCAAACAAATCACCAAGCCTTGTTTATTCCAGGAGGTTTCATGCAAATATTTTAAAATTCAGATTTTGTCAAGCTGGTTTAACTAGGAAAGCCTAGTTGGAAGAATATGCTAATAAGTCATTAAAGTGCACTCATATCATGCCATATGGTACACTTGAAACATAAAACATTGGCCTCTATTCTTTGGGCAACGTTGTTTGATAAAAGGGAGCCCTTAGGGAAAAGATTGTTGCTCTGTCCACCCTCACTTTATATGCTAACTCTTATTACAGGGGCTTGTTTGTTTTGATGAGGCTTGGCAGATATCTGTAAGTGGCACTCCATTTGAGAAAACTATTGCAGATAATGTGTTTATGTAAAATCCAAGCCGGCAGAAATATGTTTGCATGAGCTCAGTTTCCAAGGGTGACTTTCATTTTGCTAATTATTAGCACATTTTTTGATAATTACATTTTAAGTTCCTTGGCTATGATGTCTGGTCTTTAAAAGGAAGCTATATTGGCATGAGTGCATATGACAAATAAGCAGATTATACGTAGAAACTGAGTGTCTCATGGAAGTCTTTAATATGCAAGTCAGGCCTAGGGAGATATACTGGATTCAGAAACTGAACTTGGCAGTTTGGGCGTTTAATTGCCTTGTGGCCTGTGCACCACATTTGAGGAAACTGCAGATGAATGCAGAAACCCAGAGATCAGTCCCTGGCTGCAGCATTGCTTCTAAACCCAGCCCACAACCTGGCAATTCTGATAGGGACTGAACTCAGAGACACCATCAACAACTCCCTCAAAGTTAAGAGAGTTTCATTTTTGCTCTGGTTATGAAGGAAAATATATACTTTGGAACTTTGGGGCAGGGACTGCTTCTCACTTTTGCTTGAACTTTAGAGCTCCCTTCAAGTCCTGGGCATTCAGCTTCTTCATTAATGAGACAAAGCAGGTCTGTCACATTGTCTCTCCTTTACATCTTAGTTGGGGGAAAGGGGGGGGGTGATTTTTTTTTTTATTTTAAGTTATTTGGAAAGAAGCTCCTGTCTCGTAGTGTAAGGAAGCCAAAGATGAAAAAGAAAGAACTACTGCCCAGCACTCTGCCATGACGAAAATAAGTGTCCTGAAAAGTCCAACCTGCTGGTGGGCTTCCTGGATTGCTGTCTATTGGGCCAAATTGAGGCAGTGGCTAGAAGCAGGACAAACTAATAGCAGAACTAGACAACTCCCTGGCTCCCTGAAGGAAACAAATGCCATTATTTGTCCTAATGAATTATATTCATTTTTTTATCTCCATGATTACAATTTAGAAGTTTAGAAATCATATATCATAGTATAATATTTTATATGATATTATTACACATCATTATCAATATTGTATACATCATATTAATGTTTATAAATTTATATTGTGTCATAAATAATATAATATTATAATTATATAACTATGTCTATGTAATAACTATTCTACTTCCCAAGATACATTAAATGAAAAAGGAAATTGTAAAAGAATGGCTAACATGATGCCATTTTTTATAATTACTTTCAACCACATCTGTGTTATTTCAGGGTATTTTCTGAGTATAAATAGAATACATGCTAAACAAACTCAAACACAGAACAAGCTTGCACTAAATGTCAGCTCAGAGCATTCCTCACCTCCACCACCACCAGTACCACATGGAATTACCTGTTAAACATTTCTGAGATGGAGGTTTGCAAGTGTGTGTTAATGAAATGTAATGCTGTTACTGAAAAAAAAAAAAAAGAGTAAGCTAAGTATGTAATTTTGAAAGGAAAAACTTCCATTTCAAATCCTTTTTGGAAAAAGAGACAGAACAAAGAAATAAAAATACAGTTTGTCATCAAAATAATCTATTAATAATTCTAGGTAATTCTGATCCCTGTTAACTCCAAGAGCACAGCAAGTCATTAAAAAAACACAGAAACCTAAAAGTTTCTGCATCACCGAGTGCCTGGGACTTCCTGGAGCACAACTACAGGAACCAAAATATTACAAGGTGGTTTGCACCTTCCTCCTTAGAGACAAGACTCCCTGTGGTCATACTCTTCGTCAGTGCATTCCTGGATCATTAGAACAGCTGCCTGCTGTCTGCCTGCCCAGTGGAGTGCCTTGCACATAAATGTTGAGATGAATTAGTCTCATTCTTCCCGGCCTCCATCCCCATCAATTCCCCCCATTTCTTTGCTGCCAGATTAATCTTAGAGGGATAGCCAGAGCACAGGTTTGGAAACAGAGAGAACTTAGTGAAAATTCCAGTGCTTCTCTAGTACTTCCTGGTTATAGTTGCTTAAATTATGAATCACAAAACACACCCCACCTTCTGTAAGTATCCTCGCCAATAACAGACTGGAACCTGATCGAGTTGGCTATCACTATCAACTTGCAGGGAATCAAGGAATACAAGAGTATGTTACTCAGAACAAGGGGACCCATCAATGAAGTTCAGACTGTGGAAAACTCCAAGGACAAAGCCTGGTTTCTTCAACAAACTCCTCAAAAAAAAAAAGAGGGTGGGGAAGCTTTTCCATCAAAAGAGACTTGAGAAACATGCAACCAATTTCAGTTTATGGAGTTTATCTGGACTCTGACCTTAACAAAAGAAAGTATTTGCTTTTCATTTATGAGAAAATCAAAAAATGTGATGCCTGGCTATTTGGTGCTATTAAGGAATTATCAATTTAGGTGTAATAGTCTTGTAGTTTTTTTTAAAGTTTTCTTTTAAAGACACAATGGAATATTTATGAAATGATATGACAACTGGAATTTCCTGCAACGTAATTAGTAGTGGGTGGGGTAAGGGAGGGATACAGACAAAACAAGATTGCCCGTAACTGATAGTTACTGAAGCTAAGTGATAGGTACGTGGGAGGTGATTATTCTAATTTTTCCACTTCTGTGTATTTTTGAAATTTTCTTACAGTAAATTTTTTCTAAATCTTGTTGCTTTCCATCTTCTGGATTCTTTTGTTTGCATTCCTAGGTATCATTTAACATATTCCTCTGTCCTCTGAGTGTCCTATAAATTATTCCTATAGGTCCTATAAGTGAAGTCTAGAGATCTGATTACAAAGAGGTTCTATGTTTGGCAAGAATATACCATAGGGGATTTTTGCATTTTTATCAGGAGGCACATGATATCCATAATAAAAATATTTTCAAAATGAGTTTTCCCAACAGAAAAATGAGGATGCTTCCTAGAGAGGTCATTTTTATATTAAGTCGTTTATGTAAATAAAGGACCAAACAGAGCCTGACACATCAGAGGTACTTTACAGATGTCAGATTTCTTCCCTAAAGCCCCCAGTGAGAATAATAATTCCCTTTATCTGCTGGATCAAGTTTTACGTACATTTACAACTCCAAATCTCTCATGATCTATTCTAGTGTATCTCCTTTTCAGTGTTAATCTCCTTCCACAGCCAGTACACTGACCCTCCTTGCTTCTTTTACAGCACACACTCCAGCACCATGCACTCAACAGCAAGCCTCAAATGTTTGCCAAATTGACAGAATGAAAGAATGAACCAGAAAATAGCTTCCGACTTGGACAAAGGAGGGGAATCTGTCCAGTCATATCTAAACAGACACCCAATTTGGGGAAAGGGCGGAATATATAAAGATGTTTTTATTTCATCTGAAAGAGAAAATATCTGTCAAACTTTTCATCATTATTTTGCTGATCTTATTCTGAATTCCATGTAGAAGTCAGAAATTTTTCAGGCCCTGCTATCACTGTGTTCATAGGCAATACTAAATAAAATAAAACGACAAACTGGAGTATCTAAATACACAATTTGGGTCCCCAATTACAACTGGGTGGGGAGGGAAAAGGGCAATTAAAGCACAGATATGGGTCCATATGAATTGTTGACATGACCTTAGTCCCACAATCATTTCAAAGAACAGCCACCCCTGTTCCAGCAAGATGTACCGCAAACCTACCTAAAAGCTGGTCCTATAAAATGAGTCATGACTGCCTGAGTCATAAGGTGGCAAAGGGATTCTGGAACATTCTGTGATTGAGAAATAAAAATTCTACATGTCCCCCCCCCCTTTTTTTTTGCTTCCAAAACCCAAGAGAACTCTCCAAAGAACCCACAGGCCCTTGACAGGCAGCGATGACCTGGAGCTGAGTCTGAAGTCCCCAAAGTTCTTTTCCATTTAATTATGAAAGAGAGTTCTGTGATATGGAAATATTTGCTCCACCACTGGATTTAACTATTATTTCTTTTTACTGACTTTTACAATCTAGTATCCGAAATTTCTTATACTATTTCTTGGTATCTGGCACATAAAGTGCATCTATCCCTCAGTTTACCAAAAACTACAAAGGAAGAATCTGAAAAAAACACTAGTGCTTCTCCTATGAAAAATGCATAAATACATGCAAAATTGTGTTTATTGTTTCATAAATGTTTCTGTAATGACATTTAAACAACTAATTTACTCTTTACCACTCCTATCATTTTATTACTAATGAAATACTACTCCTTTAAAAAAAGTAACATGCCCCCAAACCACGTCATGTTCCTTCATAGACGTTACCTTGAATGTATGCTGATACCATTCTCCAGCATTGCAGGGACAGCTCGAGACAAAGGTCTGAGTCAAGTGGCCTTTGTAAGAATTTGGGACCATCTTGGATGATTTCTTAATAAAGAAGTCATCATTTTTTCAGGGAGAAAAAAAGTCTTACCACTTTATAGACAATATTGAGTCTAGGCTTAATAGATGCTAGGGCTATGAAATCAAGGCTAGAAATAGAGTGATATTGATTGGGGGGGAGTGCTTCAAAGGGGCAGATAAGGGATCTCTCTGGCTATTTTGCTCAGGGCTTGACCCTTTTTGCTCTCCATGTACAGTCCAGAAGAAGTGTTTTGGCAGTCACAGTCTCTTAGTAATGGAGTTGACAAAATAGGGGCACAATTCACGAAGTCACTTTCTGCTGTGCTGAATCCTCCATTGTAAAATGGATCTTTGCTTCCTAGGGCACTAAATCCACATCCCTGTAGTCGTGTTTTTACTGCAGTTGCAAAACAAAATCATCATGTTCCCTATTATCTTAACTGCCCATAGTTGATAACTTTCCTAATTAGCATTACACGTTTGTCTCTCTAATTATTTAATGACGGTCATCAGGTAATCCATAATAGCAATTACATATCTGAACTGTCATGGACTATTGGACAAATATGTAATGGGGCATTTTAAAGGCATTTAAAATGTAATGCTAATTAGAAAGGATATCAAATATGATACTATAATAGGGAACATGTTGGAATTTTGTGATAAAAACCTAGAAAATGGTATTTACAAGTACTTAGATTTTATAAATATAAGAATGAAATCAAAGGATGTGAAGAATTAGCAAGAACTGGACATACAGATTTAATGCAAGGTTATCACTGTTTTATTTGCCCATTTCTTAGATAAGTATCAACTAATCACCTACTGCATATTCATAAGTAATAAAAACTAATATCAAAAAATTAGGGAAGAATATGTTGCTTGCTACCGCCCTTGGGAAGTTCTAAATCTAATTAGAGAAATAGGCCATAGAGAAATGGAATTACCAGAGATCAATTACCCCACTGCAATTTTATTACTATGATAAAAAACAATCTACAATGATCTAATTCCAGCTATAAACAACTATAAACAAGGCACTGAGGAAACATGACTAAGAATCCTGAATGAAGCAAATTTCAAGAATGTTCTTGAAAGAGGTGACAGTGGAAATAGATGTGTATTTTTTTAAAGATTTATTTATTTATGCATACAAGCTGGGGTGTAAGCCAGTGGTGTGGGGGGGCAGTGAGAGGATTCACCAGAGACAGAGTGGGGAGCAGAACAGACAGATTGACTGAAATACACTGCTGAGGGGAGCAGCGGGTGAGGCAGGAGAGGTCTGCTGCGCCATGTGGGAAGCTCCCTGGCCAGATATCAAACTCGTGCTGCATGGCTCTGGATAGCTTGATTGACAGCTTGATAGTGCTGTGACTTAACCCGTTGTGCCACCAGGGGGGCCCAGAAGTAGATGTGTATTGACAGAAAGTCAAAGAGAGTATTCCAGATTGGGATGATCAAGACTGCAGCATCAAAGCCCAGGAAAGGGCACTGGACTTGGAGTCAATCTGGCTGAACTGGTTCTACCTCTTACTAAATCTTTGACCTTGGATAAGGCAACACCTCCAACGGTTATTTTTCATATAACATCAGGATAATAAGACCTATTTTATGGGTTGATTGTAAAGGTTAAATCAGTGAGCACATGTGAAAGTATCATGTTATCAAAGTGTTTGACACAGAAGGCATACAGATGCTCTTTAAACAAGTGAGAACAAAGTTGTAACCAGAAGTTGAAGCACAAGGATATGTTTAAAGAGTAACAAGTCCATAAGGTTGTATATAGAGTTAGCTGGTCTGTAGAATGCCTTGAATCATACTAGGTTTGTTCAAGGTGACTGTCAGAGTCCACTGTTAGCTCTTAAATAGGGATATGGGAAGGTGACCTTGATATTGTCTAGACAGTTATGGGAAAATTGAATTGAGAAAGTATCAACTTGGAATGTTTATACATGAGGAGATAAATGGTAAGCAAATGCAGTTACCAGTCAAAAAAGAAAGAGGGAAGAGATCAGAGTTGAGCATGAAGTTATTTGCATAAAATTGGCACTCAGAACTATCTGTCACCCAGACTCCACAAGGGTCTCTAGATTAAGAATTTCTAATTAGAAAACATTAGAAATGTTTTCAGCTACAGGGAACAATTAGCTGACTACTAATGACTTCATTAAGACACTTAGTTGTTTCTAGATCTAGAAGCCTGGGTAAGGGTGGCTCCACACTTTTTCCAGTAGTCCTACAGCTGTGTCTCTGACTTTCATGGCTTTTCCCTTATGGTCACAAAATGACTGCCACAGCTCCAGGCATCAGACCAAAGGCAAAAAGCAAGGGTACATGGCAATGGGGGAAGGCAGTGCCAGTCAACCCTCATATGTGTTCTTTTGCCAAGAAACTGTGTCTTTTCCAGAAGCCTTTTAGCAGACTTGCTTTTATGGCACAGAGGTTGGATCTGGGTCACACGGTCCCCACTAGCTATAAGAGGTGGGGAACGTGAAAATGAGGATTCCAGTCAGTATAGTAGGAGGAGCCAAGAGACAAGGGATGGCTTTTAGGTAGCCAATCAACAGTACCTGCTAAACTTCTTTACTGGTTCCCTGCTTCCAGATTTGCTCTCCTATAATCTATTCTCTACACAGCCAGAGCATTCTTTCAATAATTTAACTTTGGTTTTGTTATTCTACCATGAACACTATTTAAAGAATTCTTATTCACTGAGATCAAGTCTGAACAACTTAGACTATAATGTCCTGCATTGTCCTCTCTATCCCTTTCACTACACTTCTAGAGCCTCATTGCTCCTAATTCACTATTTCATGTCCACAGTTAGCTCCAACTCAGGTACAATGCACCCGTACCTGCTCAAGGGATGGTGTCCTCGGCCACATTTCACTCAGCAATTCCTTCTCAGGCAGATTTTGCCCACTCAGAGGAGACTTATCAGATTACACTGTGTGCAGCAGGTTTTGCAGACTCAAACCCCATTGTTTTCTTTCACCAAATCTTGTTTATTTCTTTAATTATACCAGTCACATACTTAAGTTACACTTATCACAGTCGATCATTACTTTGCTTGTTTTTTCATTTTTTGCCTCCCCATCTAGAATGTGAGCTCTATGAAGATGGATACCATCTTCTTCTTCTCACTTTCATGACTACGTTTTAGCTACTGTCAGTCACATAATTAGTGTTCAATAAACATTTTTCTGGATGAATGGACACATAATCAAGACCTGGATCTTGACCCATGAGCAGAGGAAGAATTACCAGGATATGAGAGAAAAAGAATGACTTAAGAATTAAGAAAAAAAATCAAAGGAGCTAGCAGGCCAAGGGAAGAAAGGGCTTCAAGAGGAGAATGGAAGGACTCAGTAGCATCAGAGGCCATTAAAGGCTCAAAGAGAAGGAAGAGTTGAAAATATCAATGAATTTAAGCAGGAGGGGACTATACTGACCAGGTCTAATAGCTATCTAAGGAGCATGTGTTCTACCTCTTGCCTAAAGGGTTGAAGAGAGGACACAATGGTCCTGAAAGCAAGTGACTTCTTGTTTTTCTTCTTGGCTCCAAGACACAATATACAGTATATATTTTACATTTCAGCTTACCAATCATGAAACAGTAAGAGAAGTGGCTTAAATTTTCCTCATTATCTTGGTGGGATTCTTCAAATATTAAATGACATAAATAAAATAATTTAAGAACACAGGATGTTAAAGATAATAATAACAACCCAGGTGACAGATAAGTGCTTGGAAAAGTGCCCAAAAGAAGCAAACTTACTCTTCACCATTGGATTAACCAGTTCTTACATTTCATTCAACAATCTTTACCACACCCTAAATCTACTCTGCCTTATATAACTTTCAGACAATAGTAGTAGTAGTAGGCTGGCAGAAAAGTCACACAAACTAGTGTTGAGTGAGGAGACCTTGAGAGTAATTGTCCCATAAACTTTTATCTTTTTCATTTAACTGTCATGTTGATATGGTTCAAGTCATTTCTAGAGGGAGCAGAGACAATTCTGAGTCACAGCCTTTGAACCAATGAAATTTGATAACATTTAGGGAAGAGTCTCAGAAGGAAATCAGAAGCTTCCTAGTAGCAGTCCTTCCAGAATTATTCTCATAGCACAAATCCATGTGACTATTTCCATTATGTGAACATAAAAGTGGTACCCCATATGCTTTTAGAAATATCAACAGAAATAGGGCCTCTCTGGTGGCAGAGGGGTTGAGCGCTGCGCTGTGGAGCTGTCCAGCTGAGGAGAATCCCACATGGTGCGGCAGACCTCTCCTGCCTCACCCGCTGCTCCCCTCAGCAGTGTATTTCTGATCTGCCTGTTCTGCTCCCCACTCTGTCTCTGGTGAGCCCTCTCACCGCCCCACGCCTCTGGACTGTACCCCAGCTTGTATATATAAATAAATAAATCTTTAAAAAAAAAGAAATATCAACAGAAATAAATTCCTTACCTTCTGATATTCTTCAGATTAGGATTTATTTGGACATCAAAATTGTTTCTTGTGAAAATGTAGTATATATACACAATGAAATACTACTCAGTAATCAAAAAAGATAAACTCATGCCATTCACAGCAACATGGATGGAGCTAGATGGGATTATGCTCAGCGGACTGAGCCAGAAGGAAAAAGAAAAGTATCACATGGTTTCACTTATAGGAGGAATATAGGGGAACCAGATAAGGGATCAGGAAAATAAGAAGAATAAATAAAACACCAAAATTAACAGGCAACTATAAATCAGAGACATTCTGCAAGGGAGGGAGAGAGAGAAGAATCAAAACAGGGGAGGGACTGTGGTGATGGTTCACAGGTGAATTGGTGGTGGGGATTTTATGGGGACTACACCCGAGAGGAAAAACCAAACATCGTACAAAAATGAACAATGATGTAAAATACATGTAAATAAATAAATTATTTTTTTAAAATTGCTTCTTGTGAATAGCCAATTAGAGAGGAAGAAAGTTCATATCAGAAGTTCAGTGATAGGATTTTATCTACACTGTAACTGTGAGAAGAACCAAGAAACCTCTGTAAAAAGATCTATCTAGATAGTCTATTTAATTCCATCTAAAAATTAATAAAATCACTTAAAGGGATTTAATTACAGCACAATATTATTTTTTAGATGTAAAACAATGATTAAAAATCTTTTTTCATTAGAGGACAAATTGAAGAAAGGAGGGTTGGACACTGGAAATATGAAGTCAAAGGAAGAAATGCCTCAGGGCACAGAGCAAAAATACAAAGATAGAGGAGCCTCCCTGGTGGCACAAGGGGTTATGTCTCAGCACTATGAAGTTATCCAGTGTCACTGCAGCACAAGTTCAATCCAGGGAGCTTCCCACATGGCACAGCGGACCTCTCCTGACTCACCCCCTGCTCCCCTCAGCAGTGTATTTCAGTCACTCTGCCTGTTCTGCTCCCCACTCTGTCGCCGTTGAATCCCCCCGCCCTCCACCTCTGGCCTACACCCCAGCTTGTATGCATAAATAAATAAATCTTTTTAAAAAATACAAAGGTAGAAATTACGAGGAAAAAGAATAAGAGACTTAGAGTATGCCTATTATGTAAATAATAGGCGCTCTAAAGGGAGAGAAAGGAACAGATGGGAGAAAGGTAATAATTAAACAATGCAAGTAATGTTCCTTAGTCTGCAGCTTAAAGGGTCATCCTGAGTTACCAGCAAGTTCAGTGCAAGAAAGAACATCCCTAGGAATATCACTGTAAAATTCCTGAACTCCAAGCACCAGCGTCTGGACAGAATTATTAGCTCACAAAGGAGACAGGCAACACTGGACTTCTTACCCTCAAGATGGGAAGTTGAACTAACATCACAAGTGTTCAAGAAAAAGAAACCTGTTTAAAAAAGAAAGCTGTGACCTAAGAATAATGTAATCTCTCAAGGTATCATTCACCTGTAGTAATGAGAGGAAGATACTGACATAATAGGGAAGGATTCAAAATATGTCAACCATGTATCACATCTGAGGAAATGATAGTCTAGAATTAAAATGACTAGATAGGTCAGCCTGAACTAGGAGATGACAGCAGAGGAGGGCTGGCGAGGAATGTGAAAGATTTTGAAGATCTCATTTGGGAGAGGAAGAAAACAGAGAAAGAGGGATATACAAATACTACAAAGGCCTCATCTTTGAGTCTGGAGGAAATAAGGTGGAAGTGCAGCATTAATCAAGGGACTGGGTAGACATAGTGCTTCAAGTAATAGAGATACTTGTGTGTGGTTATGAGTACCAAGAAAGGACAGAAACCTCTAAGAAAGTAATCAAATATGGTTCCATCTCACTCAAAAGTGAAAAATGAAAGTTTAAATGATTTTTAAGAGTCATTTGCACATATCAGATTGGCAAAACATGAACAGTGTGATAATACCCAGGGTTGCTGTCCAGGACGGTGGACAGCCACTTTTGAAGAAAATAAAATAGAGGTGGTCTTCTTTTTTAAAGATTTATTTTTATTATTGATTTATGCATACAAGAACTGGGGTGTAGGCCAGAGGTGCAGGGATTGAGAAGATTCATCAAAGACAGAGTGGGGAGCAGAACAGGTGGATCCACTGAAATACACTGCTGAGGGGAGTAGTGGGCGAGGCAGGAGAGGTCTTTTGCACCATGTGGGTCAACTCCCTGACTGAGGATGAACTCATGCTGTAGTGGCTGGTGATAGCTTGATAGTGCTGAGACTTTAACCCCTGCACCACCAGGGAGGCCCTACGGGTGATCTTTTTGAAGAGCTATTTTGCAGTATCTATTAAATGCAAAGTAAATGTACCCCCACAGTGAATCATCCCACTTGTGTTTTTTTAAATGCACATATATAAAAAATACATTGTATTAAAGTTATTACAGGAGTTAAACTCTTAAATATTCTTATGGGGAAAGTCAGAATTTGGGAAGGGAGCTTTTGTTTTTCACTTTTTGTAGAAATTGGTTCCATTTTTACCATAAGTACATATTCTCTTAAAAGTACAATTTTTCTTAAATGAAACTAGTTCATTTAAAGTGCACATGCCCTTTTACCCAAGAAATTCCATTTCTAGGAAGTTACTCAGGTATCCAACACTCTACCTGCATGTGTGTAGAAAGAGAAGGGTGTAGTGAACACCTTGGGCATAGGTTTGCAATAGGAGAAAAAAACAGAAACTACCAATATCCAGCAGAGATATTGGTCAAGGAAATATATGTACATTCTTGCACAGGTATGTAACATAGCCATCAAAAAGAAGGAAAATGATCTATATGTAGATTAGAATAATGAAGTTTAAAGACATTATTCATTAAAGAAAGCAAGTTGCTAAGTGTATTACAATCACATTTGTAGAGGTTTTTCCAAGGACATATGTAGGTATGACTGTAAACATTGCTGGCAGGAAATTTTAACCCTATTTGCCTTTGGGTAATAAAGTTAAGGATTAAGAAGTAGAGAGGCAGACTTCTTTCCCTCCGTATATATGTTTATTTTGTACACTTTTATTTGTTTTCCACAAATATATATTACTTCTGTAATTTAAAATATATGTAGGTAAACGATGGACAAATCCATAAAATTGAGAAAAATGAAAATAAATACAATATCAATGAACATGTTTAACTGTTATAAAAGAGACATGTGCATGTATACTCACACAGATATGAAACTGTGTAATAATTACAAATATCAAACGGTATGAAACATCAAAATGCTGATTTACAGATAAACTGTATTACTACACAGCATCTTTGTTAAATGATTTCTATTTAATTGTCATGCATTTTTACACTAGCATTTGGGAATACCTTTTTGCACCTTCTGTAACTAATTATTCAACACTAACTGTTTCTCTCAAAAATGTATGGCCCCATTGGGAAGCCCAATTGCAGGGCACATAGGCCATACTGGATAAAATCCCTGTCTTTTGAAATCTTCAACATTCTGCACAGCATTTGAGTAACATTTAAGCCATAATATCTAAAAATGAGAAAATCAATTTAACGTGCAATGTGTAAAGTATAGCATCTTGAAAATCTATTGCTGAGCAGTTTTGTCAATTGTATTGATGTAAATCTTTTAATAATAAGGATAATTACAAAATCTCACAGGATCTGTTATAAGCACATTTTTAAAAAGGTGAATGTTAATATAGCGCTGTTAGCTGTACATTCAAGAAATTTTTTCTTAGCATCTTTCTATTATAAAATATTTATCACATTTCTCTGTCGCAAGTCTGTTAAATTCCAAAATTTTGTTCATGTTTCTCTCCAATGGGACAACTTATCTTCAGTGATGAGAGATAAATGTCGTTAATACTAGAGGAAAATGTTTTAAGCACAGAAATAGAAGAGTCCTAAAATGACATAATGAATGCAAAGTTCAGAATAGAGACAAACCTTTAGAAAATTAGGTTCTTTCATACAGTTAGGTTCTAGGAGTCTTTTTATGATATCACAAATGCAGAGCAAGTGAGTAAACTTTCCTTTCTTTACACTTACGCACTGGCTTCTTGCTCGCATGAGTGAGAAAATAATGACCAAACCAAATCTAGCATCTAGTTTTATTTGCTATCATTGGACACCACCAAAGGTCTACAGAAATCACTGGCCATTCAAAAGACCTTTCCAAATGTCTGAAAACCACTTCCCAAAACACCAACCAAGGTGTGAACCAAGCTGTGGTTCAGGGGCAAGTTCACCTGCTTGGAGTCACATGACTTCAGTACAAAGTTCATGTTTCTCATTTTTCTGCCACTGGGTGCTTTAGAAAAACCACAGGGAATATTTTGAGTATCATTTTCCTAGTCTGTCAAAGAAAAATGATAATTATGCCTATTTCCCTTCAAAGCATCCAATAATTATTTGTTGATTTTACAAAAGCAAGATTATGCAGAGGAGCAAATGAAATATTATCAACTTTGAAGCTCTGATACTGAGGACCAACTCTAATCTCATCACAGATCAGATCTTCCCCTTCGAGGCCCAAAATTGCCAATTGTCTATAGGCGACCCATTTTGTCAGTCTGAGCGCTGACTTACTACATACATCTAATAGAACCATGGAAGCTAAAAAGCTACATGGTTGCTGGAAGTCTTCAACTGCCAACATGCAACAGGAGACTTCTGAGTAGACCTTTACAAAGACAGCAAAGACAAGAATTAAAATGCTGAGCCTGGCATGGTCCCAGTAATACACTGATGTCACCCACATTTCTGCTTTTCTACAATACTGAGAATGAAAGAATGCAACTTCACTGTATTTTTAAGATGTTTGGGATCATAGGTTCTTTTGAGTATCTGATGGAAAGTATACCCTCTTCCCAGAGAAAAACCACACATGCATACATGTACAATAACACGTGAGATTTCAGGGAGTTAGGATGCTCCATGAAGCCCACCCACAATTAACCTCTGTTTAAGATACGATGTACCAGGGCCCAAGAGTCAGCACTATGACACTATCAGCAGCCACTGCAAGGGGTTAAGTCTCAGCACTATAAAGATATGGGCAGCCACTCTTCCATACCCAGCCAGGGAGCTGACCCACATGGCCCAACAGACCTCTCCTGTCTCACCCACTGCTCCCCTCAGCAGTGTATTTCAGTGGATCCACCTGTTCTGCTCCCCACTCTGTCTCTGCTGAATCCTCTCTCACACACACACCTCTGGCCTACACCCCAACTCTTGCATGCATAAATAAATAAATTTTTAAAATTAAAATAAAATACAATGTATCAAAAGATAAACTTATCAATAGATAGGAAAATACTTTAATCTGGAAAGGAGCACATCTGAATAGTGAAGACTTACTGATTACCTTTCTTTCTGTCAGCACTCATTGTTTCCTTTGATGGATTGCATTGATTTTATGATTTTTAAAAGTTTGAAGTGTATCAATATTTAACAACACAGAACCAAGAGATTCAGTTTGTAATCTAGATTCACAGGTAAAGATTCATATCTGATATTTGGAAATATGCAGGTGACTTTGTGGATGCAGGTAGGGAGAAAATTGAGGTAAACAATCAATACTTGTTTTTTCTCAGTAGGAAATGTCTTAGATCTGGGTCCACGAGAAAGGAAAGTTCCTAATAATATGTATCCACGGAAAGGGTACAGATCCAGAGCAATGGAGCCTGGTCTTCCCATTTCCAGTCCCAGTTCTGAACCAGTCAACACTGGAAAAGTCTGTTGGGGCAGAGAAAGAACATAGCACTCCGCCCTTCCTGGGATCTAAGGGCCTGAAGTTCAGTTAGACTGTGACTCACAACCAGTTGGAAAGACAAGGAGAAAATCAGGTTGGTCTTTTATAACAAAGCAAATCAGGACACACGTGTGCTCATGGTGTTCAGTACCTTGAAACAGCGCCAGTGTAGGTGAGAACAGGTCCAGGTAAAAGTTCAGTCTGAAATGAGCAGCTAGGGTGAAGAACAGGCATAGAAAGTGCATAAAACAAAAAATAAAGTGAAGGTAGGTCCTATTTGTCCAGCTGTAATAACAAAGTACTTTCCTTAATTATACTTAAAGTATCTCATTGGTCATTTGGTCCTGACAGCTGTCCTTCTGGATATTAATAGAATGAATGACAATTGTCAGCCTTCTCCGTTAAGAATCCCCTCTGGTGCTTACTTGAGAAGAATCAGTTATTATATTTTCCCCATTTACATCCACTCTACCCTATTCTAATCTGCACTCCATGTAGTAGCCAGAGTATTCTTTTCAAATGCAAATCTAGTCTGTGTCAGGCTCTCTCCTCTGCTTAAATGACTCCCCACTGCTAAATCCTAAATCCCTACTTACACTTACAGGCCCCACCTCTAATAACACATCCCATGTCTCTTTCCCACTAATTCTCTGTGATCCAACAACCACACTGGTCTTCTAGTTCCTCAACACAGTCTTACTCAAACTGCAACGTGTTTGAATATGTGTCTTCTCCCCGCTTTGCTGGTTAAGGCTTACTTATCCTTTAGGACTCAGTTCAAACATCATTACCTCTGGGAAGCCTCCCCTGGGCTCTTTACCCCAGGCCAGATCACTGTATCCCCACCACTAGCTTAGTGAATAGCACATACACAGTACTGAATAGATATTTGTTAGATTCCCTCTCCTCCACACCCGCCAACCCTTACTCATACATTGGCATTTATCACCTTGAAATAGAATTATTTATACTAGTCTATATGTCCTTTAAAATTCTGAAAAATGACCTCTTTTATCCCTTTTCATTATTCTCCTCCTCTTCCCCTTTCTCCATCTTTTTCTCCTCAATATCCCCTCACATAGCCCTATGCCTACTGGTTCACGGTTGACACTAAAGAAGAGGTTTGTCGAAAGAATAGATCCCACCAAAAGAATAGTCTACACATGGGGCCTCCCTGGTGGTGCAGCGGTTAAGTGCTGCGCTGTGGCCAGAGGAGATTCCCACACGGCACAGCAGACCTCTCCTGCTTCGTCCACTGCTCCCCTCAGCAGTGTACTTCAGTCTGCCTGTTCTGCTCCCCACTCTGTCTCTGGTGAACCCTCTCCCTGCCCCACGCCTCTGGCCTGTACCCCAGCTTGTGTGCATAAATAAATAAATAAATCTTTGGGAGAAAAAAAAAAGAATAGCCTACACATGATTTGTATGGAGAAAGTCCAAATCCCCATTATTTGTTCCAACTGGGGATAATTTTTACAAACTCTTCCAAGAACCAAGGCTCTCTAAAATAGTGGGAACATTCCATCATATTTCCTAGAGAAAGAGAGCAAGCATGTGGAATAATTCAATTGCTTTGTACAAATTGCCTAAGTGAACAGACCTTGTTATAAAAAAATGTTTTTAAGTGGTACCTATGACTTGTTATATAAAATGGGGTCTATTCTTGCTATTTTCCCAGCAGGAAAAATATCAGGTTAAGAGAGCCGACTAGCAAATATACTCTGTTAGACTTTATAATGTGTTCATTTTGATTTCAATATTCTAAGTTAGCCTCCAAATAACATAAATGCAATATGAGTATTTCCAGTCAGGGCCCCCATTATAACAAGGAGACTTCAGAAACACTAAAAGAAAGAGCATGGTCCTTAGAAGCTAGAATGGAAGGAGAGAAACTGAATCTGATACAGTAAGAACAGGAAAAAACCCAAAACCATGAAGATGTTCTACTTTTAAGGAAATGGCTGAACCCAAGACTGACTTACCAATTATAGACATATTTATTGAGCTAGCCAGGTCATGCGTAATACTTGGTCTCAGGCAGCAACTCCCTATTTATCAGGCTTTCCATACAAGCACCCTCCCAGAGATGAAGAGAAATGCATGTTATAATGGGCACCAGGCACAATTGGTCATATCAAAGTATGCTAGAGCTAGATAGGGAATTCAAGTTTGTGTAAGTTATTTTCCTTCTCTTATTATCAATAGTTCAAGTAAAATTCCCTACAAGAGCTTCAAGAGTAGAAGAGGGAAGATTCCAAATCAGGGTCAGTTGTAGTGAGTTTACTCTACTCTGTTTCTTCCACTGAATGCACCTATAAAACCAGAACAGAATTCACAGAGCAAATATTTGAAGATTCCAAAAAGTAAACAGTAGGAGACATGGGGTGGGGGTGGCAAGAAGGACAGAATTCAAAATACCATTGATCTAAGTGAGTTTCCCCTTTTTCCTCTAGTATTCTAAATCTGTATTCAAGGCAGAAAAAACATAGCAGGCACTAGAGCATTGACAAGGAGAATTTCAAATGAAGCACTCTAGTTGTGGCCTGAGGAACATAAAAAGAAATTCATAACTCTCAGAGAACCTGGGAAAAGTCTCCATTTTTGCTTTTTCTTTTCTCCATTCTCTTATACCTCATTAACCCCCAGCAAATCTATAATGGTTATAGTTGTGTCAGTCACAGTGGCAATAGCAAAAACCCATAGGGATCTAAAAATATGAAGGAAAAGAATCTTTCCTCTCTGATGAAAGGTAAAGGGATGTGAACTCCCAATACTTTGTTTCTCTCTGTCCTTCTACTGCTTGGCCCCAGACACTAGCACAGTCCTAAGAAGTATGTGACAAAACAGAATAAATAAAGCACTAGCTTTCTAGTCAGAGGTCTGAAACAGTGAGCTTCAGAAAATTCCAGGGAGATCATTGAGAGAATGGAGCTTGGAAAGCTTTATGGAACTCCTGGGCTCACCTCCAACCCATGTACTTGTGGATCAGATCATAAAGAGTTTATGAGACACTTTGAGAACTGAACTGGGCCAACAGACTACTGCCCAGGTCCCAGACTGGCCGCTGGGGGGCACATATGCAAGACATCCAAATAGCAACACAAAGACTTTGAAAATGGAACTGACATTGAAACCACAACCCACAGAAGACTAGTCAGAAATTTGGGGCCAAAGCACAACTGGATTGATTGACTGATAAAACAAAAATGTTCATATTCTTCAAGGGATTTAAATGCAATCCAGAATTTCATAATGTAATGCTCAAATATCCAGAACACAATCAAAAATTATTTAACATATGAAAAACCAGGAAAATGTGAACTTCCATAAGAAAAGACTACACCATGCCCAAACTAAACAGATGCTGGAGAAAACTAAAGTAACTGATACAAATGCTCAAATAAATAAGAGCAAACACTGTGTAACAAATGGAAAGATATGTCTCAGCAATGACATAGACAAAATAAAGATGAAGCAAATGGAAATTTTAGAACTTACAATAATCAAAATTAAAATTTCAGTCTGAGGGCCCAACAGCAGAATGGAGATAGTAGAGAAAAGTCAGGAAACTTGAAGGCAAATCAAAAAATTATCCAATTTAACAACAGAAAGAAAAAAAGGATTGAGAAAAAAATGAAAAGAGCTTTAGGGACTTGTGGAATAACACCAAAAGGTCCAACATTAATGTAGTCAGAGTCCCAGAAAGAGAAGGAAATGAGGAAGAAATGATGGCTGAAAATATTCCAAATTTGGTGAAAGACATAAACCTAAAGATCAAGAAGCACAGAAAATCCTAAATTGATAAAAATCAAGGAAATCCACACCTAGATTATCATAAATGCAGAAAACCAAAATCAAAGGAAATATCTTGAAAGCAACCAGAGAAAAATGGCACACTAGTAATAATAATTCAAATAATTGCAGGAAACCATGAGGGAAAAGAAAAATAGAACAACATTTTTTTTAATGCTGAAAGAAAAGAACTGTCAGTCGAGAAATCTATATCCAGCAAAAACATACTTGAGGAAGGAAAGTGAAATATATTCTAAGTTGGAGGAAAATTAGAGAATATATTACCAGCAGACCAACTAGAATTGCTAAATTATTCATACAGAAGGGAAATAATATTGAAAGGAAACTTGAAATATTAGGAATGAAGAGCACCAAAACGGATAATTATGTGAGTAATTACACAAGATGGTTCTTATCTTGAGTTCTTTAAAATATGCTTGATGACTTAAAGCAAAATCTACAGGGCCTCCCTGGTGGCTCAAGGGGTTAAGTCTCAGCACTATGAAGATATGGGCAGTCACTGTTCCATCCCTAGCCATGGAGCTGACCCACATGGCACAGCAGACATCTCCTGTCTCACCTGGTACTCCCCTCAGCAGTGTATTTCAGTGGATCTGCCTGTTCTGCTCCCCATTCTGTCTCTGGTGAATCCTCTCACATACACACACACCCACACCTCTGGTCTAAAACCCAGCTCTTGTGTGCATAAATAAATAAATCTTTTTAAAAAACTACAAATATAATTTTTATATTTAAATATAAATTATAAACAGTATAAACATAATATTTTTGATAGAGTTTTCAATTCCTAAAACAAATAAAACATAGAGGGGAAATTTTCTGGTGGTAGAATTACTATATTTCACTTGAAGTGATAAAATAACAAAAGTTGACTTGAAGAGTTATGCATAATTTAATCCCTAGAGCAAACACCAAAATAATTCACAAATGCAATACTAAAAGATGCCAAATAACCCAAAAGAAAGTAGAAAAGGGGAAACAAAGTAGTGAAAAAGAAGAGAAAAAACAGAACATAAATAAAACATGGTAGACATAAATACAAATGTATTAATATATAAATCTAAATGGTCTGAAAACACCAATTTAAAGACAGAACTTGTCAAAACAGATTTTTTTAAATATAACAAACTATACACAATCTATAAGAAACTCACTTTAAATGCAATGCTATACGCATATTGAAAAGTAAAAAGAAAATAAAAACCTATCAATACTAGGACACTAATCAAAATAAAGCTGGAATGGCAATATTAATATCATAATGCATTCTCTAATTTTCCTTCAGCTTAGAATATATTTCACTTTCCTTCCTGAAGTATGTTTTTGCTGGATATAGATTTCTTGACTGGCAGTTCTTCTCTTCCAGCATTTAAAAAAAAATGTTGTTCCATTTTTCTTTTCCCTTTCAGCGCAAAGAAAATTACCAGGAATAAAGAGGGACATTATATAATGCTAAAAGAGTCAATTCTCATAGATGACCTAACAATCCTGTTGCCTATGTGCTTAACAACAGAGCTTCAAATTACATTAAGCAAAAACTGACAAAATAAGAGAAATAGGCAAATTCACAATTATAATTGTGATGCTATATAATTATAATGCTTCATCTCAATAATTGATCAAATAAGCAGCAAGCCAGTAAGGAAAAGGAAGACATGTACAAAGTCAATTAATGGAACATAACTGATGTTATGTTTTTATAATATTTCACATAATAGCCAATATACAGGGAACAACCATATGGCCCATATCGTGAGTCTCTAAAAACACTTTCTGACAAATGCAAAAGAACTAAAATTATATAAAGCATGTTCTCTGATCAAAATGGAAGTAAATTAGGGATTAATTAATATAAAGATAACTGAAAAATCACCATTTAAAAGCTAAGCACTTTTAAAAGTCACCAAACAGTTAAAAGTCATAAATAGTGAGTGAAATAAGTCTCAAAGGAAATTATAAAATAGTTTAAGTGAACAGAAACTAAAATATAAAAAATTAAAATTTGTGGGATGCAATTAAAATAGTCCTTAAGGGAAATTTTATAGCATTGTTCATAATAGAAAAATAAATTTCTCCAACTTTTCTACCTAAATACACTAGAAATAGAATAAAATAAGCCCAATGCAAGCAGAATAATAAAAGTCAGAGCACAGATCAGTAAAATCCAAGTCCAAAAAGTGGATAAAATAAATTAATCTAAATGCTGGTTCTTTGAAAATTTTAATAAAATTCATAAACCTTTAGCAAGACTGACAAAGAAAAAGACACAGAAACACAAATTACAGGAATGAAAGAGAAATAATCATTACAGACTGCAGCCATTATAAGGGAATTTATGAATGATTCAGTACATTAAAATTCTACAACTTACATGAAGTAGACCAATTCCTCAAATTAATGGCACTAAAATTCATTCAATATTAAAACTACAGCAACAATCCTATAATTAATAAAGAATTGAGTCTGTAACTTTAAAAAATGTTCAAAAAAGAAATCTCCAGGTCACATGGTTTCATGGGTGAAAGCTACCAAATATTCAAAGAAAAAAAATTCTACAGGATCTCTTCCAGAAAATAAAAGAGGAGGGAATATGTCCCAATGTATTTTATAAAACCAATAGTACCTTAACAAAATCATACAAAGTCAGCATAATTCTCACTATTCTAGATTCAAAAGTACTCAACAATATATCAGCAAAGTAAATCCAACAATATGTAAAAAGAATAACATTTCATGACCAAGTAGGGTTTGTCCCATAGTGCAAAATTAATATTCAAATATCAAACAAAGTGATCCATCATATATTTTTAAAGATTTATCTTTATTTATGCACAGAAGAACTGGGGTGTAGGCCAGAGGTTTGGGGGGTGAGAGGATTCACCAGAAACAGAGTAGGGAACAGAACAGGCGAATTGACTGAAGTACGCTGCTGAGGGGAGCAGCGGGTGAGACAGGAGAGGTCTGCTGTGCCATGTGGGAGGCGCCCTGCAGGTTGGCAAAAGCTTGATAGTGCTGAGACTTTAACCCTTGTATCACCAGGGAGGTGCTGATTCATCATCTTATTAATCATCAAAAAACCATATCAATTGATGCAGAAAAATCATTGACCAAAAATTTTTCATATCACCTGTAAATATAGTAAATGAGTTTAAGCAAGATTGTAGGACATAAAGTAAACATCCAAAAATAAAATATATTTCTATTGAATTTTCGGCAAAGTCATGATGTATGTTTTATGCTTTTCAAAGGTATTTTTTACGTTTTTCGAGGGACATTTATTTATATAAAGAACAAAAATCAATCAACAATATACTGTCCATTTTGTTTGATAACCCTTTGCCCTCTTTCAGTGAGCTTGTTCATAGAAAGACCTCTTTATCAGCAAAAAACTGAACAAGGTGCTGCTTTACAGCCTCATCTGAATTGAACATTAAAGGACTCATGGAGTTTTGAAGAGAGCAATACAGGTGGAAATTTGATTGTGCAAGGTCAGGCGAGTATGGTGGATATAGTAATATACCCATCCAAGCTCCAATAATTTTTGACAGATGATCAAACTTGTGTGTGGTTTCACATTGTCATGATGGACCACAACTACTTTATAATTAACAAACTCTGGACTTTTCTGGATCATGGATCCAGAATACATAAGATCTCTTTGCAACACTTTCCCCTTTGTGTGAGGGTTCTCTCCACTGCCTTGGCACCTCTATTAGGCCACTGTCAAGAACTATCAAGGGTCTGAGATTTTCCCCTGCTTGTAAGCTAACTAGTTAGCCTGCTGCTGTCTCTAGGATGCTGGCAGAAGACACAGGGTCCTGAGTCAGAGACCAACATGTGGCATAGAAAGCTGCATTGGGTCCTCTTGCACATAGTGGGTCTGTATCACAGCTGACATGCCCTGAGTTTAGGAAACCCCAAATCTTGGGAGGAGGCTGCTAACAAACCTAACTAGATTTTGCTCCAGAGGAAGATATTATCTTTATTATCCTGCCCTCTGCCTTCTAGTAAGACCCTATCTCTATCCTCCTCTATCCTCCTCTATGCTCTATCCTCCCCTATCTCTATCCTTTGGCAGGTTGTTTGCCAAACAAACAGTCTTGACAAGACAGTCCAGGACAAATGCTGATAGAGATGTATAGAAACTCCCTGAGAACTGAAGCTGTCATCTCCTTGGAAGTCTATATATGATTAACTCTTGAGTCATCTGAGCATCTTGTCCAAAAGGTACCTTGGAGTAGCAGATGCTTAGTATTTATTAACTCTATAATCATAAGTTTGCTAAGGAAATTTTAAGTTGCAATGGGAAAAAGTCTCAAGTGGAAGAGGACATTCAATCCAGAAATGACCAAACATTTATGGAAATAGTATTTGTGGGATAAATATTTATGGAGTTCAAAAGTGCTTATTGAGTATATTTATCTGCTTAACTAACACCACCACTCAGTTGTCAGGATATACCATCTCCTATAACTAGTCTATTTTTCCCAAAAGATAAAGGGAATCCTTGAAGAGGGGGAAAGGCGCTTGTTAAAGTAGCCATGAAATAGATGGGATGAAGAAGGAAGGAAAGCACCCAAATGTCCATGGACAAAGAAAATAAGACATATATGCACAATTTAATTTTTATCAGTCTTTATGAAAGAAGGAAATTAGGGTATCTGTTACAACATGGATGCACCCGGAGAAGATTGTGTTGCCTGAAAGCCAGTCACACAAAGGCAGTGTTGTATTATTCTAGTGCCATGAGATTTCTAGAGTAATCAAATCATGGAAACAAAGAATGGTGGCTGCCAAGGGCTGTGGGCAAGGAAATAGGAAGTTGTTATTTCCCCAGTTACAGAGTTTCAGTTTTGCAAGATATTCCAGAGAACCGAATGACAACAGTGTGAGGGGACGTCCCTGGTGGCCCAGGGGTTAAGTCTCAGCGCTATTACCCCTACAGCCTTAGTTCCATTGCCAGCCAGGAAGCTGACCCACATGGTGCAGCAGACCTCTCCTGTGTCATCTGCTGTTCCCCTCAGCAGTATATTCCAGTAGATCCAGCTTTTTTTGCTCCCCACTCTGTCTCTGGTGAGTCCTCTCAGCCCCCGCTCCTCTGGTTTACACCGAGTTCGATGCACAAATGAATAAATCAATCTTAAAAAAAAATTACAACAGGGTGACTATAGTCAATAACACTCAACTGTATACTTAAAAAGGGTAAAGATGGTAAATGTTACATTATACTATTTTTCAAGCCATAATTAAAATAAAAAATATATATTTCTAGGCTCCACCCTTGACCTGGATGGGAATCCTTGGTGGCTGGCCTGAGAATGCGCTGTTAACAAGCAGCACAATTCATTTTGAAGCACATTCAAATTTGAGAAGCCCTGCTCTGGAACATATTTCTAAATAGCTCAACAAATTACTAAATTCTTCATCAGGGCCTCCCTGGTGGCATAACGGTTTAAGTCTCAGCACAATGAAGTTAGATGCCTGGCCAGGGAGCTTCCCTGGCACACGGCACAGCAGACCTCTCCTGTCTCACCCATTGCTCCCTTCAGCAGTGTCCTTCAGTAGATCCGTCTGTTCTGCTCCCCTATCTGTCTCTGGTGAATCCTCTCATCACCACCCCCCGCCACATCTCTGGTCTACACCCCAGTTCTTGTATGCATAAATAAATAAATCTTTAAAATAAATTATTTGTCATCTTCCAATCTCATGTGGAGGAGGGCGGGAGCAAATCCCCTGTATCATACAATACACAGGCATCCATCTGATTGTCAGAGAAAACTGCTTCCTTGAATTGTGAATAGAGCATATACTCACTTCAGGTCCAGACTTTTGGATCTAGCCAGGCCAATTATTCAACAACCTAATGGAGCAGGATCTGAGAACCTGAAAGAGGGTGGTCCTCAGGAAAGGGGAGTGTCCCAGGGCCCCACCCCACCTCAAGCCAGAGAGATCCAAGACACATAGGACTACGAATCCCAGAATGCCATCATCACCTAAGGAAGGATGCTGAGGACTGAGGACGGAGTTAAGAAATGGTTTTGGGATTTAAAAAAAGACCTGTGAGCTTGGAGGGGGTCTATTTCTCGTGGTTGTGGATTGCTAGGTTTTGAGTGGGCCATAAGATTCCAGCTCAGCGGAACTGGTAGGCGCATTCACCAATTTATTCTTTATCTTTTTCCTTTTCCTTTTTGTAAAAAAACCCTTTTATTAATTACATTGTGTGTGTCTGCAGTTGAGTCTTTTAAGTCCCTTTTAAGTGCACAGGTGAGAACCCAGACTGGCACCCCATTTATATCGGGGCTACCCTGTAACAAACCCAGCATTTCATTTAAATGTAAACATACTCGAAGTTTTCTTTCTTTTCTTGGCGCACAGGTCATCGATTTACTCTCCTGACATCAGTTTCCTCCTCCTTAAGAATATAGGCCTCAAGGTCCTTTCTAACCATCATGTCCTCAGCTTTATAATCAAATCAGTCATATTCTGAGAAAGGAGCTGGAAATTTAGTCTGGAAACTTCAGGGGCTTTCCAAACTGTAGGGTATATGTGACTGGTCCTCAATTGCCCATTCAAGTTCAGGCCAGTCTTTGTGGTCTAGTTACAAGCTGTACAAGATTTGGATCAGGGTTTGGGCACTATTTGGATAGGGAGGGTAAATCTAGGGCTATTCTCTGGAGTTTGAATCTTTCTTAACATTCCAGGGTCACTGAAAAGTCATTGAAGTCTAGTGCTTTTCAAAGATTTTCTAATGAGTCAAGAAATTTAATGGGTAACCACCGACATGTTTTCGAATGGAATGGAATTACATGAAATGGAAAAGAAACCATCAGTGCATGAGTAAGTATAAATATTATTTTAGCAAACTGTTGTTTTATTGGGGGGGTGTACTGCATCATGATTAAAACGTATTTCTTTACTGTGAGAACATCTGAGTTTGAAAAACACTGATCTAGGTGGATGTGGAGGGAGGTTTCCAGGCAAGAAATAGCTCTGAAAGAAGGCAAGAAACAGAGTTGGATTGGAATTGTCCCCAGGGTCCAAATGCCCAACCTAAGCATTTAAAAATTATCTGAGGATCACTGAGAAAAGGATGCATATCCTTATCCAGAAGGCTGCCTGCCTGTCCTCTGAGCTCCCTGGCCACTGGCCTATGCGTATTTTGCATGAAATAACTCACCATGGAGAGCCAACCAGGGCTTCTAAAGTCTTTGTGCTGGCTGCGGTGCCTCACATATTTATATTTCCAAAATAGTCCAAACAGGATTTTCAATTTACCTATTTAGTGACACAATTTGCAAGTCTCACTCACAGTAGATTTTAGGTAGCCATTGCCTCAAGGAAAGATTACCCCTGGCGACACAATCTGCACTTCAAAGCTTTCTACCTTATCTCCAGGTACCGGAATTGTTAGAAGGATGTGTGTTACTAATTACTCAGTCTTTGGTAAAGAAGCAGGAAGTGAGTGGCCACACTATCAGTTTTACATTCCTTAATACCTACGAGCTGGGTAGGTATTACTCTTCCTCCAAAACTCTGAGGTTTGGGGGTTCATTTTCTCAGACTACTAATAAATGGCAAAAGGGAATTTGAGCTCAGACTTTCCAGGTTTCAAAGTCTAACCCTTTTCCACTACATCAGGTTGCCTCTTTTACAAATGAGTAAGCAACTTTGTCTCTTTTGAATCTGGATCTAGTTCAATCTCAGCATTTTTAGAACATGTTCATACTGTACTGCCAGCTGAAGAGTTCAAATTACTCTCTGAAGCAACAGCAAAAAAACTAGTGTTTTGGAGTCCACAGAATTTTCAATGAATGGAGATCATTGATGAGTGTTGTTTTAAAAGGGAATTGAAAATCATAGAGCTTGATGGTTCATTTGACCAATTTATTTAAAGAGGCAGTAGGGGGATTACTGAGCATAGAGAATACTGCTTGACATAAACGCTGGAAGTTTAACACAGGGTTTCTGATATGTGTTAGATCAAATTGCATATATAAGAACATATTTCTAAAATATAACAGGAATCACTAGTAAAGTATGATTTAAAATACACAATTCATTTTAATAAAGCTTCTTCATGATATCCATCAAGTATATAAAATTAAGTCGACTTACATTAACCCTTATCTATTTACAAGTAGGGCTTATAAAATCCCTAAAATAAGGTGCTGTTTTAAGATTCAACTCTTTGAAAGTCATTTAATACTTTTATGTGAACACTCATTTTAATTTGGCTAATTTTTAGCTTCTGAAATCATACATTTCTCTCCAAGACAAGCCAGACTGAAAAAGTTTAAATTTTCACCTTTCACAAAATTATCATATACACTAACCTACTGCACTATAAGTACCAAGCAACTGGTATACCCAATTTCAGAAATCAATTCTCTTCACCCTGTCATACAACATTGTTAGATCTCTATTCATTGTGTATTTCATAATTCAATGTGACTCTCAATGAGATGGCCTGAAGAATGGGATTAAAGGCAAAGTACCCACGGTTAGCCAAAATGAGGCTATTTCACATATGCCTTCTCTCAAGAATGTGTTGCTTTGTTCTGAAATTGGAATTATTGGTTTTGAAAGGAAGAAGGAATAAGGTAAAGAACTTGGTCTAAACCATATATATTAGCCAATAACAAAGGCAACTTTCTTTAACCAACTATTGTCCATCAACAAAGCATTCCAGGGCCTCCCTGGTGGGCCAGGGAGATTCCCACATGGAGCGGCAGACCTCTCCTGCCTTGCCCACTGCTCCCCTCAGCAGTGTATTTCCACCTATCTGCCTGTTCTGCTCCCTACTCTGCCTCTGGTGAACCCTCTCGCCACCCCACGCCTCTGGCCTGTACCCCAGCTTGTATGCAGAAATAAATAAATCTTAAAAAAAAACAAAAAAAGCATTCCAACACTCACTATCTAAGTCAAGGCAATTTCTTAGACACAATGTTTGAAAATCACATTGCAGAAAAAAGAACTAGACAAAGCATGTCACCAGAATTTAACTTCACAGATGAAGACAAGGATTCAGGAGTTCACAGTTGATCACCGAAGATGGAAATCAATCTCAAAACCATCACTGATGTAAAGTGCCATTCCATCACCTGAGAAACCTATACCATATACCCAGAAATATATGTACTATGCTAGAATAACATTCAGTTATATTCCCAGCTATCCTTCAGCAGAAACTGCCTCTTGAAAGGCTAACAACGTTTTTAAAAGTTTGTGAAGCCCATACTAAGAAGGTAGAGACTGATTTGAAGGTGTGGACAGAGGAGTCATGAGAAGTGGATCTGAACCTCAGTTTACAGTAGGGAGGTTCTAAGAAGTCCAAAGTTTAAAAAATTTAAATTGGACACAGACCTTTCCAGAGACAGCCCAGGAAATCAGCATCTGCCATATACAAAACTCTGAGCTCCTGTCTGCTGCTTCTTGGAGCCCATGTAAACCACTCACTCCATGCTTTCAAACTAGAAATGGCAATCTTGCGACAGCAAGAAGTCTGTAAAATGTCTGCCCTCTAAGAGAGTCATGTGAAGTCCCTATATTCCTGTCATACTCCCACTTGTGTTTCTCCCCAGATGGGGAAATACAATGAAAGCAGTGGAGGGCCCTTTCTCACTCACATCTTAGTAAAACCCTATCGTGGGTAATTAAAGTGAGATTTTTCACTAGGCCAAAATCATGTTTCTAATTTATCGAAAGAATATCAGATCTGGGGTAGAGTCATCAGTTTATTCTAGCAGTGTGATCAGCAGCTTATCTATAGGTTACCTCCAAGTGACCATGACTTTGCACACTTTATACTGTGAACTCAAACTCAAGGGTGGGTCTTCAGACCTAAGTGGTGTTTCCTGTTTCTACCAGTCCACTTTATGACTTGGGTGGTTTGCTGAAATTTGTGGCCCTCCTTTTTTCTTCCTCTTTACCTCCTTTGATCTGATCCAGACATTCCAATACATACAAGCCACTATGGCAGCAGAGAAAAAACATCCATACCAAGATGTCACTGGTACCTCAAATATAACTATGTAAATATTGAACTAAATCTATTTTTTAAGTGTTTTTTTCCTTCAGAAAGTTGCAGCACTGGTTCTTTTGCAGGGCTATCATGATAGTTTAGAAGCAGATCCTGGTCAGACAAGTACAAAGAGCACTTTCCTGGAATTCTGGAAATTCTCTCTGGAGGTGTGAAATTATTTTTACACACATTTCTTCCAGAAACACTGCTGCGCCCAAACTCTATCTCTGATCTTAGACAATCACAATTTCCAAAGACAACTGGCCTGTTCTGGTCATCTAGATAATAGACACTGGGGGAGCTCGGCAAGAGTTTTTCCCCTTAGGCAAACTGCAGTCAACATACTGGCTTCCCTTTTTTTTTTTTTTAAAGATTTATTTATTTATGCATACAAGAGCTGGGGTGTAGGCCAGAGGTGTGGGGGGGGTGAGAGGATTCACCAGAGACAGAGTAGGGAGCAGAACAGGCAGACTGACTGAAATACACTGCTGAGGGGAGCAGCAGGCATTTCCGGGGAGGTCTGCTACACCCTGTGGGAAGCTAACTTGGCCCAGGATCAAACTTCTGCTGCAGTGGCTGCAGATGGCTGCACATAGCTTCATAGTGCTGAGACTTAACCCCTTGCACCACCAGGGAGGCCCATTTGGAGGCTGCATGTGGAGAGTATGCGACTCCTCTCCTCCACTGAACATCCTGCCTGGTGGTGTAGTGAGGTGATAGTGAGGTGAAAGCATGCCTGATCACCCTGTTTTTCTTTGCATTTTGCCCTTCACTTACTTCAATTGCTGACTCCAGTGATGGAGTCAGGTACAACTGGATATCAACTTCCAATAAGGTTCAAAGTGGTGATTAAGAAATGCAGCTTTGGGGCCTCCCTGGTGGCGCAGTGGATAAGCGCTGCGCTGTGGAGCTGTCAGCATCAGCAACGCGAGTTCTACTCCCAGCCAGGGAGAATCCCACATGGCAAGGCAGACCTCTCCTGCCTCGCCCACTGCTCCCCTCAGCAGTGTATTTCCGTCCATCTGCCTGTTCTGCTTCCCATTCTGTCTCTGGTGAACTCTCTCATCGCCCCACGCCTCTGGCCTGTAACCCAGCTTGCATGCATAAATTAAAAAAATCTTTAAAAAAAACAAAAAGAAAGAAATGCAGCTTTGGCCTTTGGGTCTGGATGTGTTAGCAACACCTGAGTAGAATATGAAAGGCATGTATAGTCACCCCAGCCCTGGCATCAAAATAAAATGAGAATTGAAGTAGCATATTTCCTGTGTAACACCCTACATCTGCTCTAAATCCACAGTAGTCATAGAAAGTCTATTGAATGGAGGAAAAACTGAAAGAATTGTACAATGAAGCTGTTTGACTAAATGATCCTGACATTCATTACTGGCTCTGAAATGTCTGGGTGCCTCTAGTTACACCTATATCCAAACTACTAAAACTTGGGTTAGTGAGTAGACAAACTAGATGGGTGATGTGTACTTAAAGATAATGAAAAGACCCAGGTCCCTTCTTATTAATCCCAGTCTACATTCAATGATCATTGATAGCATTTACTGAGTACCTCCAAGGTACACCCTTCCCCCAAAGAGTCTCACTTCTCAGGTATATCAGGATGATCTAGGGGAACTCTGAAGACTACAGCTGTCCAGACCACAGTTTCCAAAATTCAGATTCAACTTGTTTAAGACAGATGATGCTAAGGTGCAGCCAACCTTGACTCTTCTCTGACTAAAGAGCCACCACCAGCACCACCACCACAAGTGGCTCCAGTTCTGTGGCAAACCCCAAAGGTCAAATTTACATAAGTGACCTCCACCTTTTACCCGGGAGAAGGTGGGACTTGGAATTAAATTACATCCCCCAGACTAAGGGTAAATGGAAGTTAGGATTAGGGGTAAAAGAATAGAAAAGAGGGGCCTTCCTGGTGGCACAAGGGTTAAAGTCTCAGCACTATCAAGCTATCACCAGACAGACACTGCTGTATGAGTTCAATCCCCAGCCAGGGAGCTGACCCACATGGCATAGCAGACCTCTCCTGTCTCGCCTGCTGCTCCCCTCAGCAGTGTATTTCAGTAGTTCCATCTGTTCTGCTCCCCACTCTATCTCTGGAGAATCCTCTCAGCACCCCCCCACCTCTGGCCTAGACCCCAGTTCTTGTATGCATAAGTAAGTAAAATAAATCTTTAAAAAAGAAAAGATTAGAAAAAGAACAAAGAAGAAGGAAGGGAATAAAAGAGCTTTTTATCTCATTTAATTATAAGTACCAGCCCAGGGGGAGGATACTTCAGCTCAAAGAGATTAAACAACTTGCTAGAGCACTCAGCCAATAAGCAACAAAACAAGAATTTAAACAAGTCTCTCATCCAAAACCTGTTTTTTTCCATGCTACACTCCCCATGCTGAAAGTCTAACTTCATGGTCCCAATCTATATGCATCTGTACCCATAAAGAAGTTCTCAGCTTCTTTACCAATCAGATGCAAATCTCAGTGCCAGGGCCATGCCACCTTTCAAGTCCTGGCTTCTGCAGTGTGGAAGAGTGGCTTCTACTCACATTTACCCTATATAATCTTGAACACTGTATTAATTAGGATTAGGTTCCATTCCACAGAACAGAAAATCCAAAATAAGAGTGGCTCAATAAAGAGACGGATTATATTTCTTCCTCATGTAAAAAGAATCCAGAGGTAGGAGATTCGGGGGGCTCTGCAGTATCAGATATCTGGGCTTCTTCTATCCTGTCTGCCTTGCTCAACACATGGCCTCCTTCTCAAGGTCCAGAGAGCTTCTTGAGTTCTACCTATTGGATCAAATTTCAGCCAGAAAAAAGAGAAAGATGCCAAGAAAGCTATACTCTCCTTCTTTTAAAGAGACACCCCTTTTAAAGAATGCTTCCAGTTAACTCATACTCACCAACTTAGATCTCATTAGCCAGAATTTAGTCACATGACCACTAACAACTGACTGGGAAATGTAGCGTTTATATAAATGGTTCTTTTTTTCAACTTTTTAATGTTCTTACATTGTTGTTTATTTTTGTACAACATTTGATTTCTCCATATAGTCCCCATAAATCTCCAATCACAACATCACCTGTGAACCATCACCATAGTCCCTTGTGCTCTTCCCTCCTAAAGACAGGGGTTCTTTTGCCAAAGGAGGAGAATATGACAGAACAGGGGCAATTAAATCTCAACCATATTTTCCTTCCTGATACTCCAATCTTCCCCTCTAGGACTGCAGCCCTAGCCTGAACATCATCAGTCTCATAAGTCTGAGAGGTTTTTTTTTTTTTTTAAACAGATTTATTTACTTATTCATACAAGCTGGGGTACAGGCCAGAGGCAGGGGGCAGCGACAGGGTTCACCAGAGACAGTGGCGAGCAGAACAGGCAGATAGGCGGAAATACACTGCTGAGGGGAGCAGCGGGCGAGGCAGGAGAGGTCTGTCATGACATGTGGGAATCTCCCTGGTCGGGCGTCAAACTTGCTTTGCTGCTGCCAACAGCGCCACAGTGTAGCACTTAACCACTGTGCCACCAGGGAGGCCCAAGTCTGAGAAATTTATCTGTCATGTCCTTGTTCCAGTTTCGCTAACCAGTCCCTTAGCTTTTATCTTTTACCTCAGACTGCTGAGTAATAATGCATCTTCATTTTCTTTTTTTTTAAGATTTGTTTATTTATGCATACAAGCTGGGGTGTAGGCCAGAGGTATGGGGTGGTGAGAGGGTTCACCAGAGACAGAGTGGGGAGCAGAACAGGCAGATTGACTGAAATACACTGTTGAGGGGAGCATCGGGCAAGACAGGGGAAGTCTGCTGTACCATGTGGGAATCTCCCTGGCTGGGTATCGAACTCTTGCTGCAGTGGCTCTGGACAGCTTCATAGTGCTGCGCTTAACCCATTGTGCCACCACAGAGGCCCTGCATCTTCAATTTCTATCTTGCTATTGGGCTTCACCTCCCCAGTTGAGTAGTCCAGTACCAAATGCTTCTAGACTCAGGACTGAGTCCCTTTGCGTACTGCAACTTGACCTCCTGGCTGCCCACTTTTGAGTCACTTTTTAGCCAACTTAGTTTCACTGGCTAGGTCAGGTAGGGACAGGAACCCTAACCCAGTATCTCACATATTGGCATGCACTGCCATCCCCAACACCACTCTCCTGCCATATCTTCTTCCATGGCTCCAGCTGAAGTTACAAAGTCATGGCAAAGAGCAATTGAGCAGCTAAGGCAGAAATGTGTAGCGTACAAACCAAGGACTAAAGTGAGGCTACCTACATTTGAGGCTTGGATTCCCCACATTTCCTATCTGTGTGAATTTTCTGGATATATCAGTCAACATTCTCCAGAGAAACAGAACCTATAGAGGATAGAGATATGAATAGAGATATGGATAGAGACAGAGATGAGACAGAGACAGAGACAGAGACAGAAGAGAGCCATTCTATGGAGCTGGCTCATATAAGTATGGGGCTGAAAAGTACAAACCCGGGATCCCCAATGGTTCCAGTCCAAGTCTGAGTCTGAAGATTGATGTCCTAACCAAAAACAGGCAGAGAGGGAGAATTCTTCTGTATCAGTCTTTTATTCTATTCAGGCCTTCAAAGGATTGGGTGAAGTCTCCCCACACTGACCTAGCAATTCATTCCACCAATTCAAAAGTTAATCTCATCCAGAAACACCCTCACACACACCCAGAATAATGTTCAGCCAAATATCAAAGCACCTGGTGGTCTGATCAAGTTAACACAAAACAAATTTAACCCTCACACTGGACTTTTTTTCCTCATCTCTAAAATGGTAATAACAATAATTTTTGTCTCATATGGCTGTGGTGAGAATAAGGTATGCAATCGTATGTGGAAATAGTTAATTAAAAACTGTAAGTCCACAATTCAAATGTCAGTGAGTATGATTACAACAGAAGAGCACAGCTAATATGCTCAGAAGAGTACAAATAATATCCTCTTGATACAGGGGAGAATAACTTTGAAAAGTAAGAAAAGAGAAATCTCCTACTTGAACTCTTACCTGTGGCCCATTCCCCTGGAGTTCTTTTGAGCAGTGGTTATTTTGCCCTGCCCTTGCAATACTCTTTCATACAACTTTGCAAGAAAAAAAGAGAGAAACTGAAATAGGGGAGTTTAGATGAAGAAATGAGTGCTCAATTGAATAAAGGATGACTACAAACATGTGCTAGTCTCACCTCTTCAAATATATATAAAAGCATACACTTCCTACAACACTGAGAGTTTCCAAGTTAGCCCCAATGACCCCGCCTCCTGATTTTGTTGCCTTGTAGAATTCCTTCTCTGTGAGTGTATCTAGAGGCTCACTTCTAATGAAAATAATTGGTAAATGTGATAGAATGTGATTTCTAAGATTAGGTAACAAAAAGACTGGTGGGCACCCTCTCAGCCCTCTCTCTGGCCAATTTGCTCCGAGGGGAGCCAGATGTGATGTTTGAGCTACTCTATAAAGAAACTTACACATCAGGAAACTGAAATAAGCCCCCAAACAACAGTCAGTGAAGAATGGAGGCCTTTAGTCAAAGAGCCCACCTGCCAACCACGAGTGAACTTGAAGCAGATCCTCCCCAGCTGAGCTTTTAGATGAAATGACAGCCCCAGTGAACTCACATTTAGCCAGAATACTCAGCTAGGTTGTGGAAAGAGTCCAAATCCATGGAGATTGCGAAGATGTTAATTAAGTTAAACTGCTAAATTCTGAGATAATAGCTGTGGATAACTACTACAGATCTATTATTATCTTCATTTTGCAAATGAGGAAACTGTCACAGAGAAACTAAGAAACTTTCAGTGTTAAACACTTTGTAGATGGCAGACTGAGGAATCAAATTCAGGAACTGGTTCCAGAATCTGTGCTTCTGTGTTGCTTGAAAGGCTTATGTTTAAATAGATGTCAAAATGATTACATTTTATAAAATATAAAACTTATGGTGCTAAATATGTAGAAGTTTCAAATAAGGTAAGATGAGCTTTCTTTTACTAAGTTCCCTATCAAAGGGATTTTGGTAGGGAATGCACAGTTGTCATCATTAATGAGTTCTTTTCAATCAAAGCATGAATTAGTTATAAGAGGCTATAAACCCACTGAAAGAAGCCACATCAAGACCAAACTGTGTAACCCAAAGGCTGATACTGGCCATATATTGGACACTCAGTAAATATTCATTGATTCATTCATTGCGCTAAACTGTTCATTGAATGTGAACCAAAGAAATTGGAGATTATAATTTTGCAAGGCAGAGCAGGTCGTGGTCTTTATAAATAGACACATGAGAGTGATTAGTCCATTCTGCCTCCTGCACTAGCTGCCCCTTTCTGAGCCCATTTCTGATATTAGCAATTCCAATAGAAATATACTCAGTCTGCCCTTAGCCATCACACTACACACAAAAAAGGCAGTTCTAGTGAAATATTATAATCAGACTGATTTACTAGCTGTGTGACACAAGCAAGTAACTAATTTTCTGTGCTTCAGTTTCTTCATCTTTGAAATGAGAATTATAATAGTACTCACCTCAAAGGGTTGTGGTGGGAATTGAAATACTGCTTAGGAAGCACAGAACAGTGAGTGGCATGTGACAAGTCCTCAATAAAAATAAGCTGTTCAATTGTGCTGCCCAGCACCACAAATCTGGTCTCAACTGTCCACATGAAGGCAAAGAAATGCAGGTGCCATAATTACTACTGATCTGAGGGAAACTCTTAAAAAGAGTAGGCTGCCTTTCTTGAAGTCAGATGCCCAGCAACCAGAAGCTTGACTATGTTTCATCTAGCAGTTAAGGTCCTGTTTGGTGGACTCAGAGGGCAATGTGTTTGAAGAATTAGCTAAAGAGTGAAATTCCAAATATTAAAACACTATATACATAGAAAATGGCAATATTTAAGGCGTAAATCATTGATCTCTTAGTCAAATTCTGGGATCTGTCTACCTTTTGTTCACTGTCAAATCGCCAGGGCTTAAGGAGAGGTCTTGATTTGAATTAATTCTCTATCTAGATACTACTCCTGCAGTATTTACCTTCACTGGCTTCCTTGCCATCTCACCAGGATCTCCTTTTACTGATTCCTTTTTCCTTTGCTCCAGTTTCTCTACCTTGCAAACATTTTATTCTACCCTCTCCCTCAAGTTTTTTCTACCTGGTTTTTCCTTACAAAATAATTGTATTTGAGACAAACACATAAAGAAATAAATTAAAAGCTTGCCCTCACAGTTTAAAAAATACACACAGCACACAGTAGGCCCTCAAAAACTTGCTAAATGAAATCCTCCTTGACTGAACCCTCCAAAGTTGAATGGAGACACAGTAATTGACAAGGTACTCAGTTTCCTAACTCTGATGAGAGCTGGAAAGAAAGAAAAAAGAAGTAGTATACATCATCTAACCTCAAGTCCCACCTCCTGTCTATCTTAAATGGTAAGAAAATGAAGCTAGGAGAATAATGTAATATAGATTACACAGCCATTTAGGAGCAGAGACCAAGTTAGAAGCCTCATCCCCTGTCTTCCAATTCACTGCTATTCACAGGCCTGGGTGGAGGAGATGAGCACAGCTCCTCAAGCTGGGGGGCTGCGATTCAGACCACGGCCTTCATTTTTGATCTCCCACAGACTTGTGATAGAGTTTGACACCCACATTTCACTGGGGCTGGCACCTATTTGGATATTCTATTTAATATGCCAACGGGTGGGATGGATCTGTGCTGACTCTAAGGGGAAATATCCTGAAGAAGGGGCCTGGACCATTCCTCTTCCAATACCCCAGGACTCCTTGCAGGCTGTTCATTCCCACCCTCCTCAGACTCCAGCAAGCCAGCGGCTCAGGAGCAGGTCTCTGTGCAACTCGGCTCCCAGCGCCTTGATGAGGCATGTTTAATCTTCCACCCAGATTATTTAACCTCCTCATCCTTGTTAACAAACAGCCATTATTAACGAGATGAGAGACCACATGGGGTGGGCTTCTACAGACAATGCCGCTCCCTTGGCCTTTCTGAGAACAAATTCATAATCCTCAGCGACTCAGCCACCCGATCTCTCCTGCCAGGCCCCAAAGGGAGTCAAGAAACTGAGTAGAAACGGGTGGTCTGGACCCTTATCCACGACCCCTGCGGCTGGAGGGTCCAGGCTCTGCAAGAGGGAGCAGTATCTCTCTCCCTTTCTTGCCTGCCTCTCTTCCTCGCATGCTCTCTCTGGGGATTGCCACAGTGCGTTATAAATTTTACCTTTCCAGTGTGCAGGAGAGGCGAGAGGAGGCTGTGTCCCAGCTCCAGGCCGGCCTGTCCCCGAGGACACCAATTAAAGGCACTAATTGGACAGCAATACATCAAAGTCGCTCCCGGGAGTGGGTCCTCAGAGCGCCAGGAATCCATTAGTTGGGCTTTTGTTTCAAAACAGAAATACAGAGAAAGAAAAAAAAAAAAATCACCTGGACGCGAACAGGAGTGGCGCGTGTGCTGCACCGCGTGGACTCCGCCTGGTGTTTGCTGGGAGCCTCTGGCTCTCCTCTTATTTACTCCCGGCTCGGCACATCAAATGATCTTTCTGCTTCTCTGTTCCGAGCCCAGCTCATCTATTTCCCTAAAGAGCGCCGCCTAGAAAGGCTCCCTCTCCCCTGGACTCGCGCGCAAACAAAGCCGGTGTAGACGCGGCATAGTTATACCGAGGGGCGCCTGTACCGAATTGGAGGGAGGGGGTAGAACTAGCCCACCTCCCGGCGCTCATTATTGTGGGCCTCTGCCTAAACCAGCTGAAGAAGGGGACGTGGACACATCCGGGTGGCACATGTCACCTCGAAGTCTTGGCAGCTGCCTTCGAGGCGCTAGGACGCCAGCCGGAGAAGGGGGTGACAAAGGGAACTGACCTCACCCGAGAGGGGTTATTTGAGGGTGCTGGGAGGGCACTTCGATGGAGCCTGGAAAGGGCTCCTATTTGGCGACCCAGACGCCGCCCGCAGGCCCCAGGGCACCCAGAGGAGCTACTCGGAAAGGGTCTGGCCCGGAAGGACCCGATGTGACCCCAGGCGCCCTTCCGGTCCCGAAACGGCTAGAGTGAGGAGCGCAGTGGAAGTGGGAATCCCTCCCCGTCGAGAACTTAGGAAACCAAGTGCTCGAAGAGGTTAAGCCTCCAGGTCTAGAAGTCACCAGTTGCCTCCGCCCCCAAGCGCTCCAGGTCTTCCGACCTTTGCGGGGACCAAGGCCCCCCAGCACCAAATGGAACGCCCGAAGTCGGCGTCCGCGGGCCGCAGTTCCTCGGGCTGGGGCTCCGGGGCAACACCGGGCGCCGCCGAACCGTGGAGGCGGGAAGCTCGCCCCTCACCCGGTGCGGGAGTTCGGGCCCCGAGGGCCTTCCTGCGGTTTCCCGCCGGCTCTGAAGCGGGCGAGAGCGACGCGGGCCCGAGGCCCCACGGCAAGCGGGACGCAGCCAGGCGCGCCCGGAAGGGAAGACCTGGCTTCACCCGGGTCGCGGGGAGGCCGGAGGCCAAGTGCGGAGCGCCCCTCATCCTGCGGAGACCGCGTCGGTTCCCTTGCCTCGAGGAGCCAGATTGGAATGACTGCTTTTGATCCCATTTGTTACTAACCCCGGCATTTGTTTTCCATTTTATAAACGCTTCCCTTTAAGTAATTGTCCCTGTTAACAGCGTATACCTTTCAGCAGCCCTCACTGCGCTATAAATAATCTGGATGAAGATGCAAGGATATGACTTTCACAAGATTGGACAATTGATTCAATCTGTGACCCGCGATCGCGAATAATATTGGAAGGCTATTTAAACAGATGAAGGCCTAAATTGTCTTGCTTGTATCTGAATTAATTTCTCATTCATCATCATTATGAAGTGATTGGTCTATTCAAGCTCTTCAGCCTGCTGGAACGGAGCGGGATTTAAATGAGATTGTAACACAATTTAAATGCTTGCCGACTTTAACGAGGCCAATTGAGCAGCTGCAATAAATACAAATATTTTTCTAAACAGCCTTGTTTTAAATAATTACTTAATGCTTTCATGTTATTTTTAAGTGGCAATCTTTCTCTCTCTCCTGCTCCTGCTCAGAATATCACATACTTATTTGCTGAGAAGGCTATTTTGGAAACGACTTTGTGTTTCTGTTTGCTTTGTAGATGATAGTAGTCATTTTGTGGTTGGCTTCCCCCCCGCACCCCCCACCCCCGTCAGCATTTCCAGGGTCCCACAAACTGGCACAAATGGCGAACTGGGCCTTGATTTACCCTAAGGTAGTTGATGTGCCTGCAGGGCAGAGTGGGGGAGGAGCTGAGTAATGAAAGAAATTTGCCATTTGAACCAAATCACCTATCCAGAGGGTTTTAGCTGGGTCCTGCAAACGAATCTGTGTGATTGCACTTACAAATGACACCCCAATGAGTGGCATCGTTACTGATTTGTCCTGATAATCATCATCATCTTGAACAAATCAGAATTCCAGTGTATCCCAAAGGCGTCCCTTAGGAAGTTCAATCTGCCAGCAGTTTGGCTCCTGTGCAAGTCGACTAAAGTGGGTGGAAACCAGCTGAAGATTTCTTTGTTAGGAAACAGGCATAGAAAGAGAACCTAAACACAAAGACTAGTTGAGGGTAGGGGTTACTTAGAAGAAATTCCAATGTTTTTACCCAATCTTCTTTCCCTCCCCTTACATACTGATTCTGATTCCTCCTTCTCTCTCTCCGGGGGAGACTGTGTATGGGAAGGATGCTAAGGAGGAAAATCATCCCACTTTGAGAATGCCATCCGTCTGGCTCTCCGTGGCAACTCTCCTCGGTGACACCCACGCTCTTTGGCAGACATATGGCTGTGGGTGTTTCCTTGATTGGGGGGATAATGGAAGCAACCGAGCGGGAGAAGCATGGGGAACAAAAGAATCTTTTAAACTTTCTCAAAATGGCTGGGGATGGGGATGAGTGAGTGTATATACATACGACTTAACGGAGAGGACCTAAGTTCCTGTTTGCCAGGACTGGCTAGGACCATTTCCCCATGGGAGGTATAGGGTGAGAGGGTGCATTCTGGATTACTTCTCCTTCTGCCGGGGATGGAAGTGTCTGGGTAGTGCAGGTGCGGGGTTTGCAGCTCAGAAGACAGTACTGCTGCTGATACAGTCACTACAGAAAACGTTTGTGGGGGATGTGATCAAACTGCAGGCCAGAAAAAAAAAATGGGGACAAGGGTATAGGAATCAAGTGATTTGCTATGTAACTGGGCAATTTAATGCCAGAGTTAGGGAGCTGCTGGCCAGAATCATTTCGTCTTCGAAGGCTCTGCAGAGCTCATCCTCTTTATCCTGTTGTTTAAAATGAGCATTATCCCAAACATATGCAATGCAATCAGTTTGGTCACACTTACAAGAACACGCTTTAATAAGGCAATCAATCACTCGCTAACAAGCTGGCGACGGCCAGCGCTGAGCACGCACTCAGGCTTCAGGGAGGCTGGTCTTTCTGTGAGGACCAAGGCTGAACGCTGGACAGCGCTCCCAGCCCCCCTCCCTCTGGGGGTCTGAACCCAGTTGAGGAGCCCTGGGAAAGTGAGTCAGCAGTTATATAACATACTTCACAAGAGGTGACCATGGATTCTGGATCCCAAAGAGACCCAAGGACTTGGTAGGATAACAGCAACCTTGGGATCATATTTGCTTTGGCCACTAATAACTCTGTGAGACCCAAAGCCTCGGTTTTCCCACCTGCAAAATGGGACTGAGATGGGGCAAAGCTAAGAAGAGATCAGAAAATTGTAAACCACAATATATCAACCCTGTTGCTTGGTCTAGCCTTCTCATTTTACAGGTGAAGAGGCTAAGGCAGTGTGGAGGGGCAGTGCCTTCTTCATTATCATCTCCTACCCTCACCCCACCACCACCACCACGTCAAAATGGAAGTACCATGCCAGAGAGGGTGGCCAGGTGTAGACAGGCAAAAGTTGGTTTTAGGTGTGGGGGTGGAGGAAGGAGTGAGAGGTGGTTCCTATAGCCAAACCGCAAACCTTGGCAAAAGGGAAATTTCATTATGAAGTAATGAGTAATTCCTCCTGGCAAGATGTATTGTTATATCTTCCACTTCAATTTGGAGGAAGAGAGGCTCAATTACCCAGAAAATACAGTCAATTAAAGGCTGCTGATTGGACACGAGGCCGGATCATCGATCTTGTACTTTCCAATATCGCTGCAGACACCTCATTTTCCCTCCCTATTAACTGAAAATACGCCTGGCATTACGGCAACCCGTAGCCCATTTACCTGTCGCAAGCAATCTGGGCCCGACACAGAGTAACCTCAAATTTTGTGGGGTTTGGCACCAGGAACTTCCAAGCTGCAGAGGGAGCTTGCTGGGGCTGAGGGCATTTGCAGGGAAAATTCTGAAAACCTGTGCATAAGGTTTTGCTTGGGAGGACAGGGGCCACCACTGTATGCAAGAGCATTTGCTCTGGCACCCAAGTAGGGGTAGAAGTTGACTGAGAAGTCCCCACATGCCCTTTGAGTCCATGCAGTTCTGAGGTCCAGCCTGCTGAGAACACCCATCTCTTCTGTTGAATAGAGGACTTCAGAGACAGCCACTGTGTTCTATGGGAAGTGAGGATGGAGATGAGGTGGCTCTGAGCATTGCCTATCTGCTCGTGCTAACCAGCCCAGAATTCTATCCTTAGAGATGAATTCATCCCGATCCAGGAGGCCTCCTCTTCCCTCACCCTAAAATGCTGGCCCGATTGACTATCAACCCAGCTCTCTGGAGTGCTCAAGCTCAACCCCATGTCCCATTTATTTGTATTCACCTTGGATTGGGGTTGAAGTGAGATCCACCAAGACTACAGACCAGGCTCCCTTCACTCAAAGGTGTGAACCTGGAGAAGGAATCATAGGCAGGTGTGAGCCCCAGGTGGATTATCACTCTGTTGAGCCAGTTTGACCATGGAACATTTCCAGAGTGTGCAGGATTAAGGAAACCTGCACTCAGGGAAGCTCAGGGCATCCCTTCCCCACCTCTGTGCAATGTTCATTTGGAGCCTACCAATGCCCAGCAGAGACTAGAAAGACTGAATCCATCTTTTCATGCCTTTCTTTACCCAAGCCCATGGTGGCTGAACTAACAACTCAAAAAGAATCAGTGTATTGCCTGCTGCCAAAAAAAAAATAATAATAATAAAATGCTGAATTGAGAATCATGTCAGCTTTTATTGCAATGATTAACAAATTGTAACAGCAAATTCTTTGGGCTTCAAAGGAAAACCAAACCAAATCAAATTCACTCCCTACAGGAAGAATCACTCCTTCCCAATTGGGTTGAAGCTTGTATTGGGGAGTATGAGTTAACCTCTCCCTCAAAAACTGGCTGCAAGAATGAGAGTAGGAGTGAGAGTTTGGAAGTCGCTCCCAAATAAACCCTGGTGAAGGGGAGAGATGAGTTCCCCAAAAGGGCAGAAGGTTCCCACTAGTATCTTCCATTGGTAGCTCTGGAGGGAAATGAGAGGAAGAAGGATGTAAAATACTGAACGCAAAAGGAAGTACCAGAAAGCTCCTGATGAGATGAAGGTGAACAGGCAAAGGCCAGAAATAGCCTCTAATTTGCTGCCAGATATCAAGGGAGGGAGATGAAGTCCCTGCTCCCTAAGCTCTTCCCTGGGCGCCTTGTTAACAGCTCAGCTCTGGGCTCCATGATCGTTATTATACATTCAACATTCAAAAACCCTCCTCACACACATCACTTGCTAATCAGGGTGCATGTTGGGCCCAGGGAGAAAAGTCTCAGTAGAAGCTGCCAAGGGGCCCTGGGGCATCTGCAGCCTGCAGCCAACGTCAAACAAAAAGTCAGGAGTGGGGATGGAGTTGCAAATTAAGAGGTATCAGGAAACTAAGAGAAAAGAGATCAGTTGGGTGGTGGGAGATGCTGGTAGATGTCCAACCCAAAAGCTGTTGTGTAAGGGAGGCTCGAGAAGGCTACAGCTTCATGGGAGGGCCCGCATTATTTGTGGTAGTAATTCATCTCTTTTTCTCGCTCCCGGAGATGACTGCATTGCCATCCACAAACCCCTTGCCATGCCTTGGAAAAGCTGGCAAAGATTAATCTCTACCTTCTGTGCATACACAGCACTTTGTTCCGAGAGGCAGCAATTTTCCTTTGCAGTGCTTGGGATCGCCTTGGCAGGGGGAGGAGTTCAGGGTGAGGAGTAAGTGTGAGGTGCTGAAGTGAGGGGCTGAGGGGCTGGATATTGGTTGCTGTTGCTGCTAAGTTTTGTTGGCTTTGGAGTCAAGGCCTCAACCCCATCAGGGGTAGTGGGTAGGGTGAAGAATGGCAAAGAGGGGCCACCGCAGAGGAAGGTGTCTCAGCTGCTTCCTCCCCATCCCCACTCCTGCTCCCTAAGTATGCCCGCCAAGGCCCCTGCCAGGGCTTCCCATTTCTCAAAACGGAGTCCCGCTGGTCCTTTGGGATCCTCTTCTTCCCTCTCCGTGCCCAGGGAGCGGGGAGGAACGCTGGCTGAGTCCGAGGGGAAGGCCCCCAAGGGCATCCTGGAGCCGGCAGCCCAAGGGCAGCCCCTTATCTGGTGAGGGGCACCTCCTCCCTCTGGTCCAGCGCGACCGAGGAGGCCTTGCTAAGCACGGAGGGCGCGAAGGTAAGGAAGGAGTCCGAGCGGGACGTGGAGGCACAGGTGAAGTCCGAGGCGGCGGCGGCGGCTCGGGGCGCCAGCCCGTTGGCGGGGCCGCTGTGGCAGGCGAGGCAGGAGCAGGGGCCGCCGGCCGAAGCGCCCAGTCCGTGGGCCGGGCCGGGGTAGAGCGGCGGGTGGCGGAAGGCGCACAGCAGTTCGGGCCGAGGGTAGGGCTGCGAGAGCACGCGAAAGGTGTCGAGAGGGCGCAGCGGGCCGCTGAAGGGCGAGGCGGCGGCGGAGGCAGCAGACGCGGCGCCCAGGCCCACCGGCGAGTAGTAGGGCAGGGGCAGGTGCGACGGGAAGGGGTAGGGCAGGCCGCCCGCGGCCGCCGCGTGGCTCATCATGTACGTGTAGAAGGCGGGGTCCGCCGGGTGCGGCCACGTCATGGCCAGTCGCTGCCGCTTGTCCTTCATGCGCCGGTTCTGGAACCACACCTGCCGAGAGGAGAGGAGGTGGCTCAGCGGCTGCACGCAGTCCAATGCGCAGAGCCCAGAAGTTCTGCTCCACTGCAGGGAACCAGGCCGGTGGGGCCAAGGAGAGCCGCGGCAGAGACGGACTGCAATGGGTTCAGATCCCACCACCAGTCCATAGAATTGAAATCCCTCCTTGAGAGATTGACTCTAGTCCCAGTCACTCCTGACCTCTGATGAAGAGCCCAGGACCTCCTGGAGTACCAGAACCCGGTGTGGGTTTGCAAGTAGTGGAGGGACTGAGGACTCTTTGGGTATTAAGGGGCAGTTTCCCCAGAAACATCTCCCTTTCCAGCTGCTCTCCCTTGGGACACCTCCTTGTGACCCACAAGCACCCCATCCAGTTATCCATTTAGCTAGAAAGGGACAGTCAATCTTGAGGTAGTAATGTCCACTCAATGACTGTCAGGAGCCTATACCTGCACCAACCAGGCACCTGCACCAGGCCTGGACACCCCCAGCCTGGCTGCCACTGGCAGGGAGACCCCAGACTCCATCCCTGGCCTGAGATTTAGGAGTGGTCAGTGGTATTTATTTCCTCCCACCACCACCCCTTCTAAGGCTCATACCTTGATGGTGGTTTCAGGCAGGTTCAGGGCTGCGGCCAGCTCACATCTCCGAGGCCTGGATACGTAGTTCTCCCTGTAGAATTCCTTTTCTAGTCGAGCAATCTGTTCCCTGGTGAAGGCGGTCCGGTAACGCCGCATCTGGTCACTGGCGCTGCAGGCCAGTGCGCCCTGGGAGCCGCTGCCGCCATTGCTTTTGGGGGCCTCGCTGCCGCTGTTCGGACTGCTGGCCAGTGCCTCGGATCCAGACCCTGTACATGGAACCCAAACCCATGCACACACAGAACACAGAACACACAAACACTGTGGATGTGGGGCTGTAGAACCACGGTATGTGGAGGTGGTGGTGGAGACTCCCCCTTCTCAGTCACTGTCTTTTGGGACTGGGTGACTTCAAGATCCCAGAAGGGAGGACAGAGGGAAGGGCACATCCGAGTCTTAGAGAGGCCTACAAGGCTGTTGTTTGGGATGCCTCTAAAGACTGCTGGGTGCAGAAGCCCCAGGCCACCCCAGCTACCTACCCTGGGCCACAGGAGTGATGCTACCCATCTGAGTTTTCTGCCTGCCACTGCTAGGGATGGGCAAGGATGTGCATATCAAACAGAAAGTGAGCTGAACTGCACCTTTGTGCTGGGGTGTTGTGAAGTCTGGGTCTCAGTGCATTGTAGAATGTTAGGCATGAGCTGAGTTTCCTTACTTTTGTGTGTGCCAGGTTGCCAGTACAAGTATGAGAATGTGCATTATGTGTTGCAGAAATGGCATAGGGGTGGCTGTTTAAGTCTCCTTTTACTTAGTATATCTGAGTGGCGTATAGGTTGTTCTAAAGGATATTAGGGAGTCTGGGTTGAGTGGATAAGGTGGTAATGGGTGGGTGTGGGTGCTCAACAACAAGATGCTGGCAACCAAGGCCAGGGAGTGGTTTTTCTTTCATACCAGGCTCTTCCCATCCACTCCCGCAGCTCTGTGGAGAAGTGTCTGCTGGTAGACTCTCCCTCCCAATTGTCCACCCCTCCCAGGAGACTCTTCCTGACTGTTCACCCCCTCCCTACTAGCCCCTGGTCAAGGAAGGGTTCAGCAGTTAAAACAGTGTGACAGCCCCCCTTTGGACCTACTCTAGGGAAGGGTGGGGCTCCTGCCCCCTGCAGCTTCTTTTCCTTTGGGTGGAGAAGTGGGACTAGGAAGGAAAGGGGAAGGGGGAGGGCCAGAGCTCTGCCTTTTCAAATGCAACCGGAGACCAAAGGCAATTAGATCATTGGGACCATTTCCGACCTGGCGCCACGGAGCCCGGGAAGTGACAAGGTAATTTGGACCTCTGACCGACGTGCAAACTGGTTGGAGAGCCCCTGCACCAGGCAGTCCCAGTCGGCAGCGATTTTACTGTCCTTTATGGACTCCGGCTTCCGCGCCTGGATGCGCCTTACACCCAGCCAGCTACAAACTGCCCAGACCTGCGTTTGATCTCGCCCAAGCCACGGAAAAGAGTCTTCCCGCGCTGTTGAAACAGTCCCACAAAACATAGGAGGGTTGGGGTGCACTTTGAATTCCTCTCAAGCCCAGGGCTGTGTCTCCCTCCACCCTCTAAGGCACAACTGTCACCCTCTGTCCCGCCAATGTCTGAGCAGGGAAGACCCCTGGTAGGACCTAGATAACAAGGGAGAGTTGCTCAGGTGGGTCCCCCGCCCCAACCACCCTGTCCAGGGGGAAAGGAGCGTCTTTCTCCCCTCCAGAGCTGAATGGGAGGTGGGCGCGGTAGGAGGCCCCGGGAACAGAAGAGGCGCGGTGGCTACCTTTGCTGTGCTGGTACTCCGCGTTCCCGGTGGCGCAGTCCGGGGTGCAGCTCACCTCGATTTCTTCATAGAAATCCGACTCCGTGTCCGAGCTACTGGGTTGCCCCTGTCCCGAGAGGCTGTCGGTAGAGGGGGCGGGAGGTCCCGGGCCAAGCACTGCAGCCCCGGCTGCCCGCGGTTCGGCGCCGGGCCCCGCAGCGCTGCCTGCTAGTCCGTCAACCGGCTCCTCCTCCAGGCTTCCCCCGCTGCGCTCTCGAGCCGCCGGAGGACCGGCCCGCGGGCTCAGGCAACCACGGGGCACCATCTTCTCAGGCGACTCGGGCAGCGGGCTACCCACGGCTTCGGACAAATTGGAGACCCTCTTGCCAACCAGAGTACCAAGCTGACCCCCATCCAGAAACATAACCATGTCCTTTCGGCTCTCCATCCCGGGGGTCTCTGGAGGGGGGAGGGGGAAAGTCCCAAGTGAGCTTCTAGCCCCGGGCTCCCTGAGTCCCCAAGCGGCCGGACAGATCGTGGCTTCGGAAGGGTGAAAGAGAGGCCGGGCGAATGGGTGGGCGAGGAGCGGCTGGAGCGCGATGTCGACGGTGACGACGGCGGTGGCGGTGGGGAGCTGGGGTCACCTTGTGATGCGAGCGCTCCTCTGTGCCGCACCGCCTCTGGGAGGAAGCCCCATTGCCCTCTTCTTTCTAAGCTGTCATCCTCCTGCTGCAATCGTCATTACAGTACCGCTGGTGACGCCACTCGGCGAGCGCAAGTGGATAAATAGAAACGTCTGCCACAGCGAAGATGAAAGGAGACCCGCAGCTAATGGCTCGGCAGTGATGCGCCAGGTGTGGGCCTCACTCGAATGGGGAGGAGAGTGTGAAAACAGAGAGACACACACACTGAGAGAGGGAGACACCCAAGCAGAGGAAATGCAAATGGAATTCCGCAGAAAGAAAAGAGAGCTTAACGCGCGCGGCGAGTTCCGTAGGGGCTGAGGGACTCGGTAATTGAATATGCTTTTTTGATTCTTTTAATTGTTATTTTGGTTTTTATTTTCTTAACTTGGTTTCTTGCTCTAACACTGATGAAGGAATCCAAAACTGCTTTCTCGAAGTGTGAAGGCGGACTCACAAGCCTCGCTTCTCTCATTATTATTACAACTGCCTGCCCCTGGCGAGCTAACCTCCTACGGCTCCAAAGTCTTTTTACAAGCTACCGAAAAACATATTCCCTCTCCCCCCCTCCCAAGTTGGGGTATCCTTTCCTCTTTCTTCCTCCTCCCACTCCCTACCTCCAGCTGTCTCCTTTCTCCTGGTAACCGAAAGAGAACTTTGCTGTTTTTCTCCCCCAAGAGACAAGAAAATGCCTTATTGGAAAAAAAAAAAAAAACACCTTGGCTGCTGGATCAAAAGATTCAATAAATGTTTTCCCCTCTTCCTATCTAGGTGACCTTATGCATTCCACAGCCCACCTTGACCTGGAAGTGGCTAATCCTAGAGGAAATCGCTTTCTCATTTGCTCTGGCCTCACCTGCACTTCAGGTATGTAGGGTGGGGAGGCGTCCTAAGAGTGGCCTTTTTTTCCTTTTCTTGACCATATTTTAAGGTATTCGTTCAGAGTCAACGAATTTCCCAGAAACAGATATTCTGAGTGAAGAGGCTGCATCAAAAGAGGTGCCTACTGCAGCAGCACTGGAGACTCTCAGCTGGTTGATTTGGTGTGGTGAGTGAGAGTACCCAAGTACTTGGTATTGGGGTTTGTAGGGGTTTGACTCACAGATTCCGCCCCCCACACACACACACAGGTTATTCTATCCAAGTGTTGTGATCCCGTGTTCCAAAAATGCAGGTAGTGCTGGAGTGGAATAGTTACTGAAAATGCCCTGAAAGAGCAAGTAACTGGTGGATTGGATAAATGTGATAAATTTGGGGGACCAAAAGGGAACCTCCATTGCAGCGTTGGGGGATATTTGTTACATTGATAACTTTGGGGGCAGCTGTAGGCTCCCTTTCAGGTCTTCCAGGAATGTAGAGTAGAACGAACTAAGAAACTGACCCCTTGTCAGCTCTGAGCTAGTGTGTTCAGATCGGGCAGGTGGGGTGAGTCTCTCCCCACTTCACTGAGAATGGGAGGCACGTACCTGCCTTCTCCCTTCTGTGATCCCTAGAACTTTCTCCACCCTCACGTCAGATTCTAGCTCTAAGCAGTCAGGTACAAAAGAGCTGCCCCGTACCCTCCCCCCCCCATTGGCATTCCAAGGCAAAAGTCTCATTTTCTGAGATTCTAAAGAAAAATTCCTTCATAACTATCTTTTGGGGTTTTTTTCTATTTCTTACTTTTCTCTCTTCCTTCTTTTTCTCCACTTTCCTCCCTCAGTCTTCCTTTCTGTGAGGAAGAGATGGTGGAGGGAGTAAAAGGATTTAAGGAAACACAAAAATTCTTCCCCACTCCTGATTTTCACTTCTCTCTCAGACAATAAGAAGCTTCTCATTAGTGGTGAGGTAGGGGGGGCATAAGGAGAAGGAGAAGAAGAACCAGAGGGTACAGAAGGAAATATTAGTAAAAACATCTCCACTACCTGGACTCCCCAAGCCATCTTCTGCTGAGCTGCTAGCTCAGAAAACTGGGGGAATTTTTTAAAAACATGAAAGGAATGATTTCTAGTGAAGGGGATCAAATTCCAGAACCTTTTGCTGTGATGCAGAGTTGTCCTAGGGTTCTGCTATTCTCTGCCCTTCCGAGTCAGCAGTCAGAAAGAACCTGAAGGAGTACCTGCCTTGCTCCTCCTTCCTGTCAAAATGGAGACCCCAAAGTCTGTGTTAGAATTAAGATCATCCACCCTTTGTTGGACTCATCCAGCACTAGGTCTGGGTCACCCCCAATCCTCCTCCTCAACTCCCTGCCCCCCTCCAGTGCACTGCCTTCTCACAGCCACCCTCTGCTTTCACCTCAGTGGGGCCAGGTCCTCGGAGAGACCCGCCCCCCATTTTGCATTCAGTGGTAGTGTTCTGCTTTTGATCCTCTTTTGCTCTGGGTTTTCCCTGTGAGATGAAAGCAGAGTAGGATTGAGAGATCAAGAGGTGCCATTTGTGGCTCCTTCCTGGGTCTAGCACAATCGAGTCAGGCTTCCCCTTGAGTCCGGAGGAGGAGGCTCAAACCCAAGGCTCAAACCTCTAAAGGAGGAGGCTGCTACCTCTGGGGTTCCATGTGAAGCTTCAGGGGTGCCCTCCCCCTCAACCCAACTCCCACACTATCTCCCCTCCTGCCTCCGCCCTTTCAAAGCAACATCAATTTCTCTGGTGTTTAGGGACCTAATGTACCCCATGCACAGGAGGAAAAAAATGTTCTATCCAAATGTCACTTCTTTCAAAAGCATCCTTTCTGTCAACATCAGGAGAGGTCAGATTCTTAACAAGAGGAAGAAGGAAACGGGGGACTGGATAAAATCACTATTTGGAGGACTTTTTTGAATTTTAATTTTATGTGGAGGGTGGATATTTTAATAGCGACGTATCATGAAGGTTATTCCGTTAAGGAAGGTAAATTCGACGAGGGAGTGAAGCCCGCGGCCACAGCGATCTGGGCAACCCCATAAAAGCGAAGAGGGGGTGATAGGCGCTTAAGTGAGGTCCGGGTCGGCCCCTGCCTATCTTTTTTTTTTCCACTGCCCGCGGCTAGGAGGGCCCCGCCTGCTGTCCCCACCCCTGCTGGGGCGACGGGCTCAGGTCCAGCCGGCTCCTCTTGGATTGAAATTCTCCAGACTTCAAAAGCTCGCGGCTCCTCTTCCGCCAGGCTGGGTTGGGCCAAGGGTAGGTGGGAAACCCGAGGAGGCGGCTCGGAGATAAGATGCGCAGGTTGTGTTAAATGGAATCGGAAGCCCGGCCTGGCCCACCAGACAAGCTGATCTCCAGGAGTCACTTCGCTTCCAAAGAAAACCCCGCTCCGGAGAGCGGCGGCAGGGGGTGGGGAATGCCTGGGCAGCCTGCGGTCCCCGGTCAGTGTCACAGTCTGCGGCCCTTAAGCACCTTCTGCAGTCAGATGTGGGGGCCTCCCAGCAGCAAGCAGGCGTCTGGACCGAAATGAAGGGTCCAGGAGATCTGAGACAGGGGCTTAGGCTTCCAGAAGATGATGCTTCGGTGTGTTTCGGTGTCAGAAAAATTTTGATTAGAAAAAAATACATATTTTTCTCCTTACTTTGGTAAAATTTAAGAACAAAAGGAGCTTCTTTTTAAACAATAAGTGTTTTCCGGCTCCTGTAGATATTGATCTCGGACCTTCAGTCTGCTTCCAAGTCGTGGCAGGCTGTGACCATCGATATTTCCGTGGTGATTGAGTCTCCGGTCGTGGGGGTTAGGGGGGTTTCTGGTGGTCAGTGAACCTTGTCTGGTCCCCTGCAGTTTCCTGGGTCCCATTGCCTATCTAGGAACCTGGAGCCCAGGGGCACGGAGAGATGCACCCCTGGGGAACTAGGTCCACAGGATGGATCCCAGTCACCAGAGGTCGAGCTTCTCCTGCACAGGAGATAGCCTGTGGACCACTTCTTCCACCCTCTCTCCCACCCTGCAGTGGATAATTGAGGGAGGGAGTCCATGGTGGCTAAAGGCTGTGGTGAGCACCACAGCAGTTTCTCCTTCAGGCAGGCAGAACCTGTGGCTTCTGTTTGGACAAGTGCCCCAGGCACCTGGGACAAGAAACTGGATACTTTCCTGACCTTGAAGCCTCCTGCTTGACAAATCCTCGGAGCCAGCCAGCGCTGTGGTTGCTTTTGCTCTATACCTGACCTCTCTCCGCTTCTGGAGTCCAGAACTGGGTGGCTTCTTTCCATGAACTGTCCACCACTTAGATGGCCCACATACCACTGCCCACCACCTTCTCATCCCAGAGCTAGTGGACACAGAGCAGGACTAATGTCCAAAGAACCTCCTAAACTTGAGGTTTGCCTCTATCTCAAGTGACAAATAGGAAGGGCACATGTTCTGATCAAAGAGCAATTTCCTAATATCCAAGCACCCAAAAAACTTCAAACATCCCTCTCCCCCGCTCTAAGAGATGGTTATGGGTTTTCCTTTCACCATTATTTCCTGAAATCTGCCTTCATTTTATTGATGCCCATTTCTCCTGTAATCTACATAACACTCCTTTAAAAGTTCTCATCAGCCAGCAGACCACAATGCCATTTCTCCCACAGTGATAAGGTGACCAGTGGTCTTGATTCAAATGTCAAGACATGACTGAGTGTCAGACCCTGTTCCTGCTTGGCCTGCAGGGATGCCTCAATAGCCATTAGTGCTTTACCTCTTCATTGGCAATCCTCTACAAACCTGTCAGCCCTTTCTGGCATCTAGTGTCCAGGGACTCTCAGAGAGGGTGCCTGCCAGAAGCAAAAGGCTCACGGTCCACACATCTGACTTGTCTCACTCTGCCCCTCTCCCATGCTTGCCTCAGAAGGCAAAGAGAAACTCATCTGGATGTCTGGGAATCCCACACAAGAGCAGTCACTGTTGTAAGTATTTCACCTATATTAGCTCTTTGCATCTTCACAAGCCTGATGAAGATCATTTCTACTTTGCAGCTGAGAAATCTGAAGCAGAGAAGAGACTCATATGTAATCTGTAATCGAGAGAGCCAGGATTTGATCCTGTTTCTCAAGCTTGAAGTCCACACTCAGGACTACTTGACTTAAGCTATTTAAAATTGTGTTAGACATTAAGTTCTGAGTCTTTCCAAAAATTCAACTTGTGGTTTTTCCCAACGCCTTTCTTTCTTCTTCTCACTGTCAGATGAATTCACAGGGGTGGAGGTGGGGTACAATTAACCTCAGGCCATTCATTCACTTTGGGCATGAAAGAGAGTGAAGCAAAAAAAAAAAAAAAAAAAAAAAAAGGCCAAAACCATTTGGAGAAGACCTCTAGGCCTTGTCCTCTTTTAGGGATCAGAGGGGTGGGGACCTTGCAGAGAGACTGGAATCACCCTTAGGGTTGTACATAGGAGAGACACTGCTCTGCCCAAGCATACGGGAAATCTTCAAGGTCCCAAAATGTCAGGAATGTCACTGCAGCCCCTGATTCCATAGATCCTAAGAGGGGGGTGGGACTTTATCTGCAGCTGCCTCCTGCAAACTGTCTTCCAGGGTTGATTGCTCTAAGGAACAAAAGTTGATGCTCCGGCCTGGGCACATCTTCCATTCAAATTTTAGGAAGTGCATCTGAAGGCAGAGCATGGCCCACTGGTGCGTCTCCTCTCAATGGCAGTTTGGGGTTGTCCTTCCCTTGGGATAAGTGGTGGGGGTGGAGTGCAGGAAATGGAATGCTGAAAATCATGGATTCTTTTCCCATTGGGGTTGGGGGAGGGCGGTCAGTAAGTTTTCTGTTTTATTTTCAATAGATTTTGCCTGGGTACATACATTTCCAAGCGTGGGACTGACCAAAGACCAGAGTAATCTAACAGCCCTGCCCCCAACGGAACCCCCCCTCCACTCACCCCTTCCCTGGAAGAGGAAATTTGCCCACTGCATCACCCATCAGGGTGGTTCAACCCGAGGATCCGGGATCCCTATCGGATGCAATCAATGCTCGGTGGTATCTTTCTTTGACTCAAGTATTCCTAAATAGCCCTACATGCTTGCTCCTGGGTGCGGGTCTGTCTCCATCTGTGTGCTCTCTGGCCGTGCGTCTCTCCCGACTTCCAGGCCAAAGAGGAGACTGCAGCCCCACTTGTCCTCTCCGACCAGGAGACGCGGCGGCGCCCTAGTGCAAGCGGAGGTGGGAGGGTAAGGAAAACCGCCACTAGGCGAAGAAGTCTTACCGGTTGGGCGGGCTAAGCCTCTCCCTCCCTCATACAGGAAAAAAACCTTCAGTAAGGAGTTAAGGGGACCGGCTTTTACAGAGCCCCCTCCCGTCCAGGGTGAGGATTAGTCCTTTTCTTCTACAGAGCTTCACAGAGCCCCCATGGGCTACAGTTCCTCCTGCTGACTAAAGAGGAAAAGGGATTCCCAGAGAGGTTGAGGAACTTGCCCAAAGTCACACTGCTGGGAAGTGGCAGAGTTGGGATTTTAACACTACTCATTCAGTCTCTAAAATCTAGATTCGCGCTGTGATGTTAGACCTGCGCCACCAGGACTGAGGATTACGTTCCCTAACACCGCAAACAACTGCGGTGCGGGGGTACGATCGAAAGACGTGGTCAGGAGCCACACGTTCCGGGTTGGTTGTGTAGGGACCACTGCACCTCGGAGCGGTGAGAGCAACGGGTAGGGGCCAGATGGGGCTGTTACCGTAAGTCTCAGAGGAGTGGGACACCACGGGGAAGGTGGCTAAGAGAAGGACGGGCCGGAGGGCGCCGCGGCGTGGAGGGATTATGAGCTCCCGGGCCAGGAGGCTGGTCATAAGTAAAAGAGCGCGCGTGCGCGCGGCAGTGTTTCCGATGGTGCGCTATTCGTGGTATAAGGGACTCGTGGTAATGGAGGGCGAGCTGGAGTGATGTCCGCCCGGAGAACAAGATGTCACCAACCCACGATGGGAGTGCGCGCACAGTCTGGACCGGGGCCTGTAGACTCAGTTCCTTCCGCTCCTCCCTGCTCTCCTGGGCCACATCTGGGGCGGCCGGGGGCCCCCAGAGCGTCACTTTTCCACCCGGGAGTCGGTAGAAAACCGTGTACGGTCCCCGTGGCCCCTTACAGCACCCTCCTTCCTTCCCCGCCCCTTGCCGCCGCTGTGACAAAGCGCAGCTCTTGAACTGCTGTCTTGGTGCGCCCCCCACTGCCGACCGCCAGAGGCGGAAGTTGAGGCGGGTCGCAGCATCCCAGCTGGCAGAGATCCCGCGACCCTGCTGTGGGCGGCAACCCAAATTCCCCACCCCCCCATAGGGAAGCCGACCTTCACTCTATAGGGAGCCTCATCTTGTCCAAAGCAACGGCCACCTGAGCTGGACCCCAGAAGAATGGGTGGCGAATCGGGGCTCTGAGCCTCGGCTGCCAGAGACGAGTAACCACCCGCGAGCGGGTGAAGGACTAGAGCAAGCCGGTAGTTCTGACTCGCTACGCACCCCTTCCTCTGAGAAGAGGTGAGGATCCTCCTTAACCTGCCGAGATTTGCTTAAAGAACAGCGCCTGGGGTGGGAGAGCGTTTTACAGATTTTCCGGGTGACCCAGTACGATCAGTCACGTCCCCGCAAACGCGTGGACCTTATTTGTCTTGGCGCCAGAAATTCAGAGGTCGGGAACCCCTTGATAGTCTCTCTCCGCAGTCCTTGAAGTGATTCTTATTTGAATATCACCTAGTTCTGAGGTTCATTAATAAGCCACACAACCTGGAGGCTAACATTCCCTTTGACAGTATTTCTTCACAGTGGTCCCTGAATCACTTGGGAACTTGTTAGAAATGTAAATTCACGGGTCCCACACCAGACTTACTGAATTAGAAACTGTGGGTGTACCCAGCTATGTCTTTAACAAGTGAATTGGTTGCACACTCCAGTTTCAGAGCTTATTTCCACTTTAAGCTCTAAAGTGTTATTTCCACTTTATTGCCTCCACGTATCTCTTTGGGCACTAAGGTATTACCTAATGATGTCATTGTGTAATTTAGCTCCTCACTCATTCTCTCATTCATTCACTGCCTAAGGGCATGCCTAACTTGGTGGCAGAATAGAAAATGCTCTGGAAGCACAGCAGCTGGAGTGGAATGAAAAATTTGCCCTACCCAGAGATTTCTCTCACCAAAGGAATCATAGGCCTTGAGTTGTGATAGACTAGCTGGCTCCAGAGTGGAGAGATGCAGGTCTCCCATATCTGGGTACCCCTAACCTACTAGAGAAGAGGTAGAATGAAAAGAAGGAAATGTGAGCCATAGATAGAGGTTTACTAGGTGCCCCCCAAGAACAGGGCAGGGACTCAAAGGGGTTCTGCCAGTACCTCCTGCCTGCAGCCCCTTTAAACTAAAAATTTTAATTTTCTTTTTGATTATCTCAAGATAGTGATCTCAGCATTTGCTGTGACAGGTTAAAAGAAAGTAGCTTTAGTAGGAGCCGTGTACTTACAGTTACAGATGCTTTTCATCCTGTCATATTTGTCAAGTATCAAACATACTGTGGGATGCTATTTAATAAGTAAAAGTTACAGTAAATATTATAAATTAGGCAGCATGGGGCCCAGGTGCCACTAATAATACACAAGAATAATAGCTAATACCGAAGAATAAAGATAATTATAAACATAATCTGTGTACTCGGAAATATTCTAAATGTTTTGCATTTATTATGTCCCCACAACACTGCATGTCCTTACCTGTTATAGATCCTCCATGTCACAGTTAGGTAAAATGGAGCAAGTCAAACAGGAGTAAAATGTTTACACAAGATTACACAGCCTATTAGTGGTACAGATTAGATTTGAATCCCAGCAGTGTGATGCAGGAGGCTAGGGGGACTCCGACTCCTGCATTCAATCTATGCTTGTTGATGTTAGCAGTCGTGCCCTGTGATCTCAAAGGCTTTACTTCATCTCTAAAGGTGGATAAACTAGTTAAATTCCTGGGAGACTACTGTAACTTCACCAGGTATTACTATTACTACCATTAATAATAATAAACTGTTGAAGGGTCTTTTCTTATTCAGGTAAGATTTTCACACCCACTGTCCCATTTGATCCAATAATCCTGTGTAATAGCTATTAATAGAATCCCATTTTATAGATGAAGAAACTGAGGCCCAGAGAAGTTAGGTGCCTCCCCCAATATGACAAAGCAAGAAACACTCCTTTGATTTCCTTGTTTCTTTTTTTTCTTTCATTCTCATTTCAGACACAGTCATTTATCATTATACCAACCCTGATATCTCTATTACTTTAGGTTGCTTCAAAGGACTTCCCTATCCAGTATTGTGTTAGCTTCTCTCCGCAAATGAGGTGGACCCTTCTAGAGTCGTTCTTTCCAGTTTCCATTTGAGGAATCTAAGAATCTGAGAGTGCAGAGGCCAAGATCACAGAACCATGATAAAGGTCAAAAATCTCAGACTCTTTATGGGCAAGAATATGAATTTTGTAGAGCATTCTCCAGAATGAATGAATTATTCTTAGTCTCTGCTTCATTCTTGAAGCCTGGCAATATTCATGGTCACACAAATGAAAGGCAAACAGTTATGAAATACCACTGACAATTTATAAGTAGACATAATATAATGTGTTGTTAATGCACATTTTTAATTATAATGGACTTCAAGTTGTTTTATAACATCCCTTATTGGCAACATGTCAGCTTTGGAATGTTTTCCTAATTATTCTGGAGTCAGTCTTGCTCTTCTTGGAAAGAATCAGAAGAGCAAAGAAAGGTCACTGTTTTAAAAATAGACATGGAGAGGGACAAAAGAACCCGAATCCAGGATGTGACTGTGCCCTGGTCTTGGGCCCTGAAGAAGGGGTCTGCACTTTCACAAGTGGCAACAGTTAGGCAATGACTTTAAGCCTAAGTATGGCCTATCAGAAACTGAAAAGCTGGAGTACCTCAAAAAATTGACCAATTTTCCTTTCCTTGAATCTTCCTTCATAATCCTCATCTTTCCCCTAAACAGGCAATGGAAAAGGAAAACACCACATGTTCAGGCTCTAAGCTAAGAATAAGGCAAGTCCTCTCTCATCTCAGCCTCCTGCAAAAAATGAACATGTCTCCCCATTTTACAGATGACAAAACTGAGGCATGAAGAGGTTAAGCAATTGCCCTGAAGTCACACATGATAAGTGGGAAAGCTGGGGAAACCCATGCTTGTAAATATTAAACTTAACTTCTGGTACCTAGAAATACACTTTCCTTATGGATATTGATTCTAAGATCTTTTTTAAGATTTATTTATTTATGCATACAAGAACTGGGGTATAGGCCAGAGATGTGGGGAGGGGAGAGGAGTCACCAGAGACAGAGTAGGGAGCAGAACAGGTAGATCTACTGAAACACACTGCTGAGGGGGAGCAACGGGCAAGAAAGGACAGGTTTGCTGTGCCATATGGGTCAGCTCCCTGGCTGGGGATCGAACTCATGTTGCAGTGGCTGGCAATAGCTTGCTAGCACTGTGTCTTTAACCCCTGCCCAACCATAGAGGTTCTGGATTCTAAGATCTTCTAATCCAACAAATGAGGACCAACAAGGAGGTGGTCAGCAGTGAAGTGAGACCTATATTTTGAAGCCAAGAGGGAGAGAGTTCAGATCCCAGAGACCTTTGGGAATATAAAAAATTATTTTAGAACTGCTACGAGCACAAAATTGAGGGAGGAATGCTCTCAATTTTTCAAAGACAGCTGATACAAGGTAAGAACATCCACTTAGAAGCCAGAGAACCCTAAACCCAACTCTGGCACTTAACACACCAGTGACCTTGAGCAAACTAAAGCAGTGCTGGATGTCAAATCTAAGATGCAGCTGTCAGGGGAATTACACAAGGCCTGTCTCTGAGAGCTTCTCTGAAGATTTAGAGATGCCAAAAGGAAAGGATCTAGCACAGTTCTGGCCTAAGTGAGTCCTCAGTAAATGCCAGTGCCACCATAGTGGTGCCTCTATGTAATCCTACTATGTCTGTGATTCTCTGTCTCAACACTGTACCCTTAGTGAGTGAGAATCAGCAGTGAATGTGAAAAGAAGGGGAACCAATAATATGTTTGTGCCCTTCTCCCTACGTGGTGGCTAATATTTGCACAGAAATAAATAAACACATAGGAGAACTGGGGTGCATTCATGTATTTGTTAGAGTTCAATACATTTGGAGATGGTAAATGCAAAACTGAAATAAAGAATGGTCTGACTGGCATCTTTGCGTGTCGTCGGAGATGGCATCCAGGATTCTGTGTCCTTTCTATAACTCCATTCACTGAGATCTAGTGAGAACAGACAGTGAGAGAGAAATCAAGACATGTCCCATGTGAGAATGGAATTTTCCCTTCATGGCAAATTAAAGGCATAAACACATGTTCCATAAATAATAATGGGGCCCAATTGTTGCCCTCTTAACTGTAGAAGCAATCTAGAATAATAGTTAAGTGCACAGACTCAAATTAGACTGTTTGGGTTCTAATCCCAGCTGTGCCATTCACTATACCAACTGTGTGATTTGGACAAGTTAACGTCTTCAAGTCTCGTTTTCCTCATCTGTAAAATGGGACCATATGAAGATAAAATGAGTTTGTTATATATAAAGTGTAGAACAGATAAAGCATTCAGAAGAGTATCTAGCACACAGTAAGCCTCAATAAATGTTAGTTGCTTCTATTGCGGTATGTTACTTCTCCAGATTTTAGCCTAAGGGATTTCTGTGAATTTGTGGGATGAAAGGAAGATGAGTGAAGCAAGAATCCCCATGCCTGCAGCTAACATCCCACTGGGCAACAACTTGTATTCAGAGCCTAATGGACCTGAGTTTCAATATTTCTGGCTCTACCAACTGGTGGGCTTGAACAAGTTGTTTAGCTTTCAGGAGCTTCCACTCCCTCCCTGTAAAATGGATGTAAATAATAGCTGCCTTGCCCTCTTCAAACAGTTATTAGCCCACATAGAGCCCCATTACCTATTATTTTAGCTTTTAATCTTTGGAAGCATTAGAGATTTTCTTCTGCTTATTAAGGACTTCCCTGCTGTGAGGAGCCACGTGTTAAGCTAGTACCTGCTCAGTCCTTCACAGCCCCTCTCTTTTTTAATTGGAATGGGAAAGAGGAAGGTGAGTGCAGGTATGGAGACAGGATTGAGGAAGTGAAGAGAGCAGACAAGAGAGGGAACTTCCAAGACTTTTCACTTCCTTCACACTGCTAACTGAGGAGCACCTTGGACTGTGACTTACAGTAATATCACTGGTATAATGCTACTAATGTTGTAAATTGCCAAATGAGATCTATTTCTGACAGTCTCTTCTATTTTGATGGATGAGGTAAAGTTTGGTGGTGTGGCTCTTTCATTGGTAACTGTGGGATGTGGGTGAATAATATATGACTGGAGGATGCCACATTGGGCACTGTTTTCAATGAGATGTTAGAAGGTGGAGGGAATATATTACAAAGAGTTCTCTTTTCTCCAGAGAGCTGATTTAAAGGGACAGCAAATTTGGAAAGCAAAATGACTTGATTCCCTTTCACTAGCTTCTACTCCCAACTTGTTCTCCCTGTGCCCGAAGATTCTGGTGTTATTAATTTTTCTGGTGAAGGTCCCAGGAATCCTTAAAAGACACTTTGGTCTAATTCAAGCTAAATAACATTTACTGAGGGTCTACTGTGTGCCCTATACCCTGCTAGTTACTAGCCATTTAGTTACAGAATTACTGTGACAAAGATATTTGAACCCGCTACTTTCATGATGGCAGAGCTTCTAATTTTGACTTGTACGTGGCTTACCCACACTGGGGGCAGCCTTGGGACTAAACTCTGGCCCAGATGTGGCAGTCTCCAGGAGCATTCTTTAAAAGACAGAAATGTATAAGCCTTCTTCACAGTCTTCTGGTCTTCTTTTTTTTTTTTTAAGGATTTATTTATTTATGCATACAAGAGCTGGGGTACAGGCCAGAGGTGTGGGGGAGAGGGGGTGAGAGGATTCACCAGAGACAGAGTGGAGAGCAGAACAGGCAGATTGACTGAAATACACTGCTGAGGGGAGCAGCGGGCGAGGCAGGAGAGGTCTGCTGCGCCATGTGAGGATCTCTCTGGCTGGAGATTGAACTTGTGCTGCAGTGGCTGCAGACAGCTTCATAGGCTGAAACTTAACCCCTTGTGGCACCAAGGAGGCCCTCTTGTCTTCTTTATTGTTCCTCTTTCCCGTGGCCTGAAAATAGTCTATAGCAGAAAACGGTATATGGCAGAGCAACAAGGGAGAAAAGGCCTGGGTCTCTGACATCATGGAGCACCACACCAACCCTGGAGGCCCTACCCAGATTTTTGGGTGAGAAGGCACAAACTTCTATCTTGTTGAAGCCATGGGCATTCTGAAATTAGGAGCCAGAGCTTTTTCTCACAAGCACGGTGTCTGAGTTCAAGTTCTCAGTCTGTGGAGCAGAGCCTCCAATACTGATGAGAATATAGAGTGCTGGCTTTGTGAACAAAGAAGTAAAGAGAACAGAGACAGAAGGACCAAAGGCCTACAAGAATGGGAAATGAAGGAGTCATGTTTTCCAAATTAGAGAGAGATTTTTCCACTGACAAATTATATGTTTTCGTAGAATTTCAGGTTATACTAAACCTTTTTTTCGAGACAGGCAGCTAAACCAAAGAAAAAGTTGCTAGAACATAATCAGTAACCCAGTTATTTTCAGATGTACAATAAGCCACTTTAAAAAAAATCATTTTACCCACACAGTGAAAACAGTTAAGTGAGACATTGGTGAAGGATTGCGAAGAGGACAACTGAGAGGTTTCTCTGGAGACAGAAGGAAAATGAGTAAGCCTTTCTCAGGAGACCTCTTTGACGAAAACAGCCAACTCTCCTATTTTTTAAAGATTTATTTTATTTATTTATGCATACAAGAACTGGGGTGTAGGCCAGAGCTGCGGGAGGTGAGAGGATTCACCAGAGACCAAGTGGGGAGCAGAACAGGTGAATGAACTGAAATATACTGCTGAAGGGAGCAGCAGGCTAGACAGGAGAGGTCTGCTGCGCCATGTGGGTCAGCTCCCTGGCTGGGGATGGAGCTCAGGCCATAGCAGTGCTATTACTGAGACTTAACCCCTATGCCGCCAGGGAGGCCCCAACTCCTCTATTTCTATTTCTGTTCTCAATTTGCTATGAGACTGTAAGTTAGCTATTAAATATCTTGGACCTTATTAAAATGGAGTGGTAATTTCATATAGGTGGGTATTGTTAAGCCTTGATTTCAAATCCAAATTGTGCCTCTCTGACAAAAATGTAGCTTTTATAAGCTATTCACTTATTGTCGGGGAGGTAAAGGGATATGTCTGAGGAGCCAATGCAGTTACAGACAGAGATGCCTTATGCTAACTAAACATAAATACCTCAAATATTTATTTCCTTGAGAAACATCAAGGTCTCTGGTTTGTTTTACATGCCTTAATCTTGGATGGAAAATACTCCTAAGTAAATTAGGAAGCCATTTCAGAAGTATTTCTCCTTTCCCACGCCCGTTATTAGCAACACAACTCATTTTCCTTCCACCTTGCTTCCTATACTGGATTTATGAATGGGAGTCTCCAACATTGTGGGCTCTCGACTAGTTTAGCCAGCTCTTTCTAGCTCCCCAGTGGAAATTGGAGACAGAACTTAAATGACAGGGTAGGCCATGTGACATGTTACTTCTCTGTTCTCCATCTCCCGGGTGGGTGGCAACTTGGAAGGTTTGGAGGAATTGCCCTGATGACCGGTGACAGACACACCCATTTCTCATGTGGTCATATTAGCATGTTCAAGTATAATTGCTGTAGTACTGGCCAAGTCTTTTTGCAGACTCCACCTGAGGATGAGAAACAACTGCACTTACTGCTCTGCAGTTTCTTACATAAGAACCCAGCAATGAAAATCGAAAGCAAGAAGCATTCCAACCCTTATTGGATTTCCTCCATTCTATCGTTGTAGAAGGAGGCAAGGGAAGATTGGTTGGTCTGACTAGGTGTCCAGTCAAAGCACAAGAGCCACGTCAGGGCCATGTGCAACAAACATCTTGGGCCAATGGCTCTGTTTTATTGAAGATCGTGGGTAGCCAGGCGAATAGACCATTGGTTAGGAAAGTAGTTCTAGTCCGGTCCCTGCCACTGCTTGACTAGGTGACCTTGAACAAGTTCCTTCAATTCTCTGGCCCTCATCAATTAATGAGAGTACCTATCCCAATTCTGCCACACACCTTCTGATCTTGGCCAATTCACAAATCAGCAATCAAGGAGAGTTAGAGATTTTTTTTTTCAGGGTGCCTCCTGAAAATCATTCTAGGACTGCAGCAGAGGACACACACCAGTGCCTCTACATAAAGCAGCCTAGTAATAGTGATGAAAGTACTAGAAACTGAAGATTGTGACAGCAGATTCTCAGCTCCAGTCCATAGTGTTGCAAGATATTTCATTTTCAAGTGCTTTCACATGTTGGCTAATAATTAGAATTGTTATAAAACTGTATTGTCCAATGACTCTGGATCAGAACTGACCCACTGAGAGATCACCTGGATGGGAAAAGAGGGATGGAGACATCCTAGATACGGCATCCTCCTCGTGGAAGACACAGGGTCCTGACCAAGGCTGGGCTGGCTGATCTGAGCCCCGCGCCCCGCAGCCCCTACCCCAGCCTGGGTGTCTAGTTCAACCTCAACCCACAGGTGGGGCTTATTCTCCACCCGCAGGGGACCTGCCAATTGTGGGCCGATAAAAGTCTTTGTAGCCGGCAGGAGCCCAACCCTTAGCTTTCAAGGTCGCCGTGGGTCCCCGGCCTCCTGAGTCCAGCCAAACCTGAGACAAGCAGGGCTGCACTTTGCAAACACCGCCGCAGGCAGGTGTTGGGTGACCCGGCGCCTGCGGGTCGGACGACTGCAGCTCGGCTTGCTCCAGCAGCTCGAGCGGCCACGCCCGCCGAAAACCCCCGGCCGCGCGGCTTCCGGACAGCAGGCGGGCGGGCAACTGGCGTCGCGGGCGGGACGCTGGCCGGGCCGGGTCTGTGCTGCAGCCGGGGAATTCCTTTAAAACGAACGATCCCTGTTTATTGGGAGGAAATTCGACCCTCAAGACCGGTGGACGGGTCTCCGAGTCCATTCCTGTAGCGGCTTAGAAATGGATTCTCCATCTGCTGAGAAAGCCTTGGGCTCCAGGCGGCAGTGTCCGGCCCTCTAAGAGATTGGGAACACCGCAGACTCCCGGATCCGGGGGGCCCTCGCGGCGATCTGCCCCTCTCCTCGGGCAAACACCGGGGCTCGGCGACTTGGTGTTCCCTCAAGGCACCTTTCTGTCTGGAGGCACACTAAAGGCAAAACTCTATCAAGTTCAAATTAAAAAGCCTATTTTCTAGATAATTCAGTTTGTGCAAAAAAACTTTGAAGGCGGGTAACATGGTACCGGAACACTGTAACCCTCAGGCTAGTGGTGAAACGTAAAATATATAAACCAGCCAGATAAAACTCTTTGGAGGCAAATTTGACATTTATAAATGTAAATGTCACTCTTTAGTTTGTCTCCAGTCTCACTTCTGGAAATTTTTCCTGCCCAATGCATCCAAGAATATTTATTATATCATTTGAGTGACAATAAAAATGTGGGCATAACCAACCATCCATCAGCAGTATATAAATAAAATGGTTAAGTACATATTAGCATACACATCAAAAATAATGTGTATCAAGGAGATCTCTGTATACACAAGCAAAGAAGTTTAAGCTTACATTAAATGAACAAAAGTAAGTTGCAAGAAAACAGTATATATAATTTCACATAGGTTAAAATGAAGAAATTGTAAGTAAATGTCTGAAATTTAAGTGGATATAATGTATGGATATTTTCTATGCACATACAACTGGTGAAATATGCTCCCAACTGTTATATTATTTATCCTTAAGGTCATGGTTCTTCAAAATTTGATTTCTTTGTGTGTTTCACACACACACTAACAATAAAGATTTTTAAAAATCAGATCCTTTCTCCATCTCAACACCCCTAGATTGTTATCACCTGGCCATTCTTTCTGGTCTTTTCATGACTATGTTAATTCCCTTCAACCTTTTCTCCTTCCTGCACAGAATCCAAGAAAGCTGCATTCCTTTCACTTCAATTTACAAATCACCCTTTTATATGTGCAAATGGTTTTTAAAAATGCTTTAAACCAAAAAAAAGTGAGAATATTACTTCCATTTAATCTTTCAGACAATGCAAATGAAAAGATTATTTACATTATATATCTATATCTATATCTATCTATCTATCTATCTATCTATATATATATATATATATATATATCCTTGAAAATCCATTGCTTCTCAAGTCCTCTGTAGATTTGATTTGGTTTGATTTGTCCTCTAACAGCACTCATTTGCTCTCAAGGCAACAAACCATAAGATTAGATCTTTAAAACATTAGTTTTTGGTGCCATTCAATCTCCAAATGTTTCATACTTTATGGAGGAAATAGCAATGGAAAATTGAACAGGATTTCCAGGGACAAGAATCAGAGTGGGAAGGGCACTCTTGGCTGACGGAGGGGCACTATAAATAGGCTGAGAGAGGGGACTGTGTCCCGGAACAGGGGCTGTGGTTCTAGAATTGTTTAAATCTGTCTGAACGCTATCCCAATAGCATGAGTTCAGTTTACACTATGGGGAATGAGCATGGCCACATTTCAGACATGTAGAAATGAAGATTTGCCTGCCAAGATTCACCCAACAGCAATAAGCCAAGAGGATCCACCCCCACCAAGAAGTCTGGTGTGGCACTTATTTACACATCAAATAACATCAGCTTTCCTTAACCAAATTTCAGAATATTCTAGCCTCACACAGGCACTCACATAACTAAAGATTTTTGCTCCTAATCCTTGACAACCTCACTCCTTTTCATATGCATTAAATGCATCAGGTAATATGCAGATGCTTTGGAAAAAACTACCTAGGTTACAATGCTGTCTCTGCCATGCATGAGTTTATGATTTTGGTCAAGTTATTTAGCTTCTCTGTGCTTTAAGTTTATCACCTCTAAAATGGAGATTAAAACACTACTCATTTTATAATATGTTTTGCAATTTAAATAGGATGATGTATATAAAGTTTTTAGGACACCAAGCTTTTTATGATACCAAGAATAAGTTATAGAATACAAAGCTTTTGGAAACTAGATTTCTGGTGGTAAAGATAATGCAGCATATACAAATGTTGACTTAAAAGACTGTATACCTGAAACCTATACATAGTGCTATAAACCAGTTACTTCAATAAAAAGAATATTAAGATTTTTAGAATACTGAGTTTAATAAAAGTTAGCCACAATTATTACTGACTCTTTCACACACCAAGGCTTATTCTTCCCCCATCCTCCCAACCTTAAGACACTGTCATACCCACATTTTCCACATTATCTTAGTTCCATCCCTTATTTAATAGTGATTCTAATGGCAAGTTCTCCCCTGCTATTTATCTTGTCTGTATCAAAGTCTAAAGAATACCTCATGGGAAATCTGGATTCTTTCTCTTCTCTGATTCTTTTTGTTTCTAAAAGCAGCTTTATTGATATATTTTATATCATAAAACTCACTACTCCAGGTGTACAGTTCAGGAATTTTTAGTAATTTTCCCAAGTGGGACAACCATCACAACAAATCAGCTTTAGAACATTTTCATTCTCCCACATATGATCCTCATGCCCTTTTACGGTTAATCTCCCCACCTCCCCAGCTTGAGACAATCACTACTCCACTTTCTCTATTTAAACTTATTTTTCCTGGAAATTTTAGACAGATGGAATCATCTAATAAGTGGCCTCATGAACCACTAATAAGTGGTTCATTCCCTTAGCATCATTTTGTAGGTTTATCCATGATGTAACCTATCAGTAGTTCAGTACTTTGTTTTATCATCAGAATCATTTTTCTGCCATATTTATAAGAATCACATTGTATTGATAATTTAAAACTGAAACCATTATTACAATCTACATTATCCTAGGCACTGGGTTAGGTACTTTTTTTTCATCATGCAACTTAACCTCACAGCCTTAAGAGATATCTAGGTGATATTAGACCCATTTTTGAGTTAAGGAAATGGAAGTTTAGAAATGTGAACAGATGCTTCAAACCCATGTGACACCAAAGTCACCATGCACTTCAAAATTAACAAAAGTTCTCTGTGTTCTCTACCCTTCCATTATTGCAAAAACAAAACCCAAAGAAGTATTCATACTAACCCCACCAAACAGATGGAAAAATGGCCAGTAATTTGTCAACTGAAGATTCCCCACACTTACGGAAGAAATTGTTATTCTATCATTATTTCTATATATCTTCCTGCTCCTGCGCTGAGAACATATAACCTCCTTGAGAAAGAGTTGGTGGCATGAAAGACTCAAATCCGCTGGATTAGGATTTCTGATCTCTGAAGAGATTGCTCTGGACACTTTCCAGGCAGCCTGGAAAGGGTAAAGGCACCTATAACCATCACCCTGTGTAAGAGGGGAGGGAGGTGTCTCACACAGGATGAACTTGCTGAGGGCGGGGGTGTGGGGGAGCTCCTTGGGATCTATGTTTCCTATTGTTAACAATATTTAGGTTGGAACTCAAGTCATCACATTATAGCAATGAGGATGGACAGTTCCAATCTACCATCCAGTGGTACTAAGGGGAACACTCAGTAGGAGACTGCTTGTACCAGCAGAAATTACCTTCCCTAAAGCTAAATCTCTGAGAAATCTCTTAGCATTCTTATGATGAGGCTGGAGACATTCACTTTCAAACATGTGTTGCTATTATCATCAATGTATTAATATTTTTTGATTTAAGTAATTTTACCCCTGCAACAAACCATGCTCCAAATTCATCCTATTATTTGAGACACATCCAAGTCACCCTTATTAATCACAGAAGGAAGTTTCCTCAGAGTGAAAATCATCATCCCAAAGAGGAAGCCCAGCGATCACAGGAGGGACTGAAGTATTCTTTGATAGGCTGGGGTGAGCATCCAAATCTCCAATCCCTGGGAAAGATCTAGAAGAAGCAAGTGCCTGGGTAAATCCCATCCCCACAGAACAGCAGTTAACTTAGACAATGGCCCCTCTCTTGAAGGCGGTGTGCAATGCCTTTCACAGCATTGCTCATTGGTTGAATGAGAATAGCTACTTGTTGCTATTAGAGGCCAGGGTAATAGTTCCTCTTGGGAGGTGGTGACACCCTAGTTAGGTTCTGTTTCTCGTCTGCAGCTGGTTACACAGGTGTGTTCACTTTGTGGTATTTTGTTATTTCATAATTTATGCACTTTTTGTACATAGTTTTTCAATTTCAATAAAATTTATACAAAAAGACACAGCAAAAAATACATATTTTAGAAAGAAAAAAGCCCAGTACAGAGCTTATCATACAGTAAGTGGACATCACATTGATGCTCATTGAATAAATGATCATATTCGAGCCTGACGCGTGGGGTAAGCCGCGTGTGTGGCTTTGTTATTGTCGATTATTAGCCTTTCTTCATAGACGTTCAGTGACATTGCCTGACTCACGTTGCTGGTGAAATTGTCAGAGTCTCTGTTCCTCTTCTCTCCTAGAAGGAAGAGGTGGGGCATTTCAATTTTGCAGCCGCGTGGACCCGCCAGCTCAGCCCTCCCGCAATTGGCCTGGGGGCTGGCTGGGGGGCGGGGAAGGAGGTGGTGCCGGCAGGAGGAAGGCGGCCCGAACCGCCCGCTCGCAGCCCGGCGCGAACTCAGAGGACTCGGGCAATCCGGTGGAGGCCTCGCCAGCCTGACTGGATCCCGGCAGGTTCCGCGGCCCCGGCTCCCCGGGGCTTCGAGTCGCTTACCCTCACCACCTTTCGCTCAACGGTGTCCTTTCGTCCCTTGGTTCGTTTGTCTGTCTGATGGCTCCTTCCCAGCCTCAGCACCGGCCTCCAGGCTCTGGTCTTCTACCCTGAACCAGGGTGCCGTCTGACACACCCCGGGAAAAAAACCACCCACTTTCTCATCACAATTGGATCATTTCCGTAGGATGTGATGGCGGCAGGGGGTAAAATGCAAAAATGTAAGAACAATGGGTCTTTTTCTTAAGGGAGCTGCAAACAAAAGCCTCCTCTTTGGGCTCCCCTTTACCGGGATTTCACTGCACACTAGCTAGCTAGGGACCTGGCTCAGCGTGGCTGGAAGAGGGGCTCCAGACTCATGCAGATCCTGACCTCTGCCCCTCCCTCAGCTGTGGGACCTGCACAAGTCACTGATCCTGTGCCCGAGTTTCCTCCTCTGTACAACTGGAATGACAACAGTGTTAATTCATAGGGATATTGTAAAGAGCATCAACAAAGTAAACATCTAGGGGGATGCTAGAAAATCGCCCTTGACCCTCCCCACCATTTAGCCTAGCTGTGTTTGTGCTTGTTCTCCTGGTTGTCCCCCTTGCAGCTCCAGACAGCCCAGTCTCTCTGCCAGCCCAGGTCAAAGACACCCTAGAGATCCACACCAAGCACTCCAGCCTCCTTGCTGTCAACCCCAACCACACCACCCCTCACTGCTTAGCACACTGTTCAGATTCCTCACCTCTGGGTTCATATCTCAGGCTTCAGCATGATCATTTACGTAGTTATGTCACCCCACTCTTCTCTGATGCACAAACCCACACATGCATACACTTAGACTGTTACAGCTGCTTGACCACGGTGAGTACCACCTTGTTCATGTGAAATGCCAAGTGTGCTCAGCACAGAGCCCTGCCTACACAGTAGTGTCTGTTCTGGGGCTGTAGGTAGAGAAGGCCTGCTCCAGCTCGAGCCTCCCCCTCCCAACGCCCATCCCCAGCCTCTCTCCCTTCCCTATAGTAGATGGTGGTGCTGAAGACTAAGCCTCCACCTCCTCCCCACAACTCAGAAGCCATATTCACCCTAGCAGTGGTGACAGGTTGATGGCTCCTGTAACAGGCCCCTTCCCTCCTCTGGGGGGTTCCTGCCTTCATGGAGCCTGGTGGAGGGGCCACCAGCAGGGCCGGAAACCTGGGGAGAATGTCTCTGGCTGCCACTGATTTCTGTTACTAGAATTGGTGTTTTTCTACAATTACAACCTTCCCTCCTTCAATACATCTGTTTCTGAAGTAGTAAGTACTAGGGATATGCATTACAAGTCCCATAACTTATGTTCAACGATCAGAAAAGCTTCTATTAATAGAGCCACTGTTGACAGGGAATCTGGCTCTGAAGTTCCAAGTGAGGCTTCTAAAGCAGTGGCTACCTGCTTAGCACAGAGATGCCCAATTGCCCAGTTCCTCTGGGCCTCTATCTCTACCCAGTGCCTTAACAGCAGACAGCAGGGATTATCAGTGGAAGACATGGCACCTGCAACCAATGCCTGGTTTCAGCCCTGGTGTTGCCCCTTACTGGCTGGGTGACCTTGGGCAAATCACTCAACCCCTCTGTGCCTCTATTTTCCTATCTGTGAAATGGAGATGATGATAATAATAGTTCTAGAGTTGTTAAGTGGTTAATAATTGTAAAGTGGTTAGCACTCTTATCAGTGATTTTTGTCAAATACCTAAAGTTTAGTGTATCTGAAGATCCCAGTTCCTAAAGCTGCCAGCTATCCCTAAATGTTATAAACCGGGGAAGAGAGACTAACAATGCCTATGGTAAATATATATTCATTTCACACCTGTGATTTATTGATATATTTACATATGTATATCACCTTATTTAACTAATTTAACCTTGTTCTTATTATTCAAGTCCGATAAAACTGCCTTGTGAATTAGCCAATTTTCCTTAATCTTTACTGTCTGTCTTTCAAGAACAGAAATATTTACTTCCATCAAGGAAACAAAGGAGGATCTGGTTGTGATGGCTAAATTGTAGTAAAATTCTTATTTTTAAAGTTATTTCCATCACCATAATAATAACAATGCCAAATGTTCAATAAATTATGCCAGGTTCATACTTTCCTGGATCTTACAGTTAACAGAAAACCTAGGTGAATGAAGTTGCTCAGCCAGGTTGACTGGGTCTCAGGGGGACCCCAGAGGGTGTCTAGACAGAATAGATGGCTGCAGAGCAATAGGGCCACTTGCTGGATAAGAATCTGCTTGTAGCATCCTAGAAACTCACTCCCCCCAATCTTTGCAATAGCGTCTTCACTCTGATAACCTCTACAGCACAGGTTGCACAAAAACTTAGCCATTTCCCACTTCAAGGTCAGGTATGCCTAGGAAGGAGTTTTCTTTTTATTCTATTTATATTCTATTTATACACACTTATCCTAGATTCAGTGTGTCTAAAGCTTTGGATTATAGGGCGTGGAAGCTACATGCTTGTTTAAAGTTTTCCTGAGGTGTTGCAATGGAGGTTTGAGTCTAAGAAGGTGACCCCACTAGCCAGAGAGGCCAAAATAAGGAGCCCCCCATCCTGAAGCCCTACAAAGATCATTTAAAGCAAAACCTTCCAAACTCCCTCCAAAAAAACCAAAAACACCTTCCTTTCTCTCAGAGTCCTAAACTGGGGGTTTTTAACGGGGGACAAATATGGCCCCCAAGGGACATTTGATACTGTCTGGAGACATTTTTGATTGTCACTATTGGAGTAAGTGCTGCAGGCATCTAGCAGGTAGAGATTGTGCTAAACATCCTATAATCCACAGGGCAGTAATTATCTGGTCCAAATGTCAATAGTGTCTAGGTTGAGAGGCCCTAGATTGAAACTCCCACTACCTTGGAGGAAGCGGTCCCTCAGACCTCCTCCAGTTTCTTAAACAGGGCAAATGGGAACGTGAGGAGGGGAGTCCAAGAAAACCCTTTCTGAGGCCCCAAACGAAGAATGGGGAGGTCCTAGCAGGCTCCTTCCTCCTCTGCTTTGTCTCCAGAACACAAAATCCTGGCATCTGAAAAGATTAAATAAAACCTATGATTCCCAGCCCCTCAGGCTGCATAACCCTGCCCCTCAGATCCTATTTCCCCCTCTGCATCCCCTCATTCTTGGAACCCAGTTGGAAACTGGAATTGCAGTCTTAACTGTCCAGCCCTCTGGGCTTGGCCTGCTTCCTCTCCCAGAGACAGAGTCTCCTAAACGTCCTGCCTCCCTTTGAGATGAGCCCCCAACCCTGCCTCTTTCACCAACTGTAAGTTTTTCCTCCCCACCTCCTTCTGCCCCGCCTTCTCTTTCTAATTAAACCACATCCAGGGTGTTGGGAGGGAAGAGGAAAGGATTCTGAAGACTTCCGTGCTGCAGGTTCTAGGGGCCTACAGCCTCATGTTTTTTGTGAGGTGCCAACCACACTGTGATCATTAAACCCCACAGTGGTGGGGGGATTTTCTTGTTGCTGTTAACCTGGGAGCCAGCTACATCTTGTTTATCAGACTTGTTTTAATTCAGCTTGGTCAGGTTCCAAGTGTTGAGGTGGAGATTAAAGGCAACTGAAGAATCCAATTAGCCGCCCAGTCTTCTTTAAGCCAAAAACTCAGGTCACAAACTAGATCAAAGTGAAATTATTTCTCGACAGCTCTGTTCATTAAGGGGAGGGTGGGAGCTCACACTGCTAAGCTGGGCTCATTACTGGGATTGGCATTTTAAATACAGTATCTCCCCCAAATTACATGTTTCAGAGGTCGCAGGGAGAAACCAAGATTATCTTACGTGAAGTCTCAGCTAATAGAAAACAGAAAGCTGAAGAATGAGCATATGACTTCTAGGAAAAGATTTAAAGAAGGCCCCAATTTTCCTGGGCCAAAAATCCAAATCTGGAAATTGGAACTGGCAACAATCACTCCCAGCCACAGAATTCCTCCTCCGGAGAATCTCGATGGCTGAGAAATCTAGGTTTTCCAGGCTGCCCTGTTCACCCATTTTCCTGAGAGTCCACTCCTTTCCCTGACTACATGTAGCTGCAAGGGAGGCCCCGTGAAAGCCCAGCCCATCCTATCCCAGTCTAACCCAGCCCAACCCAGCTTTCCCCAACCCAGGAAGAAGCAGCATTTGAAGAGAAACCATTTACCATTTCTTGGATTCTGGGTTCCAAGTAGCGTAATTTCCAGCAGCAAGCAACTCTCCATGAATCTCTCTGTGTTTCTATGGACTCTTTTGAGGGGGCTGGAGGACAGAGGAGGAGAGCAAGAAAGACCCTGACCAGATTCACTTCCCGTGGGGAGGATCAAATATTGGATTGCAGTGAGAGCACTTAGAAATCCTTGATTCTATGTGAGATAAAGGGAGACAGAAAAAGAGGCAGTAAGAGGACACATGCCCTCTTTCTACTGGAAGCACTGATTTTGAACTGAGCCAGGAAATCTATAGAAACTACAGTTTGTTTTCCCTATCCCTTCTGCTTGCAAAATTCTGCTTAGCCTCTCAGGCAATCCAGAATCTCTGGGATAGAAGAGGGCATTTGTTAGGGCCTCCAGGCCACAAGCTTGTGGGACACTGAATGTGGTTAAATTTTATTTTATCAATCTTGGGTTGTGGCCTCTACTGGGGTCTCGGAAATCTAAACCACTGGTGGGACCCTTCCTCCTACTTTCCAGTCTCTCCATCCAGTGAAGAAGATAGCACCTGGGAGCTGAGCCACTTGCGTCAGGAGGCCTGGCCTCTTTGAGTGGGGAAAGATGGCAGAGTGAATGGGAGATACTGGGGAGGGAGGAAGAACAGTGGGAGGGAGTCTGAAACCTTTACTCTGCACTTCCTTGCTGTCCCCAAATTTTTAACTGCTGTGTAACTATCTCCCTGTTCCAGATCTGGGAGCTTTGGCACCACCATTATTCAGAGGCATCCAAGGCATGGAGTTTACTGTGGGGCTGCAGTCACTTAGGATCCCTGCTAGCTTTTTCTGCTCCCTTTCATATCCTGAAGCCAGAGCCCTGTACCCTGACTCAAGAGGGAGGTTGGACTCAAATCTCAGGGAAACTCCCCCACCATTGGTGGATCTGAGGATCCTACACCCCTGAGTTCAACTAATTGCAACCTAAAGGCAGCTCCTTGATACATTTGGAGCAAGAAAAAAATGACATCTGGTGGGCTTTGCTTTTCTGCTTTGTGTATTTTCCTCCCTGAGGTTATGTCATCCTCCCAGATCCTTCCATACTCCCTTAATCTCCATGGCCTGGGGCTGGCAACAGAGCTGCCAGGCCTTGGAAAAATGTGCCTTGGATCCCACACAGATTTTCTTACATGGCCCCCAAAACTAAATGAACGCCAAATGCTTTATTTTCTTTTGTTTTAAATCAGCCACAGAAAATGAGTTTCAAAATCTGGCTAAGGAGAAATGAGATGACATGATCATGGCAGAATGTTGAGCTAAGGGGAGCCCTGACCGGATAATTCTGGTGCAGAGTCTGCTGGTCTCTGAGTTCCCACCCTGACTGGAATGGGGACTGGTATAACCCTGGACCCCTCTAGAAAGGGAAGCCAGAGAGGTGTTTCTCATCATCTGAGGATTGGGCCAGAGGGCACTGCCTTTACACCTAGGCCTCTTGTTTTTATCCTAAAGCCAGAGTTGAAATGGAAATTTGGGAAGATGAGCACAGCTGTTGGATTGCAAACTAGGCCCTTGTCTTTCAAGGGGGCAACCACCTCCTGGGACCCTGGGATGGCTGTCCCTGCGGTGATCACTCTTCCTCAGGGGTGGATGGAGCCGCTGTCCAAATATGGGAATAGAGGTGTGTGTGTGTGTCCCAAGGTGGGAGGTGCCAGCACAAGATCTCACAAGGTTTCCTGAGAACCCTTGGCACAGGCCTTGGTCGGGTGGGGCGCTGGACCTGCCTCTGGGCGCCAGAGTGCCGGCGGGGATGGAGGCGGGGGTCCCCCAGCCCAGCTGTTCTCTGGGCCCTGCAGCCCTCGGGATCCGAAATAGCAAGTTCATCCCGGGTCAGCTCTGTGAGAGCAGACCCAGCACCCACCCCACCCCCGTAATCGGCCCTGTCTTTTGAGAACTGCTCTCTCTAACGCGGGGGTGTGATCTAGCAGAGGAGTTTCAGCCCGGAACAACCTGGGGGCCGGGTGTGGAGGTGCGTGCGGAGCAGCCTGAAGCGGACCTGGCGAAGGTGCGGAAGAAACCTGAACAACCCGGAAGAGCCCGTGTTCGCCCCTGCCCTAGGTGGGGCTGCCGGGTCCTCTGGGGCCCTAGGCCGCCAGCCGCAGTGGCTGCCCTGCCGCAAGGCCCGGCCGCCAGGACCCGCCTCGGAGGGCCGCGCGGGCTTCGCGGGGCCGCGCGGGCCGCTCCGCTGGCGGCGCCTTCTCTCTGGCACGTCCCTGAACCTGGCACAGAAGCCGTCCGAGTGACACTTCGAACAATCCGGGAGGGGGTGGGGGCGGAGGAGACCATTTTGTCAGCGTGAACTCTGCTGCGAGTCACGCTCAAAGTTTTCCTGTCTTCTCGTAAAGGTGGCAGGGGCTGTTTACAGTAAGAAGAGAATAATGTTTGCGACTGTACGGCATAATTGTCTCCAGACTTGCCTCTCCCTGGCTCCCAGCTAGATTTTTGACCAGCGAAAGCTACTAATGCATTTGCACACGTTAAACATCTTGAACGCATAATTACAGACTGCAGACAGGCCGGACAATAAAATATCTCTGCTCGGTATTTTTAGAAGCCTTTTGCGACTGTGCCTGGAATAAATAACTGCCGCTTTCTGTGTCCTTGGTCACCTTAATTTCAGAATTCCTTCACTCCACTCCGCTGAACGCACACAGGGGACCACGGGGTGAGGAGTCAGGAGGGTGCAGCCGCCTGGAAAGGGGCGCTCTGCTCTGGCTCTGCTACGGGGTGAGCGTTGCCGGGGGTAAATAAAGAATACGGAGAAGAAATAAGAAGGAGAAAAATACATGTTTGGAGCCCCCAGGCTGCCTTCTACGTTAGATGAGACTCTTGGCCGGCGCGCTCCCTATCCCTCTTTGCTCAAAGGCTAAAGAATTTGCAGAAAGCACAGACCACAAACCGTCAATTTCCCATCTCAAGACTACTCTGAGAAGAGTAACTCCAGACTGAGCAGTTTCCTGCTACCTGAAAAATTTGCTGGGAAAGTAAGAGTCTCCTACTGAAGCAACAAGACTGGGAAGAGGAAACCGAGAGTGAATATTTTCTCCTGCGAAGGCCTGGGACGCTCTAGCTTCCCTTGAGTCTTAGTGGCCTTTATCTTAAAATGGAGATGATTATAATAACCTCGGGACCTATTTCACAGGTTGTTATGAGGAAACACTTAATTTTTTTTTTTACTGCCATATAACTTATAAATAGCAGAGTATAAAATCTTAAGCACCCAGCTAGCTGAATTTTTATGTAAGCATACACTGGTGTAACTACTACCCAGAGCAAGATATGTAACATTACCAATCCCCAAAAGGTTCCATGAAGAAGCACTTTTAAAACTAATTTTAATCAATGATAATATTATTGTCTCTAACTCACGAAGTTAACGTTCCAGTCAAGCATTTGGAGCTTCTTGACACTTGGAACAAAATTGACAAGCCAAACATACACATAAAGGATTTTTATTATTTCTCTCCATGGCTCAGGACTGTGGGGTTTTTATTATTCTCACCACGTCTGAAGGAGCATATAGGGGCTTTGTCTATAAACCGTTAGGCACTCAGGGGTTGGAGGAAAATGGAAGATCAGGCTTTAATTCATTTTTTAGACAATGGAGTTCTCTGTTACTGTGAAAACCTGGAATTTTATATCGTGGACTGGCATGTTCATTTTCAGGTTCAGGTAGTCCAGTCAAGAAAGGGCTGAGAACCCCCTTTCCAGGGAAAGAGAATCTGAGTGGATATCTTTAAGGTTTAAGATTTAGGGTGGGAGCCTCCCTGGTTGCATAGGTGTTAAATCTCAGCACTATCAAGCTACTGGCAGCCCCTGCAGCATGGGTTTGATCCGAAGCCAGGGTAACCCACATGGCATAGCAGACTTCTCCTGTCCCCACACCCCCCTGCTGTGCCCCTCAGCAGTATATTTTAGTAGATTTTCCTGTTTTGTTCCCTACTCTGTTTTTGGTGAATCTATTCACCCCCTGCACTTCCGGCCTATACCCCAGTTCTTGTATGCATAAATAAATAAAAATAAATCTTTTTAAAAAAAGATTTAGAGTGCTTATTTCAATGTCGCCCCTGAATCCAGGTATGGTTTGACACTTGGCAGTTGTTTGGCCTGGAGATAAGTGGGGCAACCCCATCTTCTGAAAAATGTAACACCAATGGCTAACACATGAAAATGGTGCACAAAACAAAAGAAATTATAGCCAATAGAAAAAAGTGAATCCTACACTCTAATCTTATGACCCCCAGATCACCCCAGAGCAAGCTACTATTATCAAAGACTTGGCTATCCTTCCAGCCCTTTTGTTTACCTCTCCTCCTTTTTAAAATCACACTTGGAAACCCTCACTATGCGATGCGTGTTGCCCTGGTCTTAGATTTTTTTTTCCTCAATAACTGCTCAGGGTCTTCCTGGTGCCACAAGGGGTTAAGTCTCAGCCTATGAAGTTATCTGCTGCCACTTCAGCACAAGTTCGATCCCCAGCCAGGGAGTTTCCCGCATGGCACAGCAGAGCCCTCCTGACTCACCTGCTGCTCCCCTGTCAATCTGCCTGTTCTGCTCCCCACTCTGTCTCTGGTGAATCCTCTCACCACCCCACACCTCTGTCCTAAACCCCAGCTCTTGTATGCATAAATAAACAAATATTTTTTAAAAAATAACTGCTCAGGACAATGCCCATGACAAGGGTTTGGTTCAAAAAGTTATGTTCAGCCCTGGTGTCTCAGTCCCCCTGAAATTCAAGCTAACCTTGTGTGGCCTGGCAGCTGGGAAGAGCCACGGTAGCCAGGGTTCTAGTTCCTGACCTAACTAATGGGTTTCACAACCTTCAAAACAGCTAGTTAAGTGGGCTGCACCATCAGTACCAGTGACCCCCACCCCCCAACACCCCTCCTTGGGAAACCAGAATCACGCTGAGGCTAATAATCAAGTCACTGACCATGACTTTGAATCTATAGCTATTCTCTGGAGTCAGGGGAAATTGGAAGTGCCTTTTGGAATTTTTAACTGTTCTGTCTAGCAGCTATAAAAGCTGTGCTTGGGTCATTAGCCCACCCTGGGTGTCTGCCTCCAATCCTATTTCCTCAGTTCTCTTGGAGCTCCATGCTCTGGCCCTTGTCCTACCCCCACCCAGGCCTGGGCAGAGGTGGGAGGGCCTTAGGCCCAGACCTTGGTCTCCACAGTGTCTGCCAGAAGACATCGGAGGAAACACATTTACCACCTGGGTGACCTTGACTGCAGCCGATTAAAGTTTAATCCAAGGTGTGTACTCAGCCTCGCCATGTTATTTAAACACATCAAAGGTCATAAAAAGATTCCAAAACACTGAGCGTCCGGACGCAGGTCCCCAGGGAGCCAGTGTTTGATTCTAGTGGATTTCCAGAGCCAGGATTTGGAGCTCGGGATGGGACACCATAAGAAGTAAAAAGGTTTGCTTTCTTAGCAGAATGCCAGATTCCCAAAAAGCTGCTGGGGAAACCGAGTCTCAAGCACCAAAAGAAAAGTCCTTCGATTTCGATTAACTGGGAAGACATCTAGTGGGAAAAGGTCGCAACTGCAGCAGCTTGGTGCACATCCTCTGCCTCTGCCTACAGCGACTGTTACTGCCACTGGACAGGGTGACGGGTGGTGAGAGAGCAGAGAAGAAGATTCTCTCTCACTGCTGCTTGGAAGCAGGAGACTCTCAAAGATTCTTGGGCCAGGGCCAGAATCCTAGTCAGGGCCTAGGTGCTATTTCCACCCTGATGAGGAAAGATGCCCAGCTCTCCTTTGTTTTCCCCCTCTCCAATTTGGGTCCTGGTCAGTTTAGGACATCAGGGGCCAGGACCCCCAGATTCCCATCCAATTCCCCCTGGGGTTCCTGAACATAGAGGTGGTAAAGTCCTGGAGCGCCCACATAAAGGTTCTTCTCAAGGGTCTAAATGACTGGGGACTAACAGATTAGGCACAGAATAATCCAGGCAGGCGAGGCTGGAAACTCATAGTCTTTCTGGATCATTCATGGCCTCTGTCCTCTCACCAGGCTTGGTGTGGCAGGGAACATTACAGAGATGTAGGAGCCCAGCTCCCCAGGGAGCACACAGGGACACTTGATCTCTGTCTGGGGCTGATGAACCTTGCTCTGTTTGTCTCTTGCCCAGACTAATTTCTACAGAGGATTGGCTGTCTCTCACCACTCTGCAGAAATGAGCCTCACAAATGGAGTGCTGTTTGTTACCTTAGCTCTTCCCACTACACCAGCGCCTCTTCCTAAATTAATGCCTACCTAGAGAGGAAAAAAAAAAAAACTAGGAGGGCTCTGCCTGCTTCCCCATATGCTACAGAGATGGCAGCTTCTCTATAGACCAAATGTTTAAAGCCAGATCTTTGTCCTGGGAAGGGGAGTATCCTGGCTGAATACTTTAGCGGGGCCTAAGGACTTCCCTCTGATTCCACTTACTGTGGCATTATCTTGTCTTAGAATTGTCAGAGAGGAAGCGCAGCACACCAGGATGCCTTCTGATGATGCTGCAGAAAGCCAAGGGATATGTTCACTCCAGATTTCAATGTGTGACTCTCAGGACTTTCCTGGAGCTACAACTGGGGCTCCCAGGGTGTGTGTGGTTGCACTCACAGACTTTCCAGGTTCTCTGGAGTGGGACAGTGATGGCCACTGAGAGGTGCCCTTCATACCCCTGCCCTAGCCTCCTCTGGGTGTGGGAGGAGGCCTCCTTTCCCCTCCTTTTGTCCATCACATTGCCTTCTCTACACCTGTCCATATTATCAGAGTAGTTGGACCCTCCCTGAATCTCAAAGGAGGGTTTAGGAAACCCTGTTCTTGTGCTCTGTTACTGCCTACTCTCCCAAATAAAAGAAAACTGGAAGGAACGGGAAGCAGTGGGTGAGACCATTCTACGCAAATATCTTTAAGTCCTTCAACAAGACATAGCCATCCCTATCAGACAGCAAGTGTATCCTCAAATGAATGTAAAGTTTGTGGCTCCTTTTGCTCTTCCCTTTATCACCTCTCATCTGGATGAATCTTGTCCCTTCAGGTAGGGAGAGTCACTAAGTTTTTATTGAATCCACCACTGACCGTTGCAGCAATGGTGAGCTTTGGGGTGGGGAAGCAGTACTGCAGCTGGATTAATCAACTTTAACATCAGGGAATGAAAAACTCAGACCTAGATCCTGAACCTGAGATCCAAGGGCCTGGGGGCCTGGAGCAGACCCTTCTGCACTGAACTCAACAGATTAATTTAATCATTTTCTCCCTAGCAATGATACACTGCCCGGCAAACTCCTTCCCCACCCACCTGGCTAAGCTGAACTGGACTGGTGGCTGGATCCAAAGCGCCCTCCGTCTGCCTGGCATCCTGATCTGCTCTGCTCCCAACACAAGGGGCCATGGGGACATCTATTCTTCTGGGTGACAAACGAGTCTGCATGCTCTCAGTGACATCAAATTACTTTGCACCAGCCAAGGGTCCCATGACCTGACATAACCCCACATTAGGTCCTAGAAATGTAAAGAAATATGGCCTTTTTAAAAGTGGCTGAGAGCACATAATTGCTAACAGGCTGGAGCGGTTGTCCCAAGTCTGGCTCACAACCTATGCTGTGGCAACTGATACCAGCCAGGCGGGCTGCTTGGGCTCTCTGGGCAGAAGTTCACTCCCACATTTAACTCTGGACCCCAATTCATTTCTCAGAGCCCAGGTTATTTTTGTGCTGTGAAAGAAATTATAGGAAGGCTTTCTGCCTGATCATCCTCTTCTCAACAGTCTGCTAGCTGGGGGCCCCCAACCAGGCTTCTTCAGAAAACAGGCTTCTGCAGAGAATGGGTTTCTGCAAAGCTTTACAAACACAGGCCTGCCTGGGCTGCTTGCGCTGTGTTGGGAATTATGGTTTCCTTGCTTCTTACTTTTCACCATCCCACTTTTCCTTTCCTCTTTGTCTCTAGCTTCTCTGCAACATCTCTATTCTCTCTGTCTTCCTTTGAATCTTCTGCAGTGCCCCCATCACCCTGACCAGAGTTCTAATGCCTGTGGGTGAACTCCATCCTGGAGTCAGGGCACTGGAGACCTTCCCCTGAGTTGCTGTGCCCAAAGCCCTGGTAGGGATTGATCTTGGTAGTGCCCCACAGACTGCAGGCAGAGGACCCATGCCAGTGTCTCCAGGGGCTTCTGCTGGGTAAAGTTGGAGCTGTTAGAAAGCTATATAAAACCTGTATAATAATTTCTACTCTTGTTTAATTTACACTTCCCTTATGACTTTAGCCAAATAGTTCTCTTCCAATTCAAGGAGCAGTTTTATACTTAGCATAAAAGCATCCCAGATATTTAACAACTCCTAAAAATGAGAAGCGGATTAAGGAACAATAAACAATCCAAAGGCAAAATAACTCAATGTGCTGCCATGGAAAGGATGACCATTATCCACCCAAACAAATGGGATTACAACTCATTTAACAGTTAGTTGGTGGGCCTCCCTGGTGGCACAAGGGGTTAAGTCTCTGCACTATGAAGCTATTAGCAGCCACTGTGACAAGAGTTAGATCCCTGGCCAGGGAGCTAATCCACATGGCACAGCAGACCACTCCTGTCTCCACACCCTCTCCCCTTTCCCGGCGGCTCCCCTCAGCAGTGTATTTCAGTCAATCTGCCTGTTCTGGTCCCCACTCTGTCTTTAGTGAATCCTCTCCCTCCGCCCCCACACCCCCACACCTCTGGCCTATGCCCTAGCTCATGTATGTATAAATAAATCTAAAAAAAAAGGTTAGCTGGTGTAAGATTTGCCAAATCAATGATTTACTATTATCTATTTTTACCTCTTTGCTTTCTAAAGTTGCCAGGACTTTTAATTAAATCACCCTTCAGAGTTTGCTGAGGGGGATCAGACTCATTGCCAATTAGACTACTGAACTGGGGGCCTCCCTGGTGGTCCAGGGGTTAAGTGTCAATGCTATCACCACTATAGCCTAGGTTCGATTCCCAGCCAGGGAACGAACCTACATATGGTGCAGGAGACCTCACCTGCTCCCCTTAGTAGTGTATTTCAGTAGACCTACCTGTTCTGCTCCCCATTCTGTCTCTGGTGAATCCTCCCCCTCCTCCCCCCACCTCTGGCCCACACCCCAGTTTTTCTATGCAAAAAAGATAAGATAAAAAAAGACTACTGAACTGAAGCAAAACAAAGCAAGCCACAATGACTTTATCAATCCTCAAAAAAAATTATTGCTGAGACGATTTTTTAATGCACACATCACTGCATTTCTTCTTTAAAAGTAAGATTTCTATGATGAGATACCACTCCAATACAAACTTTCTCTTCTAGCTTAATCAAAAGATCTCTCTTTCTCTCTCTCTCTCTCTCATTTCTGCCTGGGGAGGAGGTGTGTTGAGGTGGGAAATGGAAACGGTCGGGGGTCAGGTCATTTGTCCAACAATAAGGAAATATACCTCAATTTAGAACAGAGAAGGAAGTGTGACATGGTTTTTATCTCTTTCCCAAATCCTGATGCAGCAATAGAAATCTCCTATTAATGGGTGACATACTCATAGAAAAGGGAAGGGTAACATAAGCTTCCTTCATACATGTATTTTTAATAAAGAAGAGGTGTAAAATTTTAGGCAAGATGCACTCACCCCCCCAAACCTCTCTTTTTGTCTAGATCTCTCTTGGGTGGACTCTGAGTTCAAGTTCTTTCTAGACTATAATTGGAACAACGCAAATTCAAACGCACTAATTCCTCAGTATCAGACACAGGGAAGATTCCTTGAGCAATTTTTCTCAGCCTTGAAATTTGTCCGCAAAATCCGGTGTTGGGAGTGGAATGATACTAGGACTGAGATTAACTTTAAAATACTCTAGAACAAAAAGGAGTGGAACTGGCTGGTGAAACATGGCAGATAAAGTTGAACTAGGAGGGGGATATGCAGGGATTCATTACAATTTGTTTGGAAAATTCCACAATGATGTTCTTTTTTAATGTTGTTAGGCAAAAACAGGAAAATTATTTCTGCCAGGGGACTCAAAAACATAGCCCGTTAGGTAGCATCTCGAGTTATCCATTTAATCTTCATTTTCTTAGAATGGCAAAAGACCTTGTTTCCTCTTCATTTCTCCGGAATGAGCGAGCCATCCTCGTGCTTTCTTTCCCACACACTGCCTTTCCCAACCCATAAACTGAGCATCCAAACCCAAGGTTGGGGGCTGATTAACGGAGCTTCCGTACTCAGCTTCCCTAACCAGAGTGTAAATACCCATAAAAACTAATATCAAAAGTTTTTATTGAGCTGCTTCATTTCCCCAAGAGTTGGTCCGAGAAGAGCTGGAGCAGCGGGACAAAGGCGTGGAGCCTGTTGGAACAGCTCTTGGGCTCCCGACCCGCTCAGCGCCCGTTCCCAGACTTAAGAGGAGACTCTGGGGAGGACACCCGGACCAGGTAAATTCCAGTGGGGGCTCTCCTTCCACTGGGGACAGGTGGATTTGCAAAGTGGCTCGGGACGAAGTGAGGAACAGTAGGAGGAATCAGAAGGGATAGAAGAGGGGAGACCAGCCTCCGGGAAGTATGTCACCAGGCTGGTCCGACAGGGTGAAATATTTTTTCTCAGGACTTGGTGTGATACCTGTATTTCACCCACACACACACTGGATGTCCGAGATAACTGTGTCCGCAAGAATTTGATGTGTGAATGTGTGTGTTCATATCAAGACACATACACACACACCGTTAGGCTTACAGCGCCTACAGTACCCCTGAAAATCTGATCACACCTCTGTGTTCTCTGATCTGAGTTCCCTTCCTCATGGCAGCGCTGGCCAGTTTCCTTTCCGCCGTTGCTCTGGACATGAAGAATTCGGAACCCGGGTCAGGGGTGTGGGAGTCTTCACGGTTCTGGGGGAGCGAAGGTCTCCCGCGGGCCCAGGCCACGTGGCCGTTTGGCCGCCTGGCTGTCTGCACCGGTTTCTAGATCAGAAAGCCGGGGGTCCGCGGGACCAGGTTTTCGTTCAAACCCCGTATTTTCTCCAAACGCTCGATTGTCTTCGGTGTAGTTATTGACATAATGAAGCCCCAGCCCAGCGCCGGTTTCCTGTTTTGTTGCGGGCGGCGAAAGCATCAAGCTAGGAAGGGGTGAGGCCGGCGGGTGGGACTTGCTCGGGCAGCGGCTGGGACCAACAGTGTCGGGGCAGGGACTTCTCGCTCTTTTCACGCCTCTGCCGCCCCGACTTTCTCGGACCGTCCTGCGCATCTCCAGCGCCCTGGCGCGGTGACAGGGAGCTCGCTGCCTGGGTGGCGTGGGCGCCGCAGCCCAGCGCGCCAGGGTCCCGCGGCAGCGCGAGGCCCGAGAGAAGGCGGTTCCTCTTTCCGGCGCTTCCCCGAGTTCCCTGCGCTTCCACAGCGTGCGCCGGTCCTTTAAGCGAAGGCTGTGTGGTCGGTCCCGGCAGGCAGCGCTCCGCACACCATCACCAGCGCCTTCGCCCGCACCACTCAGGTCTCCCGGAGTCCAGGGCGGCTGTCTCAGAGGCCAGAGTCCCTCACTCCACCGGCGTTAACCCTGAGGAGGCTGGGCGCTACTGCCAAGCTGGTACTGTGCGGTGGCGATTGCTTCTCAAGGCAGCCTGGGAACTGGTCGTTCTAAAACAAAAACAAGACCGGGGAGGAGGAGGAGGAATGGGGGATAGACACATTCTGGGGGAAACACTGAAGGGCAGCACACGAGCAGGAATCTTCACTGGGTTTCTGCCTCCTTTCCAAAGAGTCGTGCGCTGGTAGTCTTGAAGATCACACTGGACGGAACCCACCAAGCAACGGGAGAACTGCTCCTCCAAAAGCAGACTTTCAAAGTCCTCCTGATGAGGGACTCAAAGGCAAGGTGGGGTGACCCTGCTTCTTTCTCCACCCTGCGCGCTTCCTCCTATTTTCACCGCGTTAACATTTGGTCACCGCAGTGCCAAGTGACTTCCTACAGTCCAAAACTGCCCCTACAAACTTGGGCCATTAATGCTTCAGATGCACAAAAATCCTGAAAGAAAACTTAAACAAGCGACTTAGGACGCGCCATTTCCCTGCCTACTGACCAGCAGCAGACCAACTCGTTTTCTTCATAATCTACCCTCTCTCCCTAAGAATCTATAACTTCTATCCTGATGGGGAGACAGTGAAGAATCTCCCAAAGTCGTCAGTGAACAGAGGAGATCCCCACTGTGTCTTTTCCAAATGGTGCGGCCAATTGTGGATTCATTTGAAGGTGCTGTCTTATTAGTGGGTATTTCCCCTTTTTCCTCTTTCTCTTTCCTTCTTGGCCAACCTCAGCTGCGGGGTCATTTTTATTTCCCTCAAGATCTTTCTTCTTTTGCCATTATCTCCGCTTTCACCCCTCCTGAGGTGGGAGAGAGAGGGTTAAGATGTTCTGCAAATGCAGCTAGGCTTGTAAAGCTGCTTGGATACATTAGAAACACATGAATATCCTAAAATACAAAGTGTCTTTAAAACCAACAGAGGAATGTTTATCCTAATGCTGGATGGATGCAGAGAAATAGTGCCAGGGAGCAGTGCTGACAGCCTCCTCTGAGTTAAAGCGAGAGCAGGTAAATTTCATTTGCTAGTGAAAATCAAATTCGATTAAAACCTGGTATCCCTTTGTCCTTTTCTCCTCCAACCCTGGGTTCCAGAGTCTCACAGCCCAGGCTGGCAGAGTCCCTCACTCAGAAAAATCCAGCCAATGTCTCTTTCTTCAGGGGAACAGGAGACCACTCCAGGGCAGCAAAAGCCCAGAAGGGTACCACTGCCTATTTTAGACAAGAAGTCATGCCTGCTAAGGGTCTGGTGAGCTCCTGGAACAAAGACCAAGCGACTGGGCTATCCTCCTCTTAACTTACCCATGTTGCCCATTCAGAACTCCTCCAGGGAAGATCAGGGAGCAGCAGGCAGAGCCCACCTCCACCCTGCAGCCTGCAGATCCCCGTGGGTGTGCTAGCCTTCCCAGTCTAGAATACAAAGGGTCTGAGGTTAAAATTATCATTGCTAGGATTCAAGTTGATAGCACCTCCCTACAACCCTATTCCTGAGCCCGGTGGACCAAAAAAGCAGAGAAATGGCTCCAAAGTTCAGGCCCAACTAGGTGGAAAGGCAACTGAGTCTTGACCTAGCCATTGGAAAAAGAGGAAGAACGCTGGGAGACTGTGCTTGCTTCTCAGAACACACTCCAATTCTTCACTGCCCTGGACCTTTCCTTTTCCATAGCAAGCCGGTCTATGGCTGCCTGAAGTGGGGGTGGGGGCCAAGAAATAACATTGGGAACCATTAAGAAATCTCTTATTTCCTTCAGCAAAGGCCAAGAAGGCAGAGAGTGATTTTCTTGATTAAAAGTGGGTAGAAGTTCTAGAAACAGATTCAAAATTATTAACAGAGCTTATTCAAATTCTATAAGCCATGTCTAATGGTTGGTGGTTACAACTCAATATTAACCAGCAGTTTTTTCAAAAACAGTGAAGGCATGCCAGAACACCGTTGACTTGCCTGGTAGAAAAATCATTTTGCATATATTGAAGATTCAAGACAAGAAAGGAACAAGTAGACTGCCTCCCTCGTAAGTAATCATGCCCCAAGACTTTCTAAAAATTGATAGGGAGAATATAGGAAACTAAGAAAATACCCAGCTAATTTGCTCACTAAGGACCCACCAAAAAGCTCACAATAATTCAGGCCTCAAGCCCTTCTTTGGCGGGGCCGCCAAGTTTCTGGAGCAAAGCCTGCTTCGAGATGCAACTCAAAGCCATCCCCCAGTGCCGCAGTCCTTCCCAGACAAACCTGCTTGTGTCTCCTTAGCCGACAAGATGAAATCTTGTCTCACCATTTTTGGTGAGGTGGGACCCAGTCAACTCTGGCAGTCTGTGGAGCAGGAGCCCTTCCTCTGCATGCAGAGCTCTGATCTCCGTGAAGTGGAAAGAGGAAGGGAGGAATGTGGAATTGGCCTTGGCCGCCGCCGTGTGCACCAGCAGCTGCACCATGGTCAGAGGTGAGCTGGCACAGGAGCCGCTGGTAGGGGCTCCCCGAACTGTGTTTTCGTTTTTCCGATTCTGGTTGGAAAAGAGAGGAGTCTGAAAGTCTGGGCCAACAGAAGGGCGGAGGCAGAGAAGAGTCTGTAAACACCGCCCCAAAAACTCCACGAAGGCAGCAAAAAACATTGAGGAATCGAATGGAGTCAGAAACAGGAATTCCAAAGGAGAGAGTGAGGGGAGGTGGGCGGTGGGTCTTTCGCAGCTGCCTGAGTCTTTGGGGCTTGCTGGGTAGTTCTCACGCTGGCTAGACTGCAGCTTTCAACTTGACCTTGGCCTCCAGCCGTGTCTGACCCGTATGTAAAATAGCACTCAAGTCCTCAGGAACTGGGGCCTCGAACCCAACCTTGTCTCTTTGTCACCGTGAGTTTTACAATGCCACTTGGAGGAAGGAAGGGGGGCAAATGGGCCGGAAAGTAACACAAAAATCACATCCCTACAGAAGCCAGTTCCTTAGTCTGCAAACGGTTAGAGGGACGAGGTAATCTGGGGGCAAATCAATATTTACTCGGAGCTACCATAAAGGCAAAAAAAAAAAAAGGGTACACTGGGCATGTGTATGGGGATGGGGATGGTAGAGGTGGGGGAGGGGTCATAGAAGCTTTCATTGGGCAACACTTACATCGGTCAAAGCAAACCTCAAAATAGGGAGTCCAGTGTGTTGGTCCAGACCCTGCAGGACTTTGCAGGAAGGGACAGTGGGCAGAGGGTAGGTGTATATGCAGTGCCCTGAGCTTCAGACAGAGTCTGCAAACTGAGAGTGGAGGGAAGGGCCAAGCCTGGCTTCTTACCAGTCCTCTTGGGGTGGAAGGGTGTCCACAGTTTTCCCCAACCCGGAGGTTACCGTGGACTGCACCCACTTTCACTTTGTGTATTCCCCTCTGGGCATTAGACCAGCTCACAAGCCCCACAATCAGAAATGGAAATGAGTGGCTCCAGAGTGACAGGACCCCCAGAATCCCTCACCAAAACATGGTGATTGTTTAACTCTTACAGCGTGAACACCTCACAGTCACATTTCCCCGACACAGAGAAAAGACTTCTCAGGCCGTTCTTGGGCGGAGGAGGACCGGGCACCCTCTGCAGGCTGGAGACAGTGCTCTCCCCAATCCTATATTGGGGAAAGGCATGACATAGCCCTAAAGGGCCCCATTTTCCTATCCCGAAATGCAATGAAACAGGGCATTTTGCCCAGGTGCCTGAGGAGTGAGGGCCCACCCAGGCTTGACAAAGACTTCTTAGGCCCCAGAAGGGGCACTCAAGTCTCACCCAACACCCAGCTGGGATGTGTTCCTCTTAAACTCCTTCCAAGACAGGACACGCCAGTCCACTGGATATGTAGGCGCACAGGAGAAGGCACACACCGATAGTTCTGTCTGTCTCAAAGTCTGGAGGAGGAAGAGTTCCTGGAGCAGAGTGAGGTACAGTCTGTATACAAGAGTGTATAATCAGGGTACACTTGAGTGTGAATGCGTACGGGTGTGATGGGTCTTTCTGAGCCTATTAGCCTAAGTGCGAGTATATGAAACTGTCCACCAACACCGTCGACAGGGAACGGGAAGGAGCTCCTAAAAACAGTCCAAGCTTTCCAATGGAATGTCCTGGGACCCATGAGCCAGGCTTATCCGGAGAACAGACAGGCAGCAAATGCCTCGCCACTATTCCCCTGAAAAGAGCCAAGTCGTGACGCTGTCGAAGCCGAAAGTGCTGGTGTCGGTGCTGGGGTCGCTGCAGAAAAGCTTACAGACAACCTGGAAAGAAAACAGGGCCGGAGGCCCCAGGAAACACCCAGTCTGGACTACGCCCCGTTCTCCTTACTGTCTCATTCCCAGCCAACAGCAGATTTACCTGACCTGTGCCTACCGCCTCAGGTATCAATCCAATATTGCGTCCAGTCTCCTCCCCCGCCCCCTCCTTTCTCTCCTCTGGGCCCCGCTGGGTTGGGGAAAAGGAGAGAGAGCTGAGAGGAGACCGCCGCTCCCTCCCTACCCCACCCCACCCGCCCGGTCAGCCGCTCCCACCCAGCCGCGGCCCCCGCCTCTCCCCTGGGTGAATGGTGCGCGACCGGGCAGCGGGCGCTGGCGCTGGGCGGTGAGGGCAGCGACGGGGACCGCGGGTGCACAGCGTAAAGCCTGGGTTGGAGCCGCTTGCTTTGCATACGCCGTGGGCGGAGCGGGGAAGGGGGGGCCGGGCCAATGGGCGCCCGCCTGGCGCGACCCCGCGGGGCGCGATCCGCCCCCCTCGCTCGGGCCCCGGCCCCGCACCGCACGCTCTTCACTTCTTGGGGGCTTTTTAAAACAGCGCCACTGGGGTCTTCTCCATGCGGCTCGGGCTATGACAGCCTCCGTGCTCCTCCACCCCCGCTGGATCGAGCCCACCGTCATGTTTCTCTACGACAACGGCGGCGGCCTGGTGGCCGACGAACTCAACAAGAACATGGAAGGGGCGGCGGCGGCGGCAGCCGCAGCTGCAGCGGCGGCAGCGGCCGGGGCCGGGGGCGGGGGCTTCCCCCACCCGGCGGCCGCGGCCGCGGGGGGCAACTTTTCCGTGGCAGCGGCCGCCGCAGCCGCCGCGGCCGCCGCGGCCAACCAGTGCCGAAACCTGATGGCGCACTCGGCGCCTCTGGCGCCCGGCGCCGCGGCCGCCTACAGCAGCGCGCCCGGGGAGGCGCCCCCGTCGGCCGCCGCCGCCGCTGCCGCCGCCGCCGCTGCTGCTGCAGCGGCCGCGGCTGCATCATCCTCTGGAGGGCCGGGCCCGGCGGGCCCGGCGGGCGCCGAGGCTGCCAAGCAGTGCAGCCCCTGCTCGGCGGCGGCACAGAGCTCGTCGGGGCCCGCGGCGCTGCCCTACGGCTATTTCGGCAGCGGCTACTACCCGTGCGCCCGCATGGGCCCGCACCCCAACGCCATCAAGTCGTGTGCGCAGCCCGCCTCGGCCGCCGCCGCCTTCGCAGACAAGTACATGGATACGGCCGGCCCCGCGGCGGAGGAGTTCAGCTCCCGCGCTAAGGAGTTCGCCTTCTACCACCAGGGCTACGCGCCGGGGCCTTACCACCACCATCAGCCCGTGCCTGGTTACCTGGATATGCCAGTGGTGCCGGGCCTCGGGGGTCCCGGCGAGTCGCGCCACGAGCCCCTGGGTCTTCCCATGGAAAGCTACCAGCCCTGGGCGCTGCCCAACGGCTGGAACGGCCAAATGTACTGCCCCAAAGAGCAGGCGCAGCCTCCCCACCTCTGGAAATCCACTCTGCCCGGTAAATGGCGCCCCCTTCTCAGCTCCGTCCTCCGACTCTGCTCCAGCTTCTCCTCTGCTCGCTCCTGGGTCACCCTGGTGCCCCTCTGCTCTCTCCCTGGCCTGCCCTAGCGGCAGGCACCTCTGGGAGCCCGACCCCGGCGCTACCCTCACTGCCCTTGAGTGGGGTTGGTTCCTGGCTTTCCCTGGGTGAGGTATGGCTGGCAGAAGCTTGTGGGGGACCCTGGCTAGCTTCCTTCTCTCTCTGTGCCCCGCCCTCTTCATCCCTGACATCGACTTAAGGATGAGAAATTGACCTGGAGAGAGTTCATTCTTTGAAAAAAATTAGTTATTTCAAAAATCGCTTCAGTGTAGGAGCATCAAGAGTTGGGGTTTGGGGGACGCAGAGAAGAGTCAGGCATAGAAGTGTTTTCCTCTCTATGTGCGGGCCGCTGGGCCAGGCTATCAACTGAGGCCGGTGCGCTGAGCCTGCAGGATGACGGCATTGAGGTGCTCGTTGGAATCCTGGGCGATTTCATTGCTGGGAGCAAATAATCACACTCCCCACTGCCCCTCAAGGTTTTGGTGGAAGGCTGGACTGTACCGCGTGTGGCAAAGGGCAGCCCCACTCTACAAGGGGGTTGGCTCAGATCGACCTGTCGCCTCTGTCCTGATCCCCGTGTAACTTGCCCTCTTCCCTTTCTTCCAGACGTGGTCTCTCATCCCTCCGACGCCAGTTCCTACAGGCGGGGGAGAAAGAAGCGCGTCCCTTACACCAAGGTGCAATTAAAAGAACTCGAACGGGAATACGCTACAAACAAATTCATTACCAAGGACAAAAGGAGGCGGATATCAGCCACCACGAATCTCTCCGAGAGGCAGGTTACAATCTGGTTCCAGAATAGGAGGGTCAAAGAGAAAAAAGTCATCAACAAACTGAAGACCACTAGCTAATGGATTAAAAATGGAACAAGAGGGCAACTTGAAGAAATGCTTCAGAACTCGTTGCTTTGCCCAGATAATGATTATAAAACTTAATAATAATTGAAGAATGGAAATAAGAAAGAGAAGACACTGACATTTCCCTTTCGTAAGGGGGATCTTTTTCTCCTTCGTGGAATCTACAACTCTTTTAAAACTTTACTCTAAGAAATGGTAAAGAATGCCAGTTCTTCTGCCAACTCTACCAGACCATTAAATGACAAACTCTAGAGTCAAACATCAAATCCCAAATACGTAATTTCAGATAAGTTACGAATTTACTGAAATCTTGTAAGTATTTATGTGACCGTTATATTTTTAGGACACTGTTATATGGTAATAATCCAAAAGTTGGTTACAGAATGCGAGAGGCTGTTGTAAACATCTGCTTATCCTTGGTTCGCCATCGATAGCCCCTTTGCATGTTAAGTGACTGCTCAGGTAAATCTTAGTGGAATTCCTACCATTATTGTATATTCTGCAAAACATGTCATATATAGATTTAGAGGGGAAAAGACAAGAAGGTACTGAAATGGTAATCTTGGACTCTTTACTATGAAGGGAAAGGGGAGACAAAGTCCTTCTGGGGATCATTTGTCTTGGTAGTAAATACAACCAACTGAACCTTTGAGGCTGCAAGGAAACCCCAGTTTGGTAATGTCCTTTTGATAATAATTTTTAATTGCTTATGGCAAGCAAATTTGTAGCATTTGGACTAAAATTTCTGCCCCAATATAATTTACTTTCCAAAAAAAATACCTTAAAATATATTTAAAGTACCGGATGATCCACAGAATTCACTTTATGTCAGAGCTCCTGAGAAGTCCCCAGTGTGGTAGACTTTGATTTCAACACAATTCTTTTTTTTTTTAAATTTGATTTAGTATTTCTGAATATTTACGAAACATTTTGCTGGATAAATAATTTTTCTTTTTATTTTTTAGAAAACTCAAAACAGAAATCCATTCCCCCAGAACATTTAGATGTTTACATTTTATATTTTGATATTTTAAGGGATAAGTATTTTTCCTTGTTTTTTGCGTAATGAGACTGCATTAGAAAGCTTAGAAATTCATCTTCACAGCACATTTATAATCAAGCAGTTATTTCAACCAGCACATTCGTTTTGTTCATATTCACTAAAAAAATGCTATCTTGTAAATAAAGACAATTCAGCACACTGTGAAAATGTATCTGTGCACCTGCTTTTAAAATATCTCTACTAAAAATAATAAAAATCCTTAGAACTGTAGATAGTAACATATTGGAATTAATTATGTTAATAAAACAGTCACTGCCAGTAAAACTTTAGGAAATACTCATTATTTTCCTATGCTAAACATATCTTACCCAGAAAGAAAAGGAGCAGGTTTGTCCTCCACAAACCAAGGACCATTCTTTTCTATTATTATTCAGCTTTTTTCCTACAATTTTTTAAAGCAAGGGGCTAAATCCCTCATAACTAAAAATCCTAAGATTTTAAATAAGTGCTTCAAGAAGGTTAAAGTGTCAGGTATTCTGAAGGGAGAAAAAGAGAAAGGAGGAAGAGCTAGTATAAATTCTCAGGCTCCGTGTGGAAAATGAAAACCAGTTGCTCAGTTTCAACGATGTCGTATTTTAAAATCTGCTGTTGGGTCTGCTTGTGTCTGAAAGGGCAGGTTTTGATATTTGTTGAAATGGCAGGACTAGGAAAGGCCTTAAACCTTGACCTTGACGAAAAAAGACAATTTGTGACCTTGACTTTTGACAGCTCATGAATTGGCCTCAGCTGGATTAGTAGATCAAGGGCGCCACCTCGCGTTGACAAGCTTCCTTGTAATTCTTCAGCTTCAAGGGAATCAAAAGATCTCACCTTCTTGACTCCTTGTTTTGGAGATTTAGTACTCTTTTTTTTTTTTTTTTACTCCAAATGGAGTAAATTTGAATATATGTAAGTTATACAAGTACCTGTATATATGTGTATATATACCATATATGTGTATACATGTATACATTTGCATATCAGTGCTTTTGTGTGCTTGTATAAAAATATTTGTAGAATCTGTACAGATTTAGTACCATTAATTACTAATGACCCAATATATTGTAATTTAAGGTGATTTCAAGAGTTGAGGTACAAAGTATACTTTACATGATGAAATTTTTGCTCCTTTTCTTTAATGGCCAAGTTTGATTTGTCTTTACAGAGACTTGTCCTATGCATCAGATTTCTGCTGATCTGCTTTAAAGCTGCATATTTTTGTTATAGTCTAAGAGGTATTCTTAAATAACCATTCTTTCCTGGCCCTCACCCTCCAAGGTGGTCGAACATCCCAATTAGAGTGATTGGGGAGTCTATACGGAATAAAATGTTTCAGATGCCTTGCTAACTCTGGAGTTCTAGAGTTACATTTCAAAAATTCAAAGAAACTCACCTCTTAAGAGGTCAGTTTGAAGAGATTAAAGATGACAAAATGACAATGATACAGATTCAGAACAAAAGTATTCTGGGTAGCTCAGAAGTGAGTACTACTCCTGGGTGGTGTGCAATCTTCTCTTGATGTATGTGAAACTACCATTTCATTTTTGAAAGAAATATAGAAAAAATATTTACAACCACCAACAACAATTAATAATAATTATTCTATTTACTACTCATTGATCCCTAACAACAATCAGGTGCTGTGTTTAGAAGCATAAATAATACATACACATATTTATATATGTAATATGTACATAGGGTAATGCATTTCCATCAAATCCATTCTATACACATATGTATTGAGATGTTGGTGCAACTAGGTGTCTTAGGATGCAGAATTTTGAAATGAGGTTAATTTTATCTTTATGTTAAAGGAAAGTAATTGTGACCTGAAGACCATATTCACCATTGTATGGAAAATAATATTGGTTGGTTACAAACCTGGCAGATGGAAACCTCTTCAATCTAAAGACTTAAAGCTCCTTTATAGATGAAGAATTATAGAAAAAAATTCTAAAGCTGCCTCAAAATCAGCATGGTCTTAAAACATACATATGGAATGATCTTGTGAAATGTAATCAGATTTTGCTGCCCTGAGGATTTTCACTCCTCTTATGGAAACAAATGAAATTGATGCTTCAGACCAACCTCCCCACAGCACTCCATCTCTAAATGAGCTGCCATCAAGCCATAGTAACAACTTTCTCCCCAAATGTTTAAAGTGGTGGAAAATCTCCTCAAAGCTGGATCAAAGTTTGATCCAGCTGTGTGTTTACGAACAGCTCCAAAGGGGACTCTTCTGTTGATGGGGGATATTTTTCTTTAGATGTAAGAAATTTTCTGAGCCTCAGGCCTAGGAAGGAGGCCAACAGCAGGTCTGCAGCCGGAATACACCATCGCAAGCCATCACCACTGCAGGAACTCTGGGTAAAGTAGTAGTCATTTTTCTATCTCCAGTTGTTGAAACTAATGATAGAAGATATTTCAGAGATTGTTTTTTTTCCTACTCTGAAATGACTGTTGATAATCTTGATTTTATCTAATTCCTTTCTTATTTAAAATTCCCATAGATCTACCAGACAGCCTAAAGTAAGCATGGGTTATGATGGCTCCCTAATGCCCAAATTGCAGTTAGTCTAAAACATTAGAAAAAAAAAAAGACACCTATTGATAGTAAAAAACCAGCCACTATATCGGAAACATAATTCAGACACTAGGATAGTGTTGTTAAATAAGTGATTCAATTTTTTTCTAAAAGTGAAGCTTTCTGAATAAACAAACTGTAAATACAGAAACAACGAGGCACCATTTTCATCTATGCAATCAGTAAAGATTTTGAAGCCTGTAAAGGCCTGTCATGTTAGTCATTTTAAAAATTTGTGACTATGGAACTTAAAAAAACTTTTTGCATCCGCTCTTAATTCTGTCAAATTCATTAAGATATTTTAAGTGGATGATTGTAAAATGTCACTTTGCATTTCACTACTATTTATGCCTGATGCAGAGCTGAAATCATCCATTTAAATTGTTTTTTTTTCCTAATAACAAAAGAGAAGCATTTAAAGAATGAAAGGCGGAAGCAAATCTTTTTAAAAATTCAATCTAACGGAAATGTTTTCTTAAAAATCCAGCAGGCAGAGAAATTCAACCGAAGGTGATACTTATGTGCCGGGTATTTTACGACATATTTTACCATATGATATATGTACCGATTACACCCTGCTGCGTGTGTTTGGAGGTTTTAGTGAGGATGCAGCGCCTTGCTTCTCTCTTCGAAATTTGGAGTGGAGATGGAGTTTGCTCCCACTGCTAAGCTCCAAACCCCGTGGGTTCAGAGGCGCTCTTCCGGATTTGCGGACCTCTACCCGGGAGACGCGAGGGGCTTGCTGATTTATGCGCATTCCTTTAAAGTTGATCGAATGCGTGTCAGCGGCCGCAGACCTGGAGAATCAGAGAAATGTGCAGTGAGTAGCTCAAATCCATTTTTCATAAGCAAAGATGTAGCGTTATCCAAGAGACCTGGGGAGATTTATTCCTAGATTTTAGGACAGGCACACTAATTAAGTTTTCAACCGCTAGGCCTCCTAGTAAATAACAGCCAGCTTCATTCTTTAGGAAAATACCCCCTCTCTGCTAGGCTGCTTCGACCCTAGCGCATCTGCCTAGCACTGGCATACGCCTGAAGGGAGCTGGCGATTTTGAGTTTTATTTTAAAGGGAAGAAAGGAGACGTTGACACAGAAACAAATTCCTCCATGAAAGCGGCCAAGGCCTTGCCACGGTTGATTTCATTTCTTCCCGGCTCCGCCGCGCCGCCAAAGAGCTGGATCCACCCGGCAGAAATCGGTGCCACGGCGTCTCTGAGATGTTCAAACCTTTGCGGGCAACTGCGCGGGGCTGCCCCCAGGTGCCGGGATGTGGACCAGCGCGAGAAGCGCCGCGGAGGGCTGGGAGGGCGGCCTGATGCCGCGCCCCTCGGGGGCAGACGCGAGGCTCAAAATCCTCCACGCTTCCAAGTGAACCCTCAAAATGGAGGCTCGAGCCCTGGTAAAGCCAGCTTCCCTCGGAGGGCTGCGGGTCAAAGGGGGTTTGCAGCGGACGTTAGGCCGAGCTCGAGGCCCTGGATCCTCAGGCCCGCGCCAGGCGGACTCTGGGGAACCCCGCGCCCACGGGGACAGTCGGTCCGCAGCTGCAGCTGACGTCACCGCGCCGAGCGGCCCTCGCCGGCCTCTCGCAGCGTTATTTGACGAGGCCAAGCCGATTGAAATAAATGTTTTGTGCGGGTGCCCCTTCCCCGCCCTCCCCCTCCCCCCAAGGGAATAATCGGGTATTTAATCTCTCCCGGCCTTAATTCTTGGCAGCGTGGAAGGTGGTTTGCAACGGGAAATAAAACTTGACAGGACCATTTTCTCTAAAAGGGGTTCCGAGATGGGCTGAAAAGAAACCGTGTTTTTCTCTACCAAATACTTCCGTTTTCTGAATCCGCGAAGGGTAGGGCGAGGTCCGAGGGAGCGGAAAGCCAGCTGGGCCCGCAGGGCCGCGCTGTGAACCCTAGCGGCCGAATCCCGGCGCCCCGAGTAGCTGGGGGATCTCTGCGGGGGCCGAAGAGCAGCCTTGGGCCTGGCTGCGCCCCGCGAGTCTAGTCCGCTCTGCTGTAGGCCCGCGCGCCACGCGGCAGCCGGAGACTAGGACCCTGCGCCCGGGAAGTTGGCACGGACGGGGCCATGTTGGCACCAGAGTAGTGCCCTGGCCCGGGGGCTGAGGGCGGCTGGGGTGCTTAGATCGCATGGCTTTAGCCCTGAGCTTTTGGCCTAGGAGACCTGAAGACAAGAGCTGAAAAGGAGGTGGTGTGAGCGGTGCTGGGGGCTTTGTTCCTGCCGCGGGTCTGCGGACACTGCACAAAATGGAGGGGGGAGTTGGGGGTGAGCTGCGCAGCATGCGTGGGTTGTCCGGGCTGCTATTGGGTGCGAGAGGATGGAGGCAGCAGAATCCTCCTCCCGGCAGCTCTGAGAGCTGCCCTCCCCTGGCGCGGCAGAGGTCAAGTCCTCAGCGCCATGACCGCTTCCACGGTCAGGGCCGGTGGCTTCGGCGGCTGCAGGAAGACTCAGGACACAAAACTGACCGACTGCAAGTAGGTTTTGATAGCCTGGGCTCGCGGATTGGAAGCTTGGGTTCTTTTGGGTCTTCAAGTTACTCGCTTCCAGCCCTATTGAAAAGGAACTCTTGCAAACAGGGCTATGCCCCCGTCGAGTCCTGGAAAAGTGGGCTCCTGGAGACTTCAGAGCCCGCGAAGACCTAGCCCCGGCAAGAGGCAGCGCCTGCAGCTCGGGGAGCAGACTTGACTGGATCGCAGTTCTGGGCTCCGGTAGGAACAAGGGACCCGGCAGGGCCTGCCAGGTCAGGAATAAAGATAGAATAAGGACCCGTCAATTCCTGAGTCCAGGTCGCCTTTGGTGAGACCGTTGATGTTCTTTCACATAAATTCTGGTCCAAGAAGTAAGGTGCATTTTACCAGAGGTAAAAATCCCTGACCCTGGACGCTAAGAACCCCCTCACTGTACTCTGGAGGGGTGGGAACACCTTCCCTGTGCCCAAAGCCAGCAGCAGATTTCCATATCAGACCCAGGGGTCAATAAATAGCTGCTGAGCTTATTGCTTCAGGTGAATGAAAGAGACCTTGTGAATGATTTGATGTTCTTTTCACAGAAAAACTGGGCTTTATTCCTGGGGCTGCCTCGGTGCAGCAGGGCCTTGAGGGGATGCTCGATGGAAGCATTTTCCTGGGATGGCTGCCATTGCAAAGCTGCCTGGCTGGGCATCTGGGGGAGGTTCCCAGGGCAGGGTTGGCCTGGGTAGGGGCTTGCTCTTCTCAGTGTAAGCCATGGATCTGGAATGTAAGCCATGGATTGCTACTAAGTAAAAACAGGAGTTTAGGGAACTGTCCCAGGAGGCAGCTGAAGCTGGGACACGGGGACTTCCTTGTGAGACATGGTTGTGGGGATCAAGACTCAATGGAGGGCCAGAGTTAGTCTTCTCATTGGATCACCCTCTTTTATCCCCTTTAGTGCAGACATACTTGGCTGGGGAAACCCGTTTGGGCCGAAGTATACAGGGAGAATGGAAGGCAGACACTGAGAATCCAGACTGCCTTTCAAAGTTCCTCCCACCCCATTTCTTCCCACTATGTAGGGGTAAAAAAATCTAATGAGTCAGTCACAATAAAAATAAAAATAGTTTTTCTCAAAGGAAGTAATCCTCTTTTCTCCTATCAGTGTGGGACCCACTAAACTAAATAATAACCAGATTGCTTGAGTGCTTAAGACCCTCATCTGACCCAATGTTCCACCCTTCAGTGGCCATGAGAAAGATGTGGACGTCTTCAGATACCTAGGGACGTTGGAGGATCGAACCTTTGAGTCAGATAAGAGCCAACCATAAAGTCAAGTTCAAGGAATTACCTGTTCCCGTGCTTTAGAGAAGGGTAAAGAACCTTCTGGCAAAGCAGTGCCTCTTAAGGAGATAAATTAACCCCTGCCTCCACCTGGCACTGATAGAAGGGGTAGGGGGTGTCTCCTGCTATTTCGTCACAGCCTCAGTGCCATCTCTGGGCAGCACCTGGAAACCTAACAGATTGGCTATGATCTACTGATAGAGAGATTGCCGATATCTTGAGAACAAATACTGCGAGATCTCCTGGGCCTTCCCAGACATCTCATTTCCCAAGCTCACCATGGAATACAGATGTATCTCCAAGGACACCTCTCACTTGTAAGGGGAGAGCCCCCAGATGGAGGCCTGACCCAACTGGGTCTTGCATCGGTGTGCAGTATGGTCACCAAGGTTGAAAGAGTCTTCCATGTAGTTTTCTAGAAACAGGTGTGATGTTTTGGGACAGAGGAAGGTAGGGGCTCAGCCCTCAACAAGAAGAGGCAAAAAAAAATTTGGTGCCCTAAGCAACCCCAAGGAAATCAACTGTAGCTCTTTGGGAGTGAGTTTCACTCTGCCAAGTGGGCCTGACCCCTCCCAGACCGGCTGCCATCCAGGATTGCCCATCTTAGAAAAGCAGGAAAAGGAGGATGTGCTGGTGAGAAAGAGAGGGAGAGAAAAAGGACGCGGCAAGGTCTTGCAATGGAATATTCAGAAGATGAAAAATCCCAGTTCGGATCCCTGGTGGTGACTTGAATTGGGGGCAAGTCAGGAACCTAACAGTGTCCCTTTCTCTGTCCTTGAGTACTGGGTGCCCTCCTGTGGCACCTCAGCTCTTGCTCAACCTGGGGGAAATATTAAGAAGCAGGAGTTCACCAAAGGGGAGACTGGGCTGGAAAGAAGCAGCAGGAGAGATAGGTAAGCAGGAGCTGAAGTGAGCAGGACTGGAAGAACATGGGTGAGAAGGAAGCCTGGTATGGACATTCACATTAGAGCTAAAACTGAGCATTCAAAGCGTTGCAAGTGCAGTCTTGGGAACTTCAGTTTCTCAGATATCCGGGGCAATTTGCTACTTAGGGAAACCAAGCCAGCACCAAGGAGAGAAGAAGGTAACCTAGCAGCAACCAGGTTTGGGAACCCGAAGTTTGGATTGGTGCTCTCTGACCCCAACTCTATCCTCCCTTGGAATGAGCCGGTGTTAGGCTGCCTGTGGAATGACTCTCCCTTCAGCTTATTTTCCTCGAGTGACTGTGCTGGAAATGCCCCGGGCTCCACAACCTGGGTGGAAAGCCTCAAATTGTCCTCTGAGTACTGACTGCGTGCGCCAAGGCTACCAACCCAGCCACTGCCAGCAGACGTCCTCCCGCTGCTGCCCAGACCCCTGGCTGCAAGAAGATTCGGAGGCGGCAGTGCTGGGCAGAGGTACCTGGACACTCTTTATTCTGATATCCCTCCTGGGAAGGCTCTTGGAGCGCAAGTACGCGCAGGAATCTTCCCCGCCATGGCGCACTCAGCCAGCCGAGGAGGATCCGGGAAGCGCTAAAACTCCCCACTCCACCTCACCCCAAGCCCCCCACCTTTAGGGCCAAATCAAACGGAGCCTCGGATTCGCTAGCTTTGCTGAGCAAATCGCCTCGTTAGCCGTTTCCGCCTGACAAGACTGGATCGGGAGCCCGCCTTCTCCTCTTCGGGTGGCCATCTCCAAATACTACGCTGGGAGCGACAGGACCCGGCCCTGCGAGGGCTGCGTAGACCTTGAAGTTTGGAAAAACAACAAGAAGAGATTGAAACGGCTCCCTCCCTTCTCAGCAGACACACACACGCACCGTCAGGCCGCCGCCACTTCCTGCCTTTGTTTTTCTTCCTCCAAAACATTTTTGGCCTCTTGCATTAGCTGCCCTGGGGCTCCGGGATGACGATAAAAGGAAACATACGCTGAAGACTGTTTTCTGGAGATGGCCCCCGCTTGGTGAAGCTCCTGAGAAAGAACAGCTCATGAGAAACAGGTCACCAGGGCCAATATACACAGCCTTATCCGTCCAGGCCTCTTCAAGAAATACAAACTCGGACTTGGCCTTTCAAAGCAATCTTACTCTCGGTGGGGTCTTCCCTGAGCTTGGTGGGCTCAGCTCAGGCTATTGAGTTTCCTGCAAAGCAGAAGCATCAATTAAGCTCAAAGTAAAAACCAAGGACCCACAACTCTGCTACCTCTGTTCCCCAAGATTTGGTCTGATCCTCAGACCAAATGGGGCTGCTCCTACCCTGGAACTGCCCCACTCCTGCTTAAACATTCACAAGGACTAGTCTATTCTGGGTAAGAGGGGAAAGAGTGGGCAAAACTAGGAACATTTCACAGCCTTGGGGAGCTGAGCACTCCCTCCTGTCCCTACTGGGGAACTTAAAGCATTCATCGCTCTGGGCGTTTTCCCTTCTCCCGGCATCAAAAGCCTTTCCCCTCAACCAATCTTCACAGCAGCGCCCCCACATTCCCAGGCAGTCAGTCCCACTCTGCTCCCTGCTTCAGTACAGCTTTCCGAATGCCCTGCCAGCCTCTGCACCCATGCACACTCCACCACAGCCTATCCCAGGGAATTCTTCTTTGTCTCCTATAGTCACCCATGGGATCCAGACCTGCTAACACCCTCTCGGTTTGGCTCTCGACATGGGGGGCAATGGTTATGAGGAACAGCACACATTCTCATACCGACCTTTCTTCGAGGACCCCTCTCCCTGGCACCAAGGGGAAAACTGATCTAATTAGGAGAGGGGCTGCGTGCAGCTGGGGGAGACAGCCTGGCGTCCCCCACTGTCGGGCCATCACAGCGGTCTGCTCAGGCACAAGCTGAAGTTGACTGCCAAAACTGCTATAAAACCCCAGGTCTGTCTAGAACTGTTTTCGGTTCTCCTAGACACCCCCGGGTTCAATTATAGCCTTAAAAGCCCTAATGCAAGTGCAAGAATTTGTTTGCCTTCACCCAGGGGCGGGGCAAGCCCCCGCAGTGGTGGCGCCTTTGTTATAGCAAAGTCACTGAAACCCCTCCTGCATTCCTTTTGTTTGAGGGTCGGGGTGGAGGGGACTGCTGGGTGGGCTGCTGGGAGAGAGTTTGGGATAGTTGAAAATCAAACCAGGGGAAGCTCAAATACTTCTGTTAAAAAACCTGTCCTTCTTCCTTTTACACTCTGTCTCCAAGAAAGAGAGGCTATGGAGAAATAAATATTTTTGCCATCTTGGTCACTGCTGGAAATAGAAGTTTTGTTGTTGTTGTTGTTATTGTTTTTCACTGAAGGACTATGCTGTGACTGTAATTCCCAGCTTTAGAAGATCTCAAGCTACTCGTCCTCAACAACCTTCCTTCCCACCAGACCTCCCTCACACTGATCCTGCCCTCTGCACAAGCCACAGTGGACAAATATGTCAAGCTGAAGATGCACAAATAATTTCAAGTTCAGCTCTCGGGGATTCAAGGGGCATGAAAGTTCTTGCAGATAATCCTGAATAAAGAGTTCATTAAACCAATGTGTCAGAGTAGTTTGATTTGTGATAAGCAATCCTAGTAAAGGAGGGGGATAGGAGCCACATAAACATTAATGCTAATAAATTAGTTTACTCCACTACAGAGTAATTATTCAATATTATTGATATTTACAGCAGGTATTCAAATGCAACAGTGGGTCATCATTTGGAGAAAATACATAATGAGAATATTTCTTTTCCAGTGCAATACATGATTAGATTTGTTATTGAGTGGGTTACAGTCAGCTCAGCAATAAATAAATAAATCGATGTTGACACTTAAATACCAAAGATCTCAGAGTTTATACTCTAAATCTCCCCAAGATATATAAATACCTTTGGCTACTTCCTGGATGGGGAAAAGAAAAAGTTTATCCTTTTTCATTTTTTTCTTTCCTTCAGCAACATCCAGCTCTTTACAAGAAGATAGGTGTGGTGGGGCCTCCCGGCTGGGCCCCTCCCAGCTCCTGGCCCTGCCTGGCCGCTCTGCACTCTCTTCTTTCACTTCTGTCCTTTTTTCTCCTTTCTCAAAAACATTGTCCAGTCAATCCTGCAAATAGCAAGCATTTTTCTCCACCTCAATTGCTTCAAGAAAACTATATTCACTCAAGCCACTATGACCAATGTCTATATGTACCTCAAACCTTCAAAGCTAGTTTTTCAGGGCAGGCTTGTCACCCAAGGTGCTGAGAGTTTGAGAAGCATGTCTCTTTTCTTTGGCATTGTGTTCCTTCCATAAGATGAGCACAGGAAAGACTCAGAAATTTGAGTTTCTGCCCCATGCATCCCTCCCTCTCGCGTATGGAAAAGGAGAGGAGTCATTCTACTTTCTCAGTCGCGGCTCCCAAGCCCTCACCCCCTCCTAATAGCCCCCACTCTCCCTACGGCTCTGGAACTCCACTAACAGCCTGGTGTCCCACCCCACCCCCCCCCCCAAGGTGCAGCATACCCAGGAGAAGGCTCCTCGGATTGGCAGCTCCTCCAAAGCCGCCCAAGTCTCGCCTCAACTGCAGGGTTTGCCGAGTTCTCAGCTCCAAAAGATCAGGCGGGCGGGCAGACTGGTGCGCAGCGATGCAGCCCCAGCACCTATGGCTAAGCCGAGGGACTCCAAACCCCAGGCGGGCAGCGAGGAGAAGGGAGTTTCTCCAAGGGTGGGGGGTTGGGTGAGGAGGCCGGCGGAAAGAATGAAGGGGAGTTAGATCCCGGGTGAGACGAAGGCCCTTCCGGGACCTGCGGATCCCTAGCAAACCGCGGGGGAAGCCGCCTGGGTTGTTGGCGGTTTAGGGACGGAAGGCACTAAAGCGCTTCGGAAGTGACCATGAATGCGAGCGTGTAATCAAGTCACCGTGCAAATCGGGAGAGCCTCGAGGCAGGCACATCCACGGCTGCGAACCCTGGCCCGAAGGGGGTCCGGCCAGGGTCGGAAGCAGAGGTGATTCTCAGAGCAAACCTGTGGGAGGGGTCCCGAAGAAGGAGCCTCCTGGAGAAAAGATTCCAATACCAAGCAACGACCGGTTCCCACTCGGCCACCCCCCAGCCTGGGGCATCCCTCACCGGGGAGTGCTGGGTGGCGGGAGTTAAGCTCTCTCACCGCCCTCGGCGCACTTGAGGGCCAGGACCGTGCTGCTGAGCACAAGAAGGGGCATGGGGGCGCACCCCAGCCTTGCAGCGCGCCGGGAGGCCCCCCCCAGCCAACATGAGTTACACCGGCGATTACGTGCTTTCGGTGAGAACACCGAGTGACGATCTGTTGCTTCCCCTGAGGTGGCTACAAAGAAAGGAAGCCTGGGAGGGAGGGGGAAAAAAAAAAGGAAAGGGGGGGTAAAAAGCCCGGACTAGCTCGCAGCTTGTCAATTTCAACATCAGGTCACATGACCAGCACCTCCCTGCTAAGGATGGGGATAGATTTCCACGTCAGCTTACGTCTCCAAATTTCTACTTCACGGATCCGCTTCAAAGAGGCAGCTGCAGTGGAGAATCATGTTAAGCTCGGCTACTGCGGAGAACCCAAGGTAGCCCAATGATGGATTTTGATGAGCGTGGTCCCTGCTCCTCTAACATGTATTTGCCAAGTTGTACTTACTACGTCTCCGGTCCAGATTTCTCCAGCCTCCCTTCTTTTCTGCCCCAGACCCCGTCTTCGCGCCCAATGACATACTCCTACTCTTCCAACCTGCCCCAAGTCCAACCCGTGCGCGAAGTGACCTTCAGAGAGTACGCCATTGAGCCCGCCACTAAATGGCACCCCCGCGGCAATCTGACCCACTGCTACTCCGCGGAGGAGCTCGTGCACAGAGACTGCCTGCAGGCGCCCAGCGCGGCCGGCGTGCCTGGCGACGTGCTGGCCAAGAGCTCGGCCAACGTCTACCACCACCCCACCCCCGCCGTCTCGTCCAATTTCTATAGCACCGTGGGCAGGAACGGCGTCCTGCCGCAGGCTTTCGACCAGTTTTTCGAGACGGCCTACGGCACCCCGGAAAACCTCGCTTCTTCCGACTACCCCGGGGACAAGAGCGCGGAAAAGGGACCCCCGGCGGCTGCGGCGACTTCCGCGGCGGCGGCGGCGGCGGCCACGGGCACGGGCACGCCGGCAACTTCAAGTTCGGACGGCGGCGGCGGCTGCCGGGAGGCGGCGGCGGCGGAGGAGAAGGAGCGGCGGCGGCGCCCCGAGAGCAGCAGCAGCCCCGAGTCGTCTTCCGGCCACACTGAGGACAAGGCCGGCGGCTCCAGTACGTATAAAGGCAGCGCCCTGCGCTTTATGAAAGGGGAGTTGGAAATCTAGCGCAGCACCGCTGTTAAATTTTTATATGCTGTTTTATAAGCATATAAGGTTTATGAAGGGCCTTTAGGTTTCCCCCAACAAAACTTTGTTATAAAAGGCGGGATCACGTGGCGAGTGCTGAAATTGGCCGTGAAATACCCACCGGCCAAGGCATGCCTACAAAAAAAAAAAAAAAAAAAAACTCCCTTTCCCCCTTTTTTCCCTTCTCAGCTCCCAAGACCGGCAGCTCGACCCCGCTCGGGGCCAGCTCTGGGCTGGGGAGCCGGAGGTGGGCGCCTGTAAATTCCCCCTGCAAGGGCTCTGGGAGCCTTTGATAGCGAGGTAATCCGGAGATTTTTATAAAAGCCATGTGTTGCTCCGGGACTCCAGTCCGCGTCGGGATTCAAAGGCATCGCTGTTTAACGGTGGCGCTAGGAGCGTGTTTAACAGATAAACTAGCCCGCTCAGCTCCAGCCATATATTAAAAGAAACAAATTAACCCAAAGTTGGCCTTTTTGTCCAAAGGAAGCCGTTTTCCTCTGGTGCGGTGGCAATTACTGCAGCTTTCTGTTCAAGAGCTTATTATTCACAATTGTTATTTAATCTGTCAAAAACAAGGTTTAAAAAAAATGTCTTGTGGGATTTTATTGTCGAACCTACCCGTAGCTTGGGGAAAACCGTCTTTCATCCACCCTATCTAAAATAGCACCGCTGCCCTGCTGGGGATAGGGTGGCTGTGTGGCCTTGGTGTTCAGGGAGGGCCCAGGGTAGGGGGCTTCCGCTGCCACTTCCCCACCTCTAAGGATCCAGGAGGCTGGTCAGGGAGGCAGGAGCTAGTGGCCAGGACCCAGGTTGACAAAGACTCAACAGAAGCCCCAGATGTTAAGGAGGGCCAGTCACAGCCGCAGCGGGAAAAGACTGGGGCTGGGGGCTTTTACTGCCTCCCAACCGGCCGCCCAGGTGCTGGAAGGTGAAATATCCCCGGGCGGCTGTTTGTTTAGTCTGGCCAGGCGAGAGGCAGCAGGCAACCCCCTCTCGACTGCTTTAAAGCGGCTTCTGCAGCACAAACTTGCCTGTTGCTGTAAGAAGCCCTCCTTTCTGGCTGGGGGCAGCGGGAGCAGCTTCCCTGGGGGCCTATCTAAGTAGCTAGCTTTTATCTGGGGCTGAGCTTCCACTGCAGCCTGTCCCCAATCCGCAGTAGGAGCCTGAGGCGGGGGCCTGGGGAGATCTGGACTGGGCTAGGATAGGGCTTCCAGTCCCAGCCCAGCCCTTCTCCCCCTGGGGCTCTGGGATGGATTTGAACCCCCACACCTGGTTCATTCCCAGTCTCTTTCTCCCTCCACAGGTGGCCAAAGAACCCGAAAAAAGCGCTGCCCCTACACCAAGTACCAGATCCGGGAGCTGGAGCGGGAGTTCTTCTTCAGTGTGTACATCAACAAAGAGAAGCGCCTGCAGCTGTCTCGAATGCTCAACCTCACCGACCGTCAAGTTAAAATCTGGTTTCAGAACAGAAGAATGAAGGAAAAAAAAATTAACAGAGACCGTTTACAGTACTATTCAGCCAACCCACTCCTCTAAAGCTCCAACCAGCTGGAATAGGGTGGGGGGCTTCATACTCAAGAGATTTTATGCAGATTTTGCCCTTGACAAGGTTAAAGCACGCGGTGACTTTTGAAGAAAGGAGGTGTGCAAGAGGGGGGAAGCTGCACAGAGATAGCCCTGCAGGAGGCCACCCTGGGCCTCTCTTGAGCATCTCCGGTTAAGATCCCTAATAATTATTGGATTCAAAGAGTTGTTCATCAACTAGAATGAATGGTCTGGGTCCTCTGATGGTTTACTCTTGGAGACTGGGGAGCTTTGGGCTGGGTGTGGTCTCCATCAGGGTCTGGGCCCCCTGCCAGGCCTCCTGGAGACCAACTCTAGCCCAGGACCCTCCACAGGGATCCTGCCTTCCCAGCCCCAGAACCCCTTCATCAGAAGCTATGCGATCTCCAAACCCAGTTCAGTTTGGGGACAGGGTCAGGAGAAAGGGGGGAGGATTCCTAAATGTCCACAACGGGCTGCTTTCCAAAACCAACGTGAAAGACAGCGGCTGGACTAAGAGGTGGTTATAAAGAGGGTGAGGGCTACTGATCCTTGAGGGAAAAAAATCTACTGTCCCAGGTGGCATTAGTGGCTCTCCACCCCTCCTAGCCACTCACCGCACTGTCCCAGGCCTGAGCTTCTAGCAGCCACCTCCTGCAGCCCACCTAGTTTTTCCTACCATCTTCATCCTGGCCTACCACTCAGGCCAATAGCCTGGTCAAAGAGCAGACCTTTTCCCTGAGGTGGAAGACATCAAAAAGCCAAGAGGCTGCGTCTGGGCCGCTGGTCCCAAGATTTCTGCAGGAAATGCCTCTGGGGTGCGGCAGCTTGGCAAAGTCTCCACCACACTTCACTGAAACTTGGTTTCACTCAGCATAGCAGCAGGCCTGGCCAGCGGCCCTCAGCTATGAGGGAATCGAGTCCCCCCAAATACTCGGTTCCAGTATCATATTCTGCCCTTCACCACCCCAGAACTGAACTTGGAAGTTTCTGGCTTCTTTCCAAGAGCTGGAGAGCAATTTGGAATTATTTTAAAAGATAAATATTATATTATATATATATTTCCCTGCAGGAACCAAAGCGAATTTTAAAAGATGCAATGTAGATGGGGGAAAAGATGATGAAGAAAATATTTAAAGGCTCTATCTGTTTACAGTGTTCCATGGTTAAACTCACTCACTGCTAAGAATATTTGAATGTATGCTTCATACAGGGATGGTGTTGAAAAGACTTGTAAATAAAGGAACCATAACCTATTTTGTTTGAATACTTTTTTTGGCCATTAGTTGATTGCTTTTGGGGTGCTGGAAGACTCGAGAAAGCTGTCAGAAGGGTCATTTTTATTTCTTGCAATGTTCTGAAAGCATTGGTGGGGGGTGCTCTGAGGTAGCTCAGCCTGCCAGGGTCTCAGGATTGGGCTGAAAAAGTCAGGCACCTTCCTGTGAATCTCTTCCACTTCCCTGTGTTAAGACTGTGGTGTGTGTGTGTGTGTGTGTGTGTGTGTGTGTGTGTGTGTGTGTAAAGGGAGCACTGGTCTACCCATTGTGTGTCGCAGCATGTACACAGGCGGCAGAGCACAAGGAAAA
>PVIJ01000340.1:148511-225581 GCA_004024925.1 Scalopus aquaticus
ACACACACACACACACACACACACACACACACACACACACACACACACACCCTACCACCACCACCAGGAAAGGTGCAATTTACCAGGTCTCTGAGAGGATTAGGAGGTAACTGAGCCAGGATTTAACTCCAAAAGAAGTCAGGCTTAGGGAGCCATGGGCAGGTCCACTTGGGAAGTGGGTTCCCAGAAATAGGCTATCTCAGGGTCTGAATAAGAGGCTTCATCCTCTCATATTGACCCCCATGTGGGGAGAACACCTTGGGATTTGAGGTGGCCAATGTGTCTGATCCCAGGCTGGGCTTGCTTACCTCAGGACTAGGAGGGCTGAAGTGGAACCACCCTAGGGTGCCCTGGGGATCCCTTCAGCAAGAGGGAGATGGCCTGGGCCCCAAGGCAGGGCAGAGTCTGTGAAGCCTCTAGGGGCACTTTCTCCCAGTTCCCAGCTGAGGCTGCCTTTTCCCTTTGGGGAAAGAAAGATGCTGGTTTCCTCTTTGTTTCCTGCCTTTGAACTTCTGCCTTAAATTTGGACATCACCCATAACCTTGAGGGGCAGGGCGGAAAGGCCAGAGCCTTTTGTTGCCCATCCCACCCCCAATCACCATCACCCCCACCCTCACTCCACCTTCTGCCTAGCCACCCAGGCTGGACCAAAGCAGCGGAGAGAATCAAATTTGGAGAGTGGCCCCACACCCAGACACTGCTTTGTTTATTTGTTTGCATGTTTGTCTAACTGGCGAGACTGGGGAAATGGAGCTGAAAGAGGAGTGGGACAGACCTCAGATGAATGTCTAGGTTGAAAGACCCACAGAGGTGAACAAGGACTTTCGGGGGGGGGGCAAGGAGGGGGTGAGCAGAGAAGCCCAGGGTTTAGGGAAAGACTTCCTTTGGGATGGTTAAAGATTAACGAAAGTCTTGAAAGTTGCTAGAGAGTCTAGCCAGGAGAACTGCTAGCCGGCTGGCGGCAAGCGGGTGCGGGTTTGATTTCTGAGCCCTATAAAAGCCCATCCTCGGATGGCTGTGACAATGTGGTCGTAAACCCGTCCGGGGCCGGCCAATTTGCATATTTGGAATGCACCGCTATAAACCCGGCTGGGGTTTTGCAGCAATTTCTTAGATGTAAAAATGAGATCTCTTTAGCAGCGCGGGCTGGGCACATTCTCTCCCTCTGTCTGCCTGGAGCCTGCTTCCCTCTCGGCTCCAGCTGGAGCTCGGGCCCGGCCTAGGAGCTCAGTGGCCACGAGATGGCGCACTTCCGATCAATGTCAAAGCCGCCGGGGAGCCGGGAACCCCAGCGCGATTCTTGGCCTTTGTTCGCTTCTGATACTAAGAGCAGCACGTTACATTATTTCACTTGTCCCACTCCCCTTGTATCCAAAAAGGGGGGCTCACCGTCAAGAAGTGGTGGGTGTTGTAATTTAAAACAACGCACCCTCTCTAGGCCTCGCAGGCGTCACGGCGCAGAGAAGCCAGTCGTCCCTTGGCCATGATTTCGGGAATGTGTCAAGGTAAGAGGCCACAAGTTTAGCAATTTCAATCCTGCTGGAATGGGAGTGGGGAGGTGACCGATGTCTGAACAGGGTTGGGGAGCGTGGCTTGGTTTGTGTGCACCCACCCGGTGACTGGCGACGCTGTGAGATCTCGATTCATGCCCTCCCCCACCCAGGTTCCTTCCTAAGGTTGGAAAACAGGGGGAGGCCTAAGTGGAAAAGTTGTCGGTTTTAACTCCCTGAGACACCATTTCACTCAAGGCGATCCTTTGATTTTGATTTTGTAGAAATATCCTAAATTGAATGAGCCAGGGATAGGGGGCATCCAGGAGAAAAGGTTCCAGCTGTTCTGGATAGAGGGGCAGTGATGACAAAAAAAAAAAAATAAGACAGAGAGAGAGAAAAAATATATATAGAGAGAGAGAGAAGAGGGGAGAGAGAGAGAGAGAGAGAGAGAGAGAGAGAGAGAGAGAGAGAGAGAGAGAGATGATAGGACTGGGGGAAACAGAATGTTTCTGCTAGAGAACGAGGTGGTCAGCATCCTTATCGGCTGGGGCAAGCTTCTTCTCTGGGCAGATAGGAGCAGTTTCTGGTTTCTTCTAGGTGAGATTTCTCTTTCTGCCCAGTAGCCTGGAGGAAACCTTTGTTCCCAAGGAGAACTCTCATAAGTCGCACTTGAGTTTTGAGGCTGCCAGAGAAGTTTGTGTTGCTTATTTGGAATGCAGAGTTGTAAATCTGATTGGGGTTTCATGGCACTATTTTAGATGTAAAAATGAGGTCTTTTTGTCTTTTGCAAATATGTGAAGATTGTATTGAGAAATACCTCTACATGCTCAAAAGCTGACAGGGAATAAACTCTTACTGAACAATCCCTCCATCAAGGTTTTCATAAAATAAGTTTTAAATAATCATTTCAAAGACCGAATTTAAATTTCCTCTTTTTTTCATATTTATATTTTTATTCTAGTGCATTTTCATTAGTTGCTTGAAGTGGTTAATTTTTTTTTACAAGTACACAATGCAAGTGGAGGGCAATCTCAGAGAAAGTAGCTGCTGCCAGTCTGGGTGGATGCATGTATATGTAAATTTTGCCTATCAAAGTCACTAGTTTTTGTTGGACATAAGCTCCCAAACTCTGCCAGAACAAGGTAACCACATGAAGGAGTGGGCGCCGGCACCGTGCTCTTCATAGCCAGAACCTTCCTTAAAATCCCAGAGCTGCCTCTACTCTCAAGGCCAGAGGCAGTTTTTGATGGACAAAACTAAGTAAAGTACAACTTAAGGAGTATATGTAAAGTCCCCAACACCCTCTCTATTAAGAAAGAAGAACCAGTTCTGTGACTAGATTAAAAAATATATAGCTGATTGTTTTAGGATAGACTGCATAGACATCAAATATCCCTGGAAATGTTGACATTCTTAAAGATGAAGGGGTGGGGCGGGGGGAACCACAGCTTATAAAAATTGTCTAAATATGTTGCAGATGTATGAATCTGAGAAATCTGGGATTTTTGGTAAGGCCAGATATGTAGAAGTAGGATTTATTTTTCTTCTGTGGGGCAGAAACCCAAGTCCTCAGCCAGTCAGATAATTCTGAGTACCGAAAGCACTGAAGACAATCTCCAGCTACAAATTGCTTCTGGCTATCTCAATCTTAGTATCTAACATTTAAAAAAAAAACCAATTTGTTTTTTTATAATAACAGATTATTTCTCATCGTTTACAAGGGCCTACTCAAGAGGAGAAATCCGCTATCACATGAAATGCAACGTAATCCTTGCCAAAGACATTAGCCCACTGACCTGAGATTTACTTCGACTTCATAGCCATGAGGGAGAGGGCAATGTTATTTGCCAGGTAGAAATGAGAGCTGTTTACTCCCAAATAAAATGCAGGCCCTGGCAACTGCCCCATAACCACTTCACGGGCCTGACTGAAGCAAGCAGGCACCAAAGTTTTAGGTCAAAGGCATCCTGAGGTTGAGGGAGAAATTCAGCAGCTGGGAGGGAGGGGAAGAGGAGAGAAGAAAGAAAGCAAATGGGGAAAGGAAGAGAGGCTGGCCAAACAACCCAAGCTGCAATTGAATTGTTTTTCTTAACCTTAGGCAATGATAGATAAAATGGAATATTCTGTAGCCGGAAGCTAACACCTCTGTTTTTCAGTCCAGGGAGTATGGATCTTTGGGGGGTGATTTGGGTTGCTAGGAACTCTAAAACAAAGTGAGAGGGCAGTGGTGTTTAACTTGAGCTTCTGTTATGTGGGCATCTTCCTGTCTGAAGTGGCGGCGCGGCAGGCCAGTCTGCGTTGCAGGCCCACGGCAGACACTCCATTATGCCTGGCTCAAGAAGCCTGGGTGGGGGTGCAGAGCAGTTCTGGGTCAGAGAGGAACTACCACTCAGGCTTACACTTTATTTGTTTAAAGTGAGAAATAGCACAAACCCACCATCCCATTTGGTTTATTGCAAGAGGGGAAAGACTGGAGAAAAACATCCACTTCTCCCCCAAAGGTCGGTGAAGACGCAACTGCCAATGCCATGGTCTGTGAGACCCAGCAGTCTCTAGCTCCTCGAGAAGGCAGCCGGGGCAGCATTCTTGTAGCAGATGCACTACCAAGTTGCCTTTTGTAACTTGGGTTGGTGTGTGCATGCTCTTGGATCCCATCCAGCCTAGAAACCCATTTGGCTACGCTACAGGGCCCTGAGCAGACCTGGACTAAGCTGCCTGCAATGGGGCGCCCGGCTTGCTTGTCTTACCAGTCAAGCTGGAAAGGCTGCTGACTTCTCCAAGAAGTTCTGGAATATTCTGGAAGGTCCATGGAAAAGGGCTTGAGAGGTCTGTGAACGCCTTAAAAATCAGTTAAATTGTGGAAATGCACAGAAGTGCATTTTTCACAGCATAAGAGTCAGAGTCGGAACTGGCTTAGATTTTCTAAAGGGGACTTAATGTTCAGAAAGGTTTACAAGGGCAGGTTTAGATGATTGCCTGTCTTTCTTTTCTTTTCTTAGCCGCCACCATCTCAAGCATTCTCTCCTATGCTCACTCTCTTTCCCTATAGCCTAGGAAGTTGCTTTCTGCATGTGGGCCACAGAGGCGCCAAATCCAGTCCACTGACTCGCTGGCATCAGGTCTCCTAAGGAACTCCCACCATTCTTGGGACCTACTTTCCACAGGGCAGAGCTTTCCTGAGAGAAATGGATGGTACTGAAGGGCAAAGCTCCTTCTCACGCAGTCCTCAGCTTTGTCGCATTTCCCAGAAAGCAGTGGAGTCCCAGACAGTTCCGCCCTCCTGGCGAGCTGGGTAAGGACCAGGTTGATCTGATCTGGAGCTAAGACAGGGAAAGGGCCCTAGGATGCTGTGCTCTGAAGCTTTCCTTACTCAGCTTTGTCGGCCTCCTGGGCCTCGCAGCTTGTAATATCCCCGGGGCTTGCGTGGGAGATCGGGGCAGTTTATGATCTCGCTGCACAGACCCCTGACTTGGTTCGGTCGCGCTGCTACTTTCGCCTCAAGACCCTGTTAGACCGGAAAGAACCACTCTCTCTCAAGCTCTCTCCCCCTCTATTTTCTCTCTCTCTGTTCGCTCCTTCTTCTTTTTCTTTCTACGCCCCTCTTCTCCACCCCAGATGCCCAGTCCTCAGAGCCAGTCACCATGGGGGCGCAGAGGTGGAAGTGACTGCGTGCAGCGCAGCCGTGGCGCAGCCTCCCGGGCACTGCGCGCCGAGCAGCCTCAGCGGCAGAGGCCGAAACTGCTTGCAAATCAGAAGCCAAAGCTGGGCCTCTGCCGCCTGTTTTTTCGTGCTTTCGGGGTCTTCTCAGGCTGGGCTTTTTCCTCCACTGGGTTCATAGTGCGAGGGACAAGGCCAAGTGCTTGCAAATCACACCGGGATGCTGGGGTCTTTCCCCGCCGCTAGCAGAGGGCTGAAGCGGTCACCTTCTTGGGATCCCGGCGTTCAGCAGCGCCGGTCAAGACCTGCTGCAGGGACTGAAGCTAGCTGGGGCGGCAGGATTGGGGCATCCCGGATAGCTGTAGCCAGGGAGAAGGTAACGACCTCTTGGGTTCCTTTGGATCCAGTCCGAAAAGGTCGCATTTCCTGAGACATCTATGAGGCCCATACTTGGGGCCAGTGCCGTCGGTCTGCGTTTCCATTTTACTAAGACCGGGTTCCTACAGTCAGCGTAGGTTCTGCTGAGGGCCTGAACTTCGAAAAGCTCCTATAACTGGTACAACAACCCTAACCCAGCCTTGCAGGGAACGGATTTCCTCACCACTGGCCTTGTTAAAGTGCGCACACCCGGAGAGTGAGGGCTGCCCCAGCCACGGGTTTAGAAGGGGGGGGGAAGGGGAGGGGACGAAGAGGCAGAAGTGTGGTGACAGTAGTTCTTGTTATAGCCTCTGGGAGCTTACGAATGCCAGGGCTAAAGGGAGAGCTCCTGAATAATGTGGTATAGGTGTCCAGCCACTGCTTCTTCCTCCAAGTTTCCCCCTTCAGGTCTGCAGCTACAGGCAAGCCAAAGGCCCTGAAGATCGGTGTTTCTTTTAATCCCGCAAAACCTCATATGAGTTTGGAGGCTCCGGGTGTTACGGGGTTGTGGGATAACTGGACCTGGCTCTGGTCTCTGAATAAGGGAACCTTTTAGCCAGGGTTGCCAGTGCTTCCACTCTTTCCCCTACTCGTGCCAAGGTCCACCAACAGGAGCAGCAGAGAGGCAAACCAGGTGAGTGGACCAGCGGTAAGGATCCTAACTGGATCCACCTATTGACAGAAGAGAGAGTAGGGCTCCTAGGGACCAAGACTTGCATTTTGGAGGAAATTCTGTGAAGCATGCAGAAAGAAGTGGCAATTGCCAGCTCTCAGTCCGGCCTGGATTCCCGACCCTCTGAGGGTTTTCCTGGCCTTAGGACCAGTTCTATCACTTTTGGGAGACGGCTCCAGGTCCAGTGCTGAACGGAAAGAGCTTGAGATCCCGCGAGGGTCCTCTTAGTGACTAGAGTACGCTGATTCAAACAAGGATGGGAAACACCCAAGGAACGCTGGGGTGCGCACCATAAACACCCCACTCATTAACTGCTGGGGACCCTAGGGCCCGTCAAACAGACCCCTAGTGAGGGCTCACGTCAGGGTATGGGCGGAGCAAGCCCAGGGGCCAATCCTCCCACCAGCCACATTGAGGCAGCCCCCTCAGCTCCTGGCCTTTGAGCTGAGGTATCGGGTGTGCGTATCGCGGCCCATCAATAGAGATTACATATTTATATCAATCGCGGGCTCGGAGGGCGCCCTCAGAGAGCGGCCCCGCGCCTACGAAACCAAACTGGGAGTGGTCGCGCGGAAACTCTAGCTCAGGATTGGCTGCGGGCGACCGCCGCGGTGCGGGGGGATTGCTAATCGTATTCAGCATGTTTTGCACAAGAAATGTCAGCCAGAAAGGGCTATCTGCTCCCTTCGCCAAATTATCCCACAACAATGTCATGCTCGGAGAGCCCCGCCGCGAACTCTTTTTTGGTCGACTCGCTCATCAGCTCCGGCAGAGGCGAGGCTGGCGGTGGTGGTGGTGGCGCGGGGGGTGGCGGCGGCGGCAGCGGCTACTACGCCCACGGCGGGGTCTACCTGCCGCCGGCCGCCGACCTGCCCTACGGGCTGCAGAGCTGCGGGCTCTTCCCGGCGCTGGGCAGCAAGCGCAATGAGGCGGTGTCGCCGGGTGGCGGAGGCGGCAGCGGGGCCCTGGGTCCTGGGGCTCACGGCTATGCTCCCGCGCCTCTAGACCTGTGGCTGGACGCGCCCCGGTCGTGCCGAATGGAGCCACCGGAGGGGCCTCCGCCGCCGCAACCCCAGCAGCCCCAACCGCCCCCGCCGCAACCGTCCCAGCCCCAGCCGCAGGCCACCTCGTGCTCTTTCGCGCAGAACATCAAAGAGGAGAGCTCCTACTGCCTCTACGACTCGGCAGACAAATGCCCCAAAGGCTCTGCCGCCGCCGCTGCCGAGCTGGCCCCCTTCCCGCGGGGCCCGCAGCCCGACGGCTGCCCCCTGGGCACCTCCAGCGGGGTGCCAGTGCCCGGCTACTTCCGCCTCTCCCAGGCCTATGGCACCGCTAAGGGCTACGGGAGCGGTGGCAGCGCACAGCAGCTCGGCGCCGGTCCGTTTCCCGCGCAGCCCCCCGGGCGCGGATTCGACCCGCCACCCGCGCTCGCCTCCGGCTCGGTGGATGCAGCCCGGAAGGAGCGAGTCCTCGATTCGCCGCCTCCCCCCACGCTGGCTTGCGGTGGCGGGAGCGGGGGCTCGCAGGGCGAGGAGGAGGCGCACGCGTCGTCCTCGGCCGCGGAGGAGCTCTCCCCGGCCCCTTCCGAGAGCAGCAAAGCCTCGCCTGAGAAGGACTCCCTGGGTAAGCAGGGCACGCCAAAGGGCCGCAGTCAGGCGGGCAGCAGGACAGACCCAGAGAAGGGAAGAAGCAGAGAGCCAGGAGTCCTTGTAGCAGCCGGCCGGCTTTGGCCGAGCTGCAAGCAGGCTGACCTTGTGAACTTGCTTTTTAATATTTGGGCGTGGGGACGCAGTAAAAATTCATGTCCAGCTTAGCACCCCACAGCAAGACTTCCTCCATGCTGGTCTCAGCTCACCCCCACTGGGGCGAGGACACAGGAGAGCTGTCCCTCTTGTGCGTGCCCATCTCCGTGGGCCGGAGCACCCCAAGCCGTGGTCTGGGCCCAGCCTGCGAAGCGTGGCGCGGCCCACGCGGGGGGGAGGAGGAGGGAGGGAAAGTAGCTCGCCCGCAGATAGCGCGGATGTTTGTAAGGCATCCAAAATAAGCAGCCGCCAGCACCAATAAATAAGCCCATTAACCGGCGAAGTTCGAGTTTACGATCCCCCATGCTTTTTTTCAAAGTTGTTGGAGGGGCGGGAATTCTAGTTGCGGGGAGAAGAGAAGGCAAATCCGACCGGTATGCCGGAGCCCTGAGCTGAGAGTCAGAGAGGGAACATTTAGCTTGCCCTGGAACTCGGAATCTCCCAGAATGAGCGCCCCTGGCTCGTGAAGAGATGTGAGGGAGGGCCCTTGACCCCAATCAGTTTCTCAAGCCTTCCCGGTGTTCAAACTACGCCCTCTCCGCTCTCCACATCCAGCTATGGGCAACCAGGGGGCTGGAGTAAGACACAACCACCCTCCACGCCCCCATTTCAAGTAAGCACCCTTTGCCCCCCAACCTGGGGACTGCAGGAAATGCTTGTCTGCCTAGGGGTGAGAAGCAAAGAAAGGCGTTAAGTTCAAGATATACAGTCTGCCCTCTCCGGCCTTGCATTCTGAAAGTGCCTGGCAGCTTTGTGCTAAAACAGGTGTTTGGGAAAAAATGTAGGAAAATGTAAATTGGGAGGGTAGATGTAGATTGGAAGCCCACTGGATTTTGCCTTTTGGAGGAACTGCTTTTCCTCAGCAAGAAAAGGGGGGTATAACTCTATGTGACTTCAGGCATCTCTCTTATGGCAGAGACCTCCCTGGTTCAATCCTGCACACAGCCTGAGTGGCCTCAATTTAAATTTCCCCTCTTTATTCTCTTAAACGCCAGGCAACTCCAAAGGCGAAAATGCAGCCAACTGGCTCACTGCAAAGAGCGGCAGGAAAAAGCGCTGCCCCTACACCAAGCACCAGACACTGGAGCTGGAGAAGGAGTTTCTGTTCAACATGTACCTTACCCGAGAGCGGCGCCTAGAGATCAGCCGCAGCGTCCACCTCACGGACAGACAAGTGAAAATCTGGTTTCAGAATCGCAGGATGAAATTGAAGAAAATGAACCGAGAAAACCGGATCCGGGAGCTCACAGCCAACTTTAATTTTTCCTGATAAAGCTTCAGGCAATGCCTTTTTTTTTTTTTTTTTTCTGATTCCAGAGAGCCGTTATCCTCCCTCTGTCTTCGGCCTCTGCCCAGGAACTCGCACCTGTGCTGGAGCCCCATTCCTCCCTCCCACACTCACCATCTCGCAGACCATTACATCTGTGCAGGGCTGGTTTGTTCTGACTTTTTTGCTTTTTTTTTTTTTGTCTGTTTGCTTGGTGCTGGTTTATTTGTTGTTTTCTAGGGGAAAAAGCCATATCATGCTGAAATTCTATAGAGATAGATAGTGTCCTAAGTGTCAAGTGATGATTGGAATAGTTTGCTGTCTCTAGGTCCCACTGCTTGAAATGGCCCCTGTTCTCCTTAGTGGAGCTAGTTTCCTGCAGGGGCCCTGGGCAAACCTAGTCCGAAGGCCGAGGTTCCATTGTAGGCGCTGAGGTGTCTGGCCCGAGGTCAATGGTGCAAGAAGCCGCCACTGGGCTGGCCTGCCTGGAGTGCTGGGCTGTGTTTAATCAGGGGATACAGGCCCCTGGGTTTCTTTTTTCTTTCTTCTTTTCTTCCTTGGCAAAGAGAAGGGCTCATAGGCATGGACATGTAGGTTGGCAAAAGGGCTTGACTTTGGCTAATTGGAAAATTGAGAGTCAAAAAGATTAATTTTTCCTTCCTCTGTAAGATATCCCAGCTTTAAAAGAAAAAATAGAATGACCAGGAGAAGGAAATTTCTCTTCACGTTTGTGTAAGGTTTTGCATTGTGAGACTAAATTATTTCACATACCTCTGGATTTCCATATACTTCTGACTATAGATAAATTACCTAATGTAGTTCTGCTTGTACATGCGGATTTAGTGGAATTTTTGTCATTAAATAATTGTTACCACTGGTAACACTCGATAAGCACACCACAATTCTCCCTATCTTGTGGAGGTTTTGTTTTTTTTTTTAAAGCTTTTTTTCTTTCCAAAATTTACGGAAGCCTAGGAGGGCTGGGGCAAGCGGAATAGACTAGAGAAGGGAGACATTGTTTGGCTTTCCTTTATACTGTGAAGTTACATGCATAAAAGGGTGAAACCTGTAGGTGCAGAAAAAAAGAAAAAAACTATAAATACAAATCTGTATAAATGTCTATTATTATGAAAAATTGCCAATCTTGTTTTATGCAAATGCATTCTATCATTATTATAAATGTTAGTTCTAGCTCTATTTACTTCTAATCTTAAATCAGAATAAATTAATATTGTAATGCTGCTGTGCGTGGAAAAAAGACGATGTTTATGTTCTTATAGAAGAATAAAAGCTGTGGAATGAAGTTTTTTTAATTTTACCTTTTTTTTTCTTCTTATCTTCACCTTCCACTTTATCCTGGCCACCACTTTTACAACAGGAGGACTAGCCCGCACCCCCTGCAATTACTTTAGGCATCTATTTAAATATTACCTAGACGGTCGTAATTTGTCTGGGCCCTATAGCCCTGGTGCCGTAAGGTTTGTCGGCTTTTGTTCAGTTTTATGACTTGCTAGTATATCTGGATTGTGGCTGTCTTGGACCAGTGGTTTCAGTTGAGAGGGGAGCTGCATAGACAGAGGAAGCCAAACAGGATTTCTTTCGGAGCCCTGCAGAGGCCGGTTATTTTGTGGGTCCCCTGGTCTTAGACAACCCCCAGCCTAGGAACCCCACAGCAGGCTGGGCCCAAAGCGGGTCTCTAGAATCCGCGCCAGCGGTTAGGTAGATCAGGCCTGCCTGCATCCCCCACCCCCACCCCTCCTAGCACGGCCTCCCCCACCTGGTCGCCCTCCGCGGGGCCACGCGTTTCCTGCTCGCGGGAGGGGGGTGGCGACGCTAGGGGGGAGGGGGCGCGGGAGCGCGCGCCCGGGCTGGCTGGCGGGCAGGGAGGGAGAGAGCGGGAGAGCGAGCGGCGGGGAGCGAGCGCAGGCGGCCGAGACCAGACAGGCGGCCGGGCTCGGTGCTGTCCCTGGCGCTTCCGAGTCGCCCAGGGTTGTCTTTGCTTGGCGCCGACTCGCTGAGCAGCAAGATTTGGGAAATCACCACGCACACTGCTCGTTCTCTCCTTTCTTCTCGCTTTCTCCCTTCTTCCATTTTCCTCTCTCCTTACCTTCCGCCCCTCCCTCTCCTAGGTTTACCTTTTGGGGCCGGTGGCTTCTCCCTCTGCGGTGCCTTAGCGGCAGCCAGGGGCACAGTGGTAGCGGCTGGCGCAGGTTGGCGAGGGGCCGGGCCGGGCGCGATCACAGGGTTCTTCCGTGGCGGCTACAGTGGCGGCGGCGGTGGCGGCGGCAGCGGGCGAGGCAGCCCCGCGCGGGCAGCATCAGAACTGGTCGGTGATTTAGGTAGTTTCCTGTTGTTGGGATCTACCTTTCTCTCGACAGCACGACACTGCCTTCATTACTTCAGTTGAAATCGTCTCCAGGTACCTGTGTGCGCGGGCGGGGGGGGGAGGGCGCAGAGCGGGCGGGGCATCCAGGCCCTGGTCGTGCCAGGCCTGCGGTGGCATCCTCGGTTTTTTCCGCGCAGAAACCTGGTCCCTATCTCCTTCTCAGCGTTTTGCCAGGCTGCTGGCCTCATTCCCCACCCCCACTAGTCCAGGAGCAGGTACAGTCAGGTTAGCTGTTCCTTAGAGGACGCCGGGGGCGTGGTAGGAATTCTGGGCCCCAGGCCATTCAAGGTCAGGGGCGCACGCTTCAATCGGGGGCCGGTTCTGGGCCTGCTCCTGACTGCTAGGGACACCCGCCATTCTCCTTCAAGAATGGGATATTACCAGCCCCAATTCAGGGTCAGAGATCTGGAAAGGTTCCTTTGCTAGTGGAGATTCAGGCCAAACTAAGAGAGCAAGGGCAACCAGGGGTTGGGATCCTGGCCTGGTCACTTACCCTTTTCTCTGTAAGCTGCCTCCTGCTCCCAGGAGTTGTCTCTGACTCTTCATTCTTCCTTTTTTCCTTCTCCCCTTCATCTCTCTCCACCACCCCCTCTTCACTCCTTCCTACTTTCTTTCCCTTTCATCTTTGCTATCTGTGTCCAGTTTTCTTTCTATGTCCACCTTCTCTCCTCCCTAACTCCCTCTGGGAGGGACCTAGGATTTATTTGGGGATACGCTGGGAAGAGGGGGTTCTCATTTTTCTCTGTGCACTCGAGTAGAGGTCGGAATCTCCCGTGGAATGGCTGTCGAGGTCTGCAGATCTGGGCCTGTGCGCCTTGCGCGGACAAGGCCTCGGTTACGATCACGACCGGATGGCGGCGGCCTTGCGTTCGGTTCCTTCTCCCGCGGGTCCTCAACAGCCGCTTGGGGAATCAGATTAGGGGGCGTTCGCGGCGCTTCTGTGTGCCCGCCCAGAGGGCAGGGAGAGCCTGAGGCTAGGACCTGGGCAGAGACCCGGCCAGTCTCGGGGAAGCATGGCCACGCAGCGAGCCCCTCTTGCAGGCTTCCCCGGCTCTCCCCTGGGCATGCCTGCCCCCGTTCCGGCTTTGACCGCGGTAAGGGAGCTCCACTAAGGCAGAGATTCACTGCTTGTTTACCAGTAGCTTATAGGTTTGGAATATGTTTCATATGGCACCCTGGTGCAGAGGAGGGGCTGAAAAGGGGGTCAGTCCAGGACTAGTGTATTTCAAATAGCAGGGGAAAAGAATTTCAAATTTCAGAACCATTGAAAAACAAATTCCAAGTTATTCCACCCTTAGAAGCCAGCCTGACCATTCTCTCTCTGGGAAACTGAAAACAACTCCCCCCCCTTCCTCCCCTCCAACATACACAAGTGGGCTTTTAGAATCCTGCCCATGGAACAGTGCTTCCCTTCCTCTCTCCAACTGGGAACCGAGAAACTGTTTTCATTGCTCACTCTGCTGGCTTGTTATCTGAAAGTCCAGCTACTCAGCATTCCCCTCAACTCCTCTCTGTTATTTCCCAAATCTGGATCTGAGTACAGGATTTGTTGAGGAGGCCAAGGATTTAAAACTCTGAGGCAAGAAGGAGCCCTTTGTAACTACACCCACTTGTTATTTCTTTATACACACACAAACCCTTTCACTTCCAGAATAAAAGCAGACACCAAAACTTGAATATTCTCTCTCCTAACCTCTAGATTGAAAAAGTATAATGTTTAGTTTTGTGATTTTTTCCCCCCTTCTAGGCACCAGTAGTGACTGTTTAACCACAACGCCTGGAGATTATTTAAGAACCTTTCAATTTGAGGTGTTTAGGTTATTTTTAAAGAAAACGCTTTTATTTTTAAAATACTACTAATAATTTGTGTCTTCTCTGGGTACAAAAAGTGGAAAAGGCAGCCAGACATGTCCAGTCCGTTTGCAGACAATTGCAATTAGGAACGAAGGTTTCCTCCGGGGTTAATTTTTCTTAATGAAAATTTCAAAAGTTCCCGAAACTGCCTGATATTTGGGATACCTTGGGATTCCGTGTGTGTGTGGGGGTGGGGATGACGCCAAGGAATTTACAGGGAAGGGAAAATATTAGGGGGGAGGGGGCTGAGGCAGCCAGGACTGGCCACGTCGGAGTTCATTGTGTCGGCCCACTTTTCTCTTCCGCGGCGGCCTAGGAAGGGGCACTCGGTTATGCTGCGCGGCTCTGAAACCTCCCTCTCGGGGAGAGCCTGGCATTTGACGGTCCCTGCCCAGGACTGGGATGTTGCGGATAGGTGTATGTGTGTGTTGGGGGGGGGGGGTGTTACTGGATCTATTGGGAGGGATGAAGGCAGAAAAGGAGATGGAAGCGCCTGCCCTCGCCGCCAGGGAAGTGGGCTAATGAGAAACACACTCTTGCAGGCGGTGTTCACACGTGAATTTAATTACCCCGTTTTTTTAGGAGTTGCTCCTTTCTGTTCAGATTTGGAATGGATTTTTTTCTTTAATTTAACAGAGAGGTCACAGTCGTCTAATCTACCCCTGAAAGACTATAAGGGATGAGAAATACCCTCCTCAATTTGGCCAAGCAAAGAATGGGATTAAAGTCAATGCTCCGTGCCCCTCCCCGTTTTGATTTCTAGCCCTGGACTTGAGCTGCCACCGCTTCTCTTGTAACTCTCTTCTGAGCGGCCTGGCCCAGTGGGTAACCCAGAGAGGGCCAGGGCTGCGACTGGGAAGGAAGGAAGGAGCCCTGAATTAGTCCTAATGGGCCCAGGGACTGGCCACTGCTGCTGCGGGTCTCTCAGCAAGTGGAGTCCCTGGGTCTCTTAGGCTGGGCTGCCTTTTCGCAGGCCCGAGTCGCTTTCCATTGATGCTGCCTGGCGTTTCTTCCACAGCTCGGGTTTGGGGATTGCGAAGAGGTCTGCAGAGTTAGGGCCTTCCAGGTCTCCGCACAGGGCTGGGTTGCCTACTGCGTGGGTCCAGGGATCTTGATTCTGGGCTGGGCGATCTTGTGCACCCTGTCAGGGCCAAACGCGAAGCAGAACAGTCCCTCAAATAGTTCGCCTCCATGAGGGCTGCCGCGAACTCCCTAGCCGCTCCTCCACGGGGGGCCTCGTTTGGAGGTGCAGTGGCGAATCTGGCAGTTGCCCGGGCACCCTGCACTCTAGTCCGGCAGGTTTCAGGGGCCCACAATAAGCGGTGCCCTCTCTGCGGCCTGTCCCTGTCCAGCGCTCTCATGCGGGTGGTGGTGGCTCAGTTCGGGACTGATACTGCGTTGAATTTGACTTTTTGCGTTGGGCCGGGCGTAAACTCGCATCTCCCGGGACCACAGGGATTATTTACAGGGGGCCCGCCAACCAAACACAACAGTCTAATTTAACCTTTCCAAGTCCTCATAAATTTTTACAACTTGGAGCCACAGCGAGGCAAACGAATCTGTTAGCTGTTCCCAACTTCCCACCAGCCTGTGTGGCTTCTGAAACAATAACTCCTTATGAAATATCATAAATATGGATTTAAATACAGTAGAGCGAGAATGCGATTTGGTTGCTTTTTATGACTTCAATTATTGTCTAATTTTATGTGAGGGGCTCCGCTGGCCGCACTCGCACGCGGGACCCGCGCCTTGCTGATGGTGTGATTAATTGTGATATAAAATAGTCCGCTTAAGAAGTGTGTGTCTGGTGGTGGCGGTGGGAGGGGAAGGAGTACAGAGGCAAGGCCAGATTTGATCTTTTAATCTTCGTTGGCCACAATTAAAACAAACCCGATCGTGGAGCGTCGCGATGCCTTTGCATAAAAACATATGGCTTTTGCTATAAAAATTATGACTGCAAAACACCGGGCCATTAATAGCGTGCGGAGTGATTTACGCGTTATTGTTCTGTTGGGTGGACACGTGATGCGCGCGGCCAATGGGGGCGCGGGCGCCGGCAACTTATTAGGTGACTGTACTTCCCCCCCTGGTGCCACCAAGTTGTTACATGAAATCTGCAGTTTCATAATTTCCTCGGGTCGGGCCGGCCGGCCGGGCGCGGGGCACAGCGATGGCCACCACCGGGGCCCTGGGCAACTACTACGTGGACTCGTTCTTGCTGGGCGCCGACGCCGCGGACGAGCTGGGCGCCGGCCGCTATGCGCCAGGGGCTCTGGGCCAGCCCCCCCGGCAGGCCGCGGCGCTGGCCGAGCACCCTGACTTCAGTCCGTGCAGCTTCCAGTCCAAGGCGGCGGTGTTCGGCGCCTCGTGGAACCCGGTGCACGCGGCGGGCGCCAACGCAGTGCCCGCCGCCGTGTATCACCACCATCACCACCCCTACGTGCACCCCCAGGCGCCTGTGGCGGCGGCGGCGCCGGACGGCAGGTACATGCGCTCCTGGCTGGAGCCCACGCCCGGCGCGCTCTCCTTCGCGGGCTTGCCCTCCAGCCGGCCTTATGGCATTAAACCTGAACCGCTGTCGGCCAGAAGGGGTGACTGTCCCACGCTTGACACTCACACTTTGTCCCTGACTGACTATGCTTGTGGTTCTCCTCCAGTTGATAGAGAAAAACAGCCCAGCGAAGGCGCCTTCTCCGAAAACAATGCTGAGAATGAGAGCGGCGGAGACAAGCCCCCCATCGATCCCAGTAAGTGTCTCCTCCCTCCAGACCGGCCACCGCCTCCACGCCGGCCACCGGGATCTGCCGGCCCACCACCTTTCTCTCGAGTCTGCCTTCGCCCGCGCTGGGAGCCTCCTGAGCAGGGACCAGGAGCCAGAAGTTGCTGTTTGGGACACCTCGGATAGGGCCCCAAGTCCAGAGAGCAGTGACAAGCCGGCCCGCCGGGCTCCAGGGGGAGGGGAAGCGGCTCTTGTCGAGAGAGGGGAGGGGCGGGGCGGGCTCTGCGGGCCGAGCCAAGACCAGCCGCCCCTCTCCTTGGCTGCCCCGGACCAGGACAGAGATACTTTGGGCCGTTCTTCGAAAGCAGCGTGGCTGAGACAGTCTTTTGTGCGGCTAGATTGTCCACGAACAGCGGCAGCGGCGACAGCCCGGCAGCTTGACCCGGGAAGCTGGGGAAGCCGGCCGATGCCCTCCACTTCTTCCCTTCAGCCAGTGGCGGCGTAAATCCTGCCCAAGATGAAGCTGCAGGCAGCCGGACCAAGAGTCCCTATGCCAGATTATTTAAATAAACTGGAGAAGGGATCAGTGCCTTTCGGGCTCCTGGGGCACCTTGCGGGCCTTCTAAGCTATCAGCCTCCCAGGGAGGTCAAATGAGGAGTGGGGAGAATAGAAGGAAAGGTGGGGAAGGGACAACACAGTCAGCGAGAGCGAGAAAAGAAATACCAATCTTGCTCCAGGAACGAAGGGCAGCATGGTTTCCCCCTGAGTGGCAAGAAGATCTGCTTCCCAATTTCACTCTGTACTCAAAATGAGAGTGGGAGGAAGGAGAGGAGGGGAGAGGAGAGGAGGACAGAGGAGGAGAAAGGAGGGGGGTGAGCCGAGGTTTTACTGCGTGCAATTGTAAGTGACCGTCCCTGTGTCTGTCTGCCAGGGTTCCATTGTGTCCAGAATTGGGCTGCCTTCCCTGACCAATTCAGCAGCATCCTGCACTTTGGCCGAAGACCCCAGGAGGTTCCCTAGCCCCCAAAGGGGGTGGTGGTGGCTGCTACTTCTAAATTCCTGTCTTTCGTCCCCTCCCCGCAGGCAACCCGGCTGCCAACTGGCTCCACGCGCGCTCGACACGGAAGAAGCGCTGCCCCTATACAAAACACCAAACGCTGGAACTGGAGAAAGAGTTTCTGTTCAACATGTACCTCACCAGGGACCGCAGGTACGAGGTGGCCCGACTGCTCAACCTCACCGAGAGGCAGGTCAAGATCTGGTTCCAGAACCGCAGGATGAAAATGAAGAAAATCAACAAGGACCGAGCAAAAGACGAGTGATCTGTCAGGAGTTCGTTTAGAAAAGGGAGACCGAGCTAGAGAAAGAGAAAGGACTGCCCATTTCCTTCTCCCGTCCCCACCCCACCCTAGCCTCCACCACCCAGCACAAAGCGGCTCTAACCTCCAGGCCTCATCTCCCCCTGGCAAACCCTGCTCAAGGCTGGCTCTTTGGCCTGCCGCTTTGATGGAGGAGGTATTGTAAGCTTTCCATTTTCTTAAAATGAATAAAGGGGGCATTAGCGCTGATGGTTGTGTATGCTAGCTTGTATATATTTAAAAAAATCTACCTGTTCCTGACTTAAAACAAACAAAAAAAAACTACCTTTTTATAATGCACAACTGTTGATGGTGGGCTCTATAGTTTTAGTCTGTGTAGTTAATTTAATTTGCTCTTTGTGCAGCAGAGCGCGATCTGCCCAGATACTTGAACACTGTGTTTGATTGTGGTAATTATGTTTTGTGACTCAAACTTCTGTGCTGGGTGACGCACCCGTTGTGATTGTGAAAGCTAGGATTCAATTTGAACTCAGGTTGTTTATGAGGGAGAAAAACAGTTGCATAGAGTATAGCTCTGTAGTGGAATATGTCTTCTGTATAACTAGGCTGTTAACCTTTGGTTGTAAACTAGCTGTAAGAATTTCCCAGTGAAATTAAAAAAAAATTGAAAAGAAAGGGTTCTCCGGGATGCATAGGTTCATGGTTTTCTCCACATTTGAAATGTGGGCATTTTAGTCTTTCCATGCTTTATAGGTCTATCTTGTTCGTTGTATATATAATCCACATGTTAAAGAAAAAGTAATCAAATGAGCTTGAATACTGGTTTGGCACCAGAAAAACAGTGAGGAAATTCGGAGCTATACATATGTGCAGAAGGTTACTACCTATGGTTTACGTTTAATTTTAATCGGAGGAAATGAATGCTTATTGTAACGGAGTTAATTTTATTGATAATAAATTATACACTATGAAACTGCCATTGGGCTACTGTAGATTTGTATCCTTGATGAATCTGGGGTTTCCATCGGGCTGAACATACACTGTATATTTTGCAATAGTTACCTCAAGGCCTACTGACCAAATTGTGTTGAGATATTTAACTTTTTGCCAAATAAAATATATTGATTCTTTTCTATCTTTTGCGGGTCAGCTTTTTGCACCTTCTTCTCTGGGGGGGGGGGACCCGGGTAGTCTCTGAGTGGGGACTCCATTGAAGTGGAGGAGACAGAGCCTTAATTTTGCCATCGGCGGGTTTTAGGAGCCAGAACCCCGTGGCAACCAGTTCCAGGCTGGCCTCAGCACATCCAAGCAGGCTGGCTGCCTCCCTGGACAAGCGGTTGTGAGGCCTGGCTCCCGGCTTTGTGTCCATTTGTAGGACGGCTGCCTCTGTGGGGCTGGTGGGGAGGCCTCTGGGGAGTTGGACTGGGGTTGTGGGTAATGGGGCCAGCCGCAGTGAGAGGTCATTCTTTCATTTGGTGCCCCCAATTTCCCAAACCCGGGTTCACGGGGACTCCAGGGACCTTCCCTGGCAGCGGGTGGGAGGTACAGGGAAGGTGACTGAACAAGAGAGCTGGGGGCTTGCCTCCTGAGGAGTTCCCTGGAAGAGAAACGGGAGCCCGAAAACTACCACGTGGACTCAGGCAGACACTTGGGGACTCTCAGGGGATGAAGGCTGCGCCCCACACTCCTTGTGTCCTGTCAGGTAGGCCCAGGGGAGTCTGAATCTTGCACGGTGCAAACCTCACCAGCACGGGCCCTAGCAAAGGCGGGGCCAGGCAACCGAGGAGCCCCAAGCATCATAAAAGAATATGAGGGCTGTTACCGTTTATGGGGTGTAAAGGACTGCGGGGGAACGCCACAACTTCGGAGGCCCAAGCGCCTTCTAGATGGGGCTGGAGTTCAGCCTCATCTCCTCCACCTTTTCTTTTCTCGCCCTCCACCCCCCCCCACACTCGCCCCCGGGTCTTCTGCAAAGCTATCTGTGTTCCGACAAGACGCCTAAAAGGGGAACCAGGGCGCCAGGGGATGGGGCAACCCCCTAGACCCCCCCACCCCCACACCGTCGCCAAGTTGGGACGCCCTCTGTTGTTGCAGACAGAAGGAACTTCAAAGAATGGGCAGTAAGAGTGTGCCATAAAGGCCGGGTCTGCGAACTGTCTGGAATTCGGTCCTTAATGAGTTTACAACTGTCCAGCCCCAATTAAGATTTTCCACCAAAGCCCTTTCATTTGTTTGCCCTGTCTGCTGCCTATAAAGCGGCTGCGGAAACAGCTCTTTTATGGGCACTGCCCTCTGGCAGCATAGATTCCGGGCTTCGCTCAGACCCCCTCCTCCCCGCCGGACTGACTGGGCCCTAGCGAGGCTTTGGGAGCCGGGCGCCTTTGAGAGGCTGCTAACGAAGTTCAGCCTGATTGTGGTGCTGCGGTGCTAAAGGGTGGCCAGCAGATGGCAGTATGGCTCCATGGAAGAGGGGCCCGCGCCGCCATCTCCCGCCGCCGGGACCCAGAGAAGTTCCTAAGATGTCGACCTGACACGAGCGTTTCTGGAACGGAGCCCCACGTTTGAGTTGGCCGCGGTCGTTTGCTTTCGGTGCTGCTCACATTGGGTCGGGAACCTCGCTGGGAAACTAGCGAGCGTCAGGGGGCTCTCCCGACCCGCCCCGCTGCAGGCCGCCTCTTATCCATCCCCAGGGCGCAGCGCCGACCCGGTTGCTGCCGGCCGGCTGCAGGGCTGCAGCTCCAGGCTCAGGGAAGGCTCTGGGTCACCTCCCCAGCCCCGGACAGGCCTCGGGACGGCAAGACTCGCTGAGAACCTGGCCGACCAGAAGACAGACACAAAGATTAAGGCTATAGCAGCCGGACCTGGTGCCCAAAGAGGCTTTCAGAGGGCGTACACGGTGGCCCAGTGCCTTGCGGCGGCCCTGGAGGCCCCCGGTGGAGAGCCCGGCGAGCAGTACCCGCAGGCAAGCGGGGACCCGGGATTCTGCTGTCTTGAATACGTGACAGTACAATTAGACGACTGAACATTGGATGTAAAGGCTTCTTGGTAACTGTCTCGTGTGGGTCTGGCTGCTGAGTTGCCTGGATGGGGCATTCCTGGGGACTGAGCTGGGAACTGACTTGGTTATTCTAAAATAAATATTAAATTTAAAATAATTATAATAACATCTTAGCTCCAGGATAGGCGGTCACGTCGTGAAAACCGCCCTTGCTTTCTCTTGCCGCCGAATTTCCTGGGCAGTGGAAGTACTGAAGCCCCTCTGGCGTCTGCTGCTCAGGAGCTGGAGGGGACCCCAAACCTGGCCCAGCCTATCCCTAACCCTGGGTGGGGAACACGCCCCGGAAACTTCCAGGGCTCCCCTAAACCCATTGCGAGGAAAATCAACCCCTGTGCCGAATGATTTCAGAGCCGGGAATGAAAAAAGCAAACACGGAGCCCTTTGAAGCACCCTGGGAGCGCTGTGAACACGCCACGCGGTGCATTTATTTGAGTCGTAACAGTCTCCACCAAGCCCACAAAATGTTTACGACCTGCATCTTCACTCTGCACACACTGTAAAACTGGGAGCTGGATTTTGGCTGACATTTCTCCCGGATGTTTCTCCGCCTGCCCCCCCCCCACCCCCCATTCCCTTTTTCTCAGTTTATACACACACATTGGCATTACAGACACAAGCCTTCATTATATTTCCTTATATAATACACACTATTTCACGGCATCTGATTGTAAGAAAGGTTTTATAGCTTCCCCTAGAGCCGCCTCTGGCTGTGTATCCAAACCGCAGATAGAAAGCTCGATTTGTGTGACTACGAATAAATGGCAAAGGAACAGAACGGTAGCGAACCATTCTTCCCACCGATCACCGAGGCCCCAGGTAGGTGCAGACCCGCCAGGGCCTCCGAGGTCTCGGTAACTACTAGGAGGGACCTCTCTTGCCCTTGGCCAACTGGTATTATTGAAAGGCGGCTCTCCCCCATGGCAGCCTGGGACCGGCTTCTGTATTAGCAGCACAGACAAGTCCTCGCGCCCACAGGGCTCCTTTGCGCTCGTCGGGGAGGACTCTGTCCCTGCTCCCCCTTGACCAAGGACTGCTCTTAGGACCAAGACCCAAGAGGAACACGCGCACCGAGAGCGGGTGGAAACGTTAAGCAAATCTCCAAACCCAAGACTGCCCCTCCACTCGCTGCCCTGGAACTGGGTTTAGTTCTTAGGGGGACTTGAGTATTGATGACTGTTTGGTAACAAGAAGCAAGGGAACCGCTTTTGCTTGGTAGGTAGGCAGCCTGCTCGGGGACATCGGCAGAGGTGTCTTTCAGAGAGCTCGGCTGATTAGAAACCCGCCTCCATATGCCTGCTCCAGGCCCAGCGTCAACGAGGTTTTTGGTGAATATTATCGCATATTACCCAGTGCATTTGTGTTTTTTCCAGCCAAGTAAGTAGAAAATCAGCGGTCCAAGAAGATGTAGTTAAAGAGGCCTTACTGAAAGCCTGGCATTGCCTGGCCTTTTCGTTTTAAAATCCTGCCACAGCGGCAGGAGGGAATAGAAAAGCCTAGAATCTAAAGGGGGTTTTGGGCACCCCCGGGGCTCAACCCGGTGGGCCAACCTGGACCCAGAAAGGTCGACGCCTCGCAGGCCTATCTGAATCTCCTTGCCCCAGGCTGAAGGGGAGCGCGTTTTGTCAGGACCGTTTGGACCTGTGCGGGGCAGACCTCGGCAAGGATAAGCCTGTGGCGCGGGCTCCGGGCTGTTCTCGGCCAGAACTGCGCTCCTTTTCATTCCGCCGTCTGGTCGCTCGCTCAGGGCAGGGTCTATTTTAATCGCCATCGCTGTCCGCTGCTCCAGCCGCCGAAGTCTAGACAGACGGCGGCAGCAGCCACGGTCTTTTTCTTTGCATCGTGCTCTGTGTCACCCGAGGAACAATTTATTGGTCTTAAGCTGTCTAATTCTGCCTCTTTGATCTCTTAGTTTTTTTCCTTGTTTGCTTCTTCTTCCTCTAACAGTCTTAGGTTTTCGTTTTTTGCCAGAAGCATGGTGCTGGGAATATTTGTTTTTTCCCCTTCCCTTCTAGTCTTTCCCCCTCCATTCTCCCAACAGAGACACACTGTCAGCCTGATGCCCCATAAAGGACATTCCAGGATATTGACCCCCTGTGGCCTCTGTACCCCCAGGGTACACCACCAGGCACCCACCTGCCCCTGACAGCACCCCCCTTTCCCCACCTTCGCCTGTGGCCAGTCCACTAGGTGGGAGATGGGGCTCCGTTGCATCCGGGTCTGAATGCTGCCGGTGCCTTTTGTGCTCTGGGGACCCCCTGAGAGGGTGCCTTGAACCGGGCAGCCTGGACCCTCTGAAAATGATGGGAAGTGCTTTGTACACAAGGAACCAAACTCTATAATTTGGAGGAGAATTTCCGGGGCAATTCCATTGTGAGGTTGGGTTTATGGTGTGCAATCGAGTTGAGCAGTAAAAGGCATACTGACCTGGTGGCTGGGCTGAGAGCTCGGCCCCAGCAGTTTATGAGGCGTTTAGGGGAAGGGTTCACCCCATCACCTTCCACTGAGCAGTGAGTGTCAGGGGCTTCCACTGGGCCAACCCTGCTCAGGGGTTGGGGGATTGGAAAGGTAAGCTTCACAAGCTGGGGGCCTGCATGGGAGGAAAAAAGACCACAAGTGAACTCCACACTCCGTGAGAGGGAAAGCTTGGAAAGGTGAAGCTGCTGGAATTGGGTGCCCTTTTGGAAGGGGTTCCCCTTTTCAGTTTTTTTTTGGGGGGGATCTTCAAAAGAAATGGAGAACTATAGTAAGTTTCAGGATCTAGGTGTCTGCCCCTCCTTGCTCTTCCCCAAGCTGATTCTAAAGCATGTTTTGCTCCCAGACAGTTAGGCCCCTGATAAGCTGGCAGAAGCCCAGGAGTGGCCTGGTGAAAACTACCAGAAACCTCACCAGCTGGGAGTACCTGGAAAGGTGTAGGACTTGAGGTTCTTACAAGCTGGGAGAAAGAGAGTTGGTTCCCTTTGCACCAGGGGAATCAAGGTTGCAGAGAGGACAAAAGAGTATCCAGCCATGTCTCCGACTCCCCAAGCCCAGTCGGGTGCCCAGGAGCCGACACACAGAACCTTCAGGGGCCAGCGGTGTCAGGGAGCGGGAGGGGAAGCCATGTTAATAAATCTGTTGGCAAATGAGGCTCATTAAGAGATAAATATTTCACTGTTTCCTTTAGGGTGGATAAACAGTGCGCCGCAGATTAAGAAAAGGAAGCTGGGAGACTTTGACTTTATTCGAACCACATGGTTCCAGTTTGCGGTGGCGTTTCTCCCTGCAGCTGGAAGCAACCCTACGCCTGTCCCCATCTGGATCGGTGTCTAAGTGGGCCTATGGCCCACTGGACTTGGGAGGGAAGACAGGGAACTTTGCCCACAGGGCCACCCTGGGGCGGAGGAGGAGAGGATGCGGGGCACCGCGATCCTCCTTCAGTTGGGTCAGTGGGCAGGGGAGGGTTAAGGTCCCTCAGGCTTGGTCCAGGGTTCAGTAACAGGCCAAAGGGTGCTGCGCCGGCCCGGCCCCGCGTCGCGTCTGCAGGCCGGAGCCCAGGTCAGCGGCGGGCTGTATGCTCCCGCGGAGCCTTGGGGTCCTTGTCCCGCAGGACGCGTCAGGCCGCCCCGGTGCTGGCAGTTTCGTTGGTCACATATTTGAGCCTCTTCCCCTTCCATTCTAGGCAGCTGCGGGCCCCGCGGAGCGAGACCACCTGTGAGGGCTGCTGAGATTGGCGGAGGCGGTCATGTGGGCGGTCACGTGCTGCGGCGAGCTCCGTCCAAAAGAAAATGGGGTTTGGTGTAAATCTGGGGGTGTAATGTTATCATATATCACGCTACCTCGTAAAACCGACACTGAAAGCTGCCGGACAACAAATCACAGGTCAAAATTATGAGTTCTTCGTATTATGTGAACGCGCTTTTTAGCAAATATACGGCGGGGGCTTCTCTGTTCCAAAATGCCGAGCCGACTTCTTGCTCCTTTGCGCCCAACTCGCAGAGAAGCGGCTACGGGGCGGGCGCCGGCGCCTTCGCTTCGACCGTACCGGGCTTGTACAATGTCAACAGCCCCCTTTATCAGAGCCCCTTCGCGTCCGGCTACGGCCTGGGCGCCGACGCCTACAGCAACCTGCCCTGCGCTTCCTACGACCAAAACATCCCCGGGCTCTGCAGTGACCTCGCCAAAGGCGCCTGCGACAAGGCGGACGAGGGCGCGCTGCACGGCCCGGCCGAGGCCAATTTCCGCATCTATCCCTGGATGCGGTCTTCAGGTAGGCGCAGCCGCTAGGCGGGCGGGGCGGCGGGCGGACTGGGACCGCGGAGCGCGGGGCTGGGGAGCCCCGAGCGCCGAGCCAGGCGACTGTGAGCCAGCGGCCCCGTGACTCCTGGCGGCGCTGCCTTTCTGGTTTTAATTAGAGCCGAGGCGCCATAGCGTGGAGAGCCCATAGCATTGTATGTAAATGAGACTCATAAAACTTTTTATGGCCCAATTAATGGGTTCCATCCTCGTAAATTTATTTAACTCCGTTTGCCTTGGAATTTTAACATTAAGTTTGTTCGCTATTCTCTTCTCGCTCGCTCTACCCCCTCTCCTTCTCCCTCTCCCTCTCCTTCAGCCTGGCTTTTCTTTCTCAAAAGCAGGGAGAGCCAAACCCTCAGGGCCCCTCACAAGCCCCTGTGCCAGGAACCTTTTAAAAGTGGGGGTGGGGGTCGTGAGCGGGACAGAGGGTCGGAGCGCCTCAGGAAGGTCCGGGAATGGGGGAGTGGGCTGCTGGGAAAGGAAGGCGCCCCTGGAGTGGGGATCACGGTAGGCTCCTCCACTTGCCTAACAAGGCAGGGGAGCAGCCGGCTGGCCAAGCGCAGCGTTTCCCACTTGCCCACACTCTATATTTACAAGTCCCCTTTGTCAGGAGGGCCAGGACATTGTGGGAGCCTAGCCGGCTGGAAAGGGTGGTTGTAAAGTTGGGATTCTGAGCCTTTCCCCTTCACAGAGCTGCCCGTGCGTCTGGTACGGTTGTTGGGGTCTTCTTCCAACACTCCCACTGCTCCCCCAGCTTAGTTCGGGGGCGCAGGGCGGATGGGGGATACTTGCCTGGGTCAGGGTGGGGAAGAAGGTGCGGGCCCTGAGAAGGCGGCCTGGCTAATGCACTGTCCTGTCTGTGCCCCTGTCGGCCTGTCTGCTCCTGTGTCCATGTGTCCGCTTGTCTGCTCCAAGGGCCCGACAGGAAACGGGGCCGCCAGACCTACACGCGCTACCAGACGCTGGAGCTGGAGAAGGAGTTCCACTTCAACCGCTACCTGACGCGGCGCCGCCGCATCGAGATCGCCCACGCGCTCTGCCTCACCGAGCGCCAGATCAAGATCTGGTTCCAGAACCGCCGCATGAAGTGGAAGAAAGAGCATAAGGACGAGGGTCCAGCCGCCGCCGCAGCCCCCGAGGGCTCTGTGCCCGCCACAGCGGCAACCGCCGCCGCCGCCGCCGCCACCGCCACCGACAAGGCCGACGAAGAGGAAGATGAGGAAGACGACGACGACGAGGAAGAGGAGGAATGAGGGACCCGAACTGGGGCCCTGGCTGCACTAGACAGTCGGGAAAAGCGTCTGTAGAGACTCACTGATTTTTATTTGCAAAAGTGGAAAAAAATAAAATGTAAAAAATAAAACCCAGTCTCCAACCCACACCCCATCTACCCCATTACCCACTCCAGCTCCCAACTTTTCTGGACTGAGCAGCCGCCTAGACTGGGTCCCCTTAGGGATCCTTCTGTTTCCAAGGACCCCTAAAAGTCACCCCTAAACCCCAGGCCGTCCTGCTCTGCCTGGCACGGCAAAAGTACTACCTAGCACAGGCCTCAGCAAGAGGCGCCCCCAAACTACCTATGGGCCCAGCCCCAGCGGGCCTCCACTCCCAGGAAGCCCAGATGTGTCCCAGCACTGGCAGATACCCAGCACCTCCCTGTACCCACAAGAACCTGACTCTCAGTACTACCTACTCCTCCCAAACTACCTATTTTGTGCTCACTGGCTCGCCTGCTACCTAGTGCCCACCCCTCCCCAGTCAGGCCCCTAGAAAGACTTCCTGCCAGCCTTTGGAGTCGCTGAGAAGGCACTGGGGTCTAGGGACCAGGGCACTGGCTTCTATTTAAATTGAAAAATAATATATTTATTCCAAAGCATTCTAAGTGCTGCAACCTAGAATCCTTTTCTGGCTTGGGCACCCAAGTTCAGGCCTATCACACCCCATTTCTGGAGGGGAGCATTCTGAAGCTAGCTGCAGATCTCTGGGTTAGTTTCTCTGGGACTGCAGAAATGCCCCCAGCCTCTCTGCCCCCTCGCTTGCCCCATGTTCTGCTGTCCAGCCATGTTGAATATGTACACCCTGACTTTTCCTACAATAGCAAATATTGTATATTTGAACAAGACTTTTTTTGTCATTTATATAGTCTTGGAATTCATTTGTAAGGCATTGTCTTGACTTGGGAAGGATGTATTAATGGGGTTACTTTGTGGCATGGTGTGTTGTCTTGAGCTAATTCTGTAGTCGGTAGGGAGGACGTTGGCCCTCCCCAATGCCCTTCATCTCCTGTGTTGTCCTCTGTCCCCCTGAGCCCCCTCCACTCTAGCCTGGGTTTCCCAGATATGGAAGATTATGCTTCCCATCTTGCCCAGCTAACAATGTTTTATGTAACAGAAAAATAAAGATGCTTGGTGATAAAAGAAACATGGACTGCTTTATCTGGGGGGAGGGGGCTGAGGAAGAGAGGGTGAACATGGCTGGGTAACAAGCCCGGACTGTGTCTGTGTGTTTGAGGGACCTGGGGCAGCAAAAGTTGAGGGACAAATAGGATCCAGGTGTTGAGTGTCCATTTATTGGTGTATAACACATGAAATTCCTTTTCCGTGTTAATTTTTTACATGTGGGTTTGTATAAATACATGTATCTTTTTTGTGTGTTTTATCAGTTCATAATTGTATATATTTTTGTGTCCATAATCGAGCGAATGCTTTTTCCATTTATCCGTAAATGTATATGTGCATTTCTGTGTGTGCTAAATTTTGTCTGACTTCTGCGTGTGTGCGCAAACATCGTCTAGACCTTTTGAAAAGGGAATCTTCAATGGATGCATTCTATGAGCCTCCTGAAAAACCTCCATAAATTCCATGAACAAATCCCAAATCTACCCTTTACTTAAAAGGCTGTGGTGTGGGCTTGGGAAGGGGTATTACCCTGCCAGTGATCCCAAATTTTCCATGCGCCTTGAACCCGACCTCAAGCTAGGAGGTGGGATTCAGGGCTACAGACGCAGCCCCACCCCCCCCACCCCAGGACTTAGCTCTGCTATTGGGGGGTACTAGAAGGGGAAGGGGCTGCAGACCTCCTCCGGCGAAGCCTTGGCGGGGACATCTGGGTGGGGGGAAAAGGGCTGGGGAAGTGCTGGGGGCGCTAGGGACAGCATAGAACAACCTGAGCATGTGCGGGGAGCAGACCGTGACTCCAGTCTCCTGCCTGGGTCGGGCCGCATCTTATTACTCTTTAAATAAAACCCGGCCCAACTGGGTCTGAAAAACCTGCAGCCCCAAGTCGGGGCGGCCTCGGTGGTAAGATGGCGCCGGTGTAAGAGCTGCCTCCTCTTAGTGATGGGGAAAGGGTCATAAATCCGTTGTTGTTTATGAAAATTTACAACTTTGCAATACAACTTTATGAGTTGTTCGGCCCTTCCATTGGCCGCTGTCGGTCATGTGGATGGGAACCGTGAACATGAACTTTTTTATAATTTCCCTTGCGAGAATAGAGCCGCATTCTTTTGCTCCGCTCCGTCCTGCTTGCTTCGGAGCTCTGCCTTCCAGACCGGCTCGGCTGCGCTTTGTCCAGCGATGGCGAGCCAGACGAGGGCCCGGCCCGGCCCGGCCCGGCCGCTGCTGCTGGAGGTGGGGCGCGCCCAGTTCCCGGCGCCGCGGCGGCCGCTTTGCAACTCGCAACCTGGCTAATTTCCTGCGTCCTCTGGCACCAGGAAGGAGGTCGATTCGTCTCTCCGGGCTGCTCAAGCGACAGCTGTCAGAGGGGCAGGAGCTTCTGGGAGCCGCCATCTGAAGGTAAGACATGTGGAGAGACAGAAGCAAAGGTGGTGAGATGGCAGGCGGCACCGGTGGTGGGAGAGGGAGCCCAGGGCGGCTTTGAAGAGGGTCATACTCACCCTCACCCACATTCACCAGTTCACACTCGCCCCCCAACGCACATTGCCGTCCCCCCCCCCAGCTCCCTCTCTCCCCTCCCCCTCCTCTTCTTCCCTTTCCCCTGTCCCTGGCTAACCAAGGCAGTAAGTGCCCACCTCTCTTAGGTGGCACAGCGCCCTAAGAAGGTGCAGGACCACTTAAGTCTTCTCTTTCCCATTCCCAGCGACCTCCGGGAACCCAAAAGGTAGTGGCCCTGCACTCTGCGTTCCTCACTAGCCTTTCGGTTTGGATTTCTTTTCTTTCTTTTTTAAAATTCATGGCCCAATTGATTCGACTGAATTCTTCAACAATAGAAACCAATTCCTGACTTGGGCAGGTGGGAAGAGGTGAGGCTAATGAGTTAATGGACAGACGTTTTATTGGCACCAACACAGCACCTTCCAGTCGGTGGGAAGTGATTTCTGGAGGAAAAGGTGGAATGAGGGAAAACCCCCAAAACTTACTAATTCAGCCAGTCCCCTGCGGATTGCCTGCTTCTCTTCCCGCGGCTTTCCGATGAGGTTTCTGAAGCGACGGGAGAGGGAAAGAGATGCATGGGTTAAAATCTGTTTTGGAAGAGAGGTTGGGGTTAATTGACTGGGTGTTGCTTGGTGGAAAGTTTCGGAGCAGACAACGCAGTGGTGTTATTGCGAGTGGCGGGGACCGCAGCTAAGGTTGACAGAAGGACGCAAAACAAGTCTGGGCGGTAGGGGGACCACCCCCCCTACCCTGGCCAGCGGGCTGGCGACCGCGCGCCCTATCTCGCGTGAGCCCAAATGACTGTGGAAGCGTCCGTAAGGAGGCGCGGAGGGTGCCGCGAGCGTTGGCTTTAAGTAACACGGTGTCACAGACGGTGGCTTGGCCTCGGTGATTCTCGGCCAGATTTGCCCCGGGAGCTTCCTGGGGCCGCAACCAGAAAGGATCCTGAGGCTCTGGGCTCGAGTTCTTTTGATTTGTTTTTTGGTTTTTGGTGGTTGTTGCTTTCCTGTCTTAAAATGATATCTTGATACACATTAGATAAAAAGAAAGGACTGTGGGTGATTGGGATGTCCACCAGCGCTGTGGCTGCGCTCCAGACGGTTAAAGCTGCGCATTTGCATGGCAGGGCCGCGGGCTGCCTGACTGCGGCTGCCGCGGGCAGATTATTTATTGCGACCGCGCCGGGCGCTCGCTGCTGCCACGCTGTGGCCGTCGCCGGGACCAACGCCAGTCACAGTTCCGCGTCGTGCTGCCTGGCGCGATTGCTGCGCGGGCCCCTCAGAGATTCCCCAGCAGGCGGAGGAGAGGGGGGCGAGGGAGACCCGAAGGGCGGCCTCCCACGGCCTGACGGGCCAGGATCCACTCTCACCTTGGCCAGCTCTGACAGGAGCTGGACGCCCGACTACATTCGAGTCCTCCTCCCCCAGCCCCAGCACCATGGAGACTGGTTGTACAGGCCGCCTGGCACGTCACGGCTGCTTCTGTCCAAACTGCGCGTCCCAAGGCGCCCAAGGGGGCGCACGCTGGTTCGGCAACGCGACCGCTTTGGGATTTTAAAATCGGAGAGACCACTTGTAGTCCCGAGGCCTGCAGGCCTGACTAACCCAGAGGAGGATTGGTTAAACCGAGGAAGGCGGGCTTTGGCTCCAGGCAAGGGCCTGTGACAGGCAGAGGCCGCACCTGTGTACTATGGGCTCTGGCCTGGCCTAGAGATCCCAGCGGACGAGGTGGCCTTCAAGGTGCCCCACAGACACTAGCAGGCCACTCTCCAGAATGGCAGAAGTCGAGGAGCTCAGTAGGCAACCCAGAGAAAGAGCAGACTGTGGGGTCCTGCTTTTATCCTCCTGACCCCTTGAAGAGTAACTGAAAGGTAAGTGAAATTTTTGTGTGGTTTTGACTGAGCAGAAAGGGAGTCCTGGTGACCCTTCTCACCATCCTGAGAGGCTCCCTCCAGTGAGCGCAGTGGGGCTCTATTCTTGCCTGAGTGTCTCTCTCTGTCGTGTATATATATATGTGTATAGGTAGATATATATATATACACACACACATGAATGTATATATACACACAAATCTATATATATATATACACATACACACGTGAAATAAATTCAGAAGCTGCCAACATGTTATGTTCCAGCCTTGGCTAACACATAGAGAATTCAATTTACTATATTTTTCCCTCTTAGTGCCTATTGAAGCTATAAATATAATGCTTTTTTGGCTCTTAGGTGAGAAATCAAATTTTCTCGTTGGCTGGGACAATTATTAGATCGAGAATCCAGGTCAAACCATAACAAATAATAATAGCAGTAGTAAACTGCCACCAGCTCCAACACTTGTGTGGAACCTGGAGGGATGAAGCAGAAATTATAAATGTAAACATTTATCAACATCTCCAAATGGTGGTTTTCGTCTTATGTAATCAGAATTTGCTTGCGATCACTGTCATCTGATGGTCTTGTTAAGAAAGAGTAATTCAAACCAAATTTTCTCCTATCATAACTTTTAGAAAACAGTTCTTTAAAAATTTTTTAATTCATGAGTTTTCATTTTTACCTATCAATTCCCTTCCCTGAAGAAGGGAAACGTTCAATTCTACCTTCTCCTGCCAGGCCCTTCTTTATATATGCAAAGGAGAAAGTTTCCGGCTTGGGTTGGTTTGGGCACAGGCAGCGGCTTCTGGGCAAGCCCCTGTCCAGTGGGCGGCAGCCGCAGTCAAGGGGTGCCTCCTTGGCTCTGCAGAAGTCGGCTTTAGGCCAGCCCTTTTCCAAATTTTTCCCTTTGGGGAAATGAAGGCAAGGGGAATGGAAATGCGAAGAGGAGATTAAGGATGTCACTGCCTGGCTTCTAAGGAGGCATTGCCGCCACCCCCTCCCCCCAATCCTAAACCCTGTCAGCCTGCATTTGCCAGTTTCACAGATATTATAAACACTCTCCAGAAATTCAACCAAATTATGTAAGTAGTTTTTCTTCAGCCTCCACAGGACCGAGAATTTTAAAGCTAATTCATGGGGTTTTACAAGCCCAACAAAGACAGCCATAAAAATGCTATTGGAAAGAAATCACACTACAAAATGAGATTGGTCCATGTGCTGTTAAAGTCAACTATCTTGAAGGCACACCTCTAGAGCAAGAGAGCAGCCCAGGGCAGGCTTTCCATGTCCTGTCTGGGAAAGATCAGGCCTGGAACTACAGTAAAAGCAATTCAGATGATTTCTGGAAAGGGTGAGGCAACTGTTACCCATTCTGGAGCAACTGCAGGCGGCAGACTCCGGAGCAGTCCCAGGAAGGGCAGGAAAGAGGGCACACCGCAGGACGGTGCTGACAACGGGCACCCCAGAAAGCGACTACATCAATTATCCCCAGGCCTTGGACCCGGCACTGAGCTGCCCCCTGTGCCTGGCTGGCCAGGGGCCCTGGGCCACCCAAGCCCCTGAAATGAGGACAGATTCTACACCTGGATCTGTCTCAGCTCTGAGTTGGTCCCCGCGGCGGAGGGGGAGTCCTAAGGTGCTGGGCAAGGAGAGGAGTGTAGGTACCAGGGCTGGCCTCAGAGCTCAGTCTCACAGGCACTGCACTATAGGTCCCTTTCTTGTTGAAACTAGTGGTTTCTGGCTTCGGTTCCTGGGTTCAAAGGAGGGACGCAGGGGGTATGCACAGCGGGTGGAGGTGCCTGGTGGGGCCAGGCAGCGGAAGGTTTTGGAGGGGGAGCCCATCATGGCTCAAAGGAGACTGTTCTCCGTGGGGGAGGGAAGCGAGGAAGAGACTACCTTTGGCCGCACCCCGGTCAGCTCGAGGTGAGCCTTCCGCTCTCGGTGGCGTGGTCCAGGCCCCCAGTGAGAGTGGGGAAGCAGAGAAGGCGGGGATATGCCGAACCTTAGGCGCGGAAGTGAGGAGCAGGTCGTGAAAGGCCTGGTTTCTCGACCCCCTTCTGGAGCTCGGAACCCGCACCCACGGGTAGGGGGGCGTAGGGGGAGGGGCAAACTCAGGGCCAAGCTGGGAGGGCCGGCCGGCAGGGAGCAAAGCCATCCTTGTCACCGCCCCTCCAGCAGCGGGGCTGTCAGGTTTCCTGTTTGGAGAGGAAAACCGAGCAAAATCCAACACAGCAAAAAGGGGAGGAGGAAGGAGCGGGCCTGGCGAGGCCTCAGCGGCGGCCCGGGCTCTAATGCCCCTAGCCTGACCTGATCCGCACGCCCCTGTCCGGGCCGTGCCCGCCGCTGGCGTCGGGAGGAGAGCCGGGCCGGCTGACTGTGCGCGCCCATTAATCTGCCGGGCGGGCGGCGGGCGGGCGGGCTGGGGGCTGTTTGTAACTTTGCTGCCTTGGTCGCCGCGGTCCCCGGGGAGCGGGCTCCGGCGCTCGCTCCCATTGGCCGCCGCCGCGTCAGCTGGTGCGATTTGCTGCTGTCGCTTTTGGCGTTCGGCCATCCAGAAACAAACCAGTTCGATGACTACTAATAGTTATAGCCAGATGTACTAATACACAACAAATCACAGTCCTGCAGAGGGGCGCGCAAATGAGTTCCTATTTTGTGAATCCCACTTTCCCCGGGAGCCTGCCCAGCGGCCAGGACTCCTTCTTGGGCCAGCTGCCCCTCTACCCGGCCGGCTATGACGCGCTGAGGCCCTTCCCGGCCTCGTACGGGGCGTCGAGCCTTCCGGACAAGACGTACACCTCACCTTGTTTCTACCAACAGTCCAACTCGGTTCTGGCCTGCAACCGGGCGTCCTACGAGTACGGGGCCTCGTGTTTCTATTCTGATAAGGACCTCAGTGGCGCCTCGCCCTCGGGCAGTGGCAAGCAGAGGGGCCCCGGGGACTACCTGCACTTTTCTCCCGAGCAGCAGTACAAACCCGACAGCAGCAGCGTGCCGGGCAAAGCCCTCCATGACGAAGGCACCGACCGGAAGTACACGAGCCCTGTTTACCCCTGGATGCAGCGGATGAACTCCTGCGCCGGTAAGGCATTTCCCTGCAGCCCCCCCAAGAGAGTGAAGGGAGAGGGGCAGGAAAAGGAGGAAGGAGAAGGCGAGAGAGCAGGTAGAAAAATAGAGAGGAAGAAAGGATGAAAGAATGAACAAAGTTTCTTTGGCTTTAAAAAAAAGAAATTAGAAAGAAAAGGCCAACCCATTCCCAGTGGAGCAATCAGGCTGTGGCAGAGAAAGTCAGTCAGTAGTGTCCACGTAAGGTGACACCTTAGGGGAGGGTGGGGGTGCTCATTGCCACATTAGGGGAGCTCCTTGACAGAGACAACCTGAAGAGAGAGTGAGGCTGGATGGGAGGGAGGGCTTGCTCACACTGCGTCCTGCTCAGATTCCCAAACCTGAGTGGCCTTCTGCACCCATCACTGATAACTGCCCATTCACCCCCAACCCTCTCTCCTTTCTGCCCTTTAGAAATCCACAAAGATAGAAACCCTCATTTGGCCTCTTCCAGTGTCTCTCCAAAGCTTTGGAGGGCCACATTCCCAGCCTCAGGATTTTTCTAGCCCTCCTCCCACCCCTCCTCCCCCTTCCACTCATCTGCTCACTCATAGCTAACTTCTGCCTCTTTCTGAGGCCCTGCCTAAGTCTCACACACCCAACTTGAAGAGAGCCCCCCACCCATGGGCTCCTTTGGCACCAGAACAGATAGTCCAACACAGTCCTACATTTCCAGAAACACCAGATGGCCCCAAGCTTCAACTCTGTCCCTGGTTTCCAAAAACTCCACAGGGAATCCTTGGAGTAGGACAGTGCCTAATGCAGATTTTTAAACTTACAGCATCTTTGCTATAAAATCTACTCCCCCACCCCAAGGGAGCTCTGTTTTTCTCAGAAGGGACATATATATAATTTGGGGGGATTTGCAAAGATTTGAGAGGGCTGATCACTTAAATTTTTCCCAAAGCATGTTGAGTCCTGGAATGGCTGGTCATAGTAACATCTTCACAGAGATCCGTGTGAGGATTCAGAGTGTCTGACCTACACACCGGGTTCCACACCCACCCACTCCCAGACACACACACACCACAATCCCACAAAAATACGGCGAGGGTATCCTGGGTTGGGAATGCTCATTCCATTATTTTGCTTGTAATGGTTTTCATATGGAGCAGATTTTTCAAAAACAACAGCTGTCCCCCCCTAAGTCGTTTTAGATGGAAAATGTCTCGCTTGGTATGAAATAATCTCCCATCCAGCCGGCTTCTGCCCCAGACATAGGTGAGAGAGGCTAGAGAGAAGGTGGGTGGTTTCCAGCCCAGAGGCCCGCGGTGCTGGGCAGGGGCCGACTGGTTCGGGGAAACTCTGGCTTACCAGCGCCCGGCCATTTCTGCCCGCAGGTGCTGTGTACGGGAGTCACGGGCGCCGAGGCCGCCAGACCTACACGCGCTACCAGACGCTGGAGCTGGAGAAGGAGTTCCACTTCAACCGCTACCTGACGCGGCGCCGCCGCATCGAGATCGCCAACGCGCTCTGCCTCACCGAGCGCCAGATCAAAATCTGGTTCCAGAACCGCCGCATGAAGTGGAAAAAGGAAAATAAACTCATCAATTCCACACAGCCCAGCGGGGAGGACGCTGAGGCAAAGGCGGGCGAGTAGACGCTTGGGCAGGAACCAGGCCAGCGCGGCAACAACCTCCCTCGGCTTTGCCCCCTTGCCTTCGCCTGCTCCCCAACTTTTCTCCCCGCCAGCTCCCATCCAGGGGCTTACGCAGCTTCACGGGAACCCAGAGCTTTGCAAACGCCTAGGCATTTATTCCTTACAAAACAAACAAACAAACAAAGCCACACAGCCAATCCGGCAGTGGAGCGGGGCGCTTTGCACACACTATCCGGGTCTCCAAGGCTGCCCAAGCTGGCTGCGGATCCCAGGGCACGCCCCGAGTTCGTCCCAGGCTCTTGTGCTAGCGCCTCTGCACGCCCCTGAGCTCGGGACACGGGGTTGCTGGCGAGGAAAGAACCCCCCGACCGAGCCCCTTTTGGTGTCTGGGCGTTTCCGCCTCGGTCCCTGGCCACTAAGTCCCTCGGAGGGCACCACCAAATCGACTCAGGCCACTGCAAGGGGGAGGCCTAAAGGCTGGGGCTCCAGCCCTGCGGTGGCCTCTCAGGCCGCCCCCAGACAGGAAGAAGCTCGAAGAACAAAGGGGCTCCCCGAGAGAGAGAGAGCCTCGTCTTTCGGCCCGGCGCGTAACTGTCCGTGGAAGAGAAGAAGCCTCAGTCAAGCTGAGCCAACATGGGTGTGGGTGGAACTTTACAGCCCCAGGAACGACTGGGCTCCTGAAGGCTCCGGACTCCGGAGTCCGACTCCCGCCTCTGACATTAACGGCTCTGCCACCACAGCAGCTTTCAGAACCTAAGGAGGAGGCCCTGGGCCAGGGGAGCAGCAAGGGTCCAGGCTTACAAACGTGCCAGGGGCGAGTGCTACACCGGTCCTCCACAGGGGAGGCCACCCCTGTCTTTCAGCTGTATTTGTGCTTTACTTTCGTCTTTCAGAACCCAGGAAAATAAGTACGGATGGAGCAGGCACTGCCACGCAATGTTTCCATTTGAGCCCTCATTTTACTCCAGAAGGTTTAAGCAAGACCCCAATAACTTGGCCCACGGATTCCCAGCCCTCAAGCAGCTTCTGTGGTTGCAGGAAGCCTGAACCCCCTCATTGTGTTCACCAAGAACTCTGCGAATTGGGGGCCGACTGACTCGAGGAAAGGAACCCAGAGGTGAAGATTCTCCAAGCTGGATACTTAAAGTAAATCAAACAGCAAACTAATGACACGAAAACCTTATTTACACGAAAGAAAAATCGACTCTGGTTATAAAAGTGTATGGAATTTGACCTCGCCTAGGAGAAACACAAAACAAAAGCTATCTTTAACAGACGCCTGTCATTTAAGAGCGGCAGGGACACTGTCCCTCATGCGCTCGCAAAAACAGAGCCGTAATTGTAGCTGCTGCTGCGGGCAGGATTTATTTCTCCAATTGGCTAAATGGCCTCCCCCCTTCCCCGAAGGTGATATCTGTATTTTCAAATATCAGAGCTGGCGTCAAGATGGGCAGAACCGACCCCAATCTCAACACAAAAATAAGAGGGGCTGCACAGCGGGGAAATTAAGTTGTTGTAAATAAAATCCAAGTCACCATCTCCCCCCAGTCTTCTGCATCCTCGCCGGGCGCGCGATCGGCAGCTGACGGCCTCACAATTGGTACATCCTAATGGAACTGCGAGGGAAATGCAATAATTTTGCCATAATGGGCTGTAACCTCAATTCGACCCCGGCCCTTGCAGCCCAGGGTCGGAAGCGGAGCGATGCGCCCTGCCTCCAGCGGGTGGCGCTCGAGTCCGACTGAACGGCGGCGGCGGACGGCGGGCACGCGCCTGGGGCGCGCGCTCCACCCCTCTCGCCTCCACCCAACTCCCCCATTAGTGCACGAGTTTACCTCTAGAGGTCATCAGGCAGGATTTACGACTGGACAACAAAAGCACGTGATTCGAAGTCGTACCCCATATTTGGGTGCCTACGTAGGAGGGAACCAAGTACATGTCCCAGTCATTTCCATAATTCATCATAAATTGTGCAAGGGTGCTATAGACGCACAAACGACCGCGAGCCACAAATCAAGCACACATATCAAAAAACAAATGAGCTCTTATTTTGTAAACTCATTTTGCGGTCGCTATCCAAATGGCCCGGACTACCAGTTGCATAATTATGGAGATCATAGTTCCGTGAGCGAGCAATTCAGGGACTCGGCGAGCATGCACTCCGGCAGGTACGGCTACGGCTACAATGGCATGGATCTCAGCGTCGGCCGCTCGGGTTCCGGCCACTTTGGCTCCGGGGAGCGCGCCCGCAGCTACGCGGCCGGCGCCAGCGCGGCGCCCGCCGAGCCCAGGTACAGCCAGCCGGCCACGTCCACGCACTCGCCTCCGCCCGACCCGCTGCCCTGCTCCGCTGTGGCCCCCTCGCCCGGCAGCGACAGCCACCACGGCGGGAAAAACTCCCTGGGCAACTCCAGCGGCGCCTCGGCCAACGCCAGCAGCACCCACATCAGCAGCAGAGAGGGGGTTGGCACGGCGTCCGGAGCCGAGGAGGACGCCCCCGCCAGCAGCGAGCAGGCGAGCGCGCAGAGCGAGCCGAGCCCGGCGCCGCCCGCCCAACCCCAGATCTACCCCTGGATGCGCAAGCTGCACATAAGTCATGGTAAAGCCAGCCTTTTTCTAAATCCACGCGGCCGCGGGGCCGCGGCTTTCGGTCCCCTCTCTCCTTTGCCGCCTTCTCTCCCCGTCTCTCTCCTGGTCTTGCTTCTCCCAGCCCTGTGGAGCCTCTCCCCGCCGTTCTCCTTCCCCCGCCTTCCTCCTTCCTCCTTCTCTTCTCTGCAGCACCCAGTGCTCGCAAATGGAGGGAGTGGGGACAGCCGCTGGCCAGGCAAGTTTAGACGTTGAAAGAGGGGGAAAGGAAAAAACCCTTATCGAACCCCAGCGCCTTGGAACGCGCTCCCGGGTCAGGCCCGCAGAGCAGGGCGCAGAGAGGTAGAGGATGGCAGAGGAGGCCGTGAATCGGGCTTGTCAGGGCGGATAATTTATGAGGAGGGCTGCGCTGGGGAAACAGCGTTACTAATTAGAGTCCCCGAAAAGGGGCTTGAGGGGAATAATCCAGGCGAGAGCTGGCCGGGTTCTGAAGTTGGGGGCAGGAGGGAGAGCAGGGAAGGAAAGGTAAGCAAAGGAAAGCAGGAGCCCCAAGCGTGCAGCCTGAAACAGGAGGCGGCTCATGGGACTGGAACTTTAGGGGAGGGTGACCTGGAGGCCACTTGGCGCTCAGAAAAGGGCCTTACTTTGGTAGGTTTCTGAGCGGTGGGCAGCCTGGGAGAGCTGTGTCTCTGGCACGGGGCGCTAGGGGCAGGACCAGAGGGCAGGAGAGGGGTGAGGGAAAGTCGAGCGATCCTCCAGACAGGCTCCAGCCTCAGATGGGCCGATTGTTTCCAGAGTCCAATTCGTATTGTTTTCTCTCTAGAAAGGAAAAGGGAAGGAAATTCGGGAGGGGTGGGCGGGCGAGGAGGGAGGACTTGTTGAGTTTCTCTCCCCTGTTCCCTGCTCCGGACCCTGGCTCATCCAGCTGGCGAACTTTGGTAGTCAGGGGCTGAGGAGTTGGAGGCTAAACCGCTTTTTCTGTTGCAGACAACATAGGCGGCCCTGAAGGCAAAAGGGCCCGGACGGCCTATACGCGCTACCAGACCCTGGAACTGGAGAAGGAGTTCCACTTCAACCGCTACCTGACCCGCCGAAGAAGGATTGAAATAGCACATGCTCTTTGCCTCTCCGAGAGACAAATTAAAATCTGGTTCCAAAACCGGAGAATGAAGTGGAAAAAAGATAATAAGCTGAAAAGCATGAGCATGGCGGCGGCGGGAGGGGCCTTCCGCCCCTGAGTATTTGAGCGTTTAAAGTACTGAGCAGTATTAGCGGATCCCGCGTAGTGTCAGTACTAAGGTGACTTTCTGAAACTCCCCTGTGTTCCTTCTGTGAAGAAGCTCTGTTCTCGTTGCCCTAATTCATCTTTTAATCATGAGCCTGTTTATTGCCATTATAGCGCCTGTATAAGTAGATCTGCTTTCTGTTCATCTCTTTGTCCTGAATGGCTTTGTCTTGAAAAAAAATAGATGTTTTAACTTATTTATATGAAGCAAGCTGTGTTACTTGAAGTAACTATAACAAAAAAGAAAAGAGAAAAAAACACACAAAAAAGTCCCCCTTCGACCTCGTTTAGTGCCAATGTTGTGTGTTGCACTCCAGTTGTTTAACTGTGCATGTGAGTGGAAGTGTTCCTGTCTCAATAGCTCCAAGCTGTTAAAGATATTTTTATTCACACTACCTATATTCCTTGTGTAACTAATGCTGTTGTAGAGGTGACTTGATGAGACACAACTTGTTTGACGTGTAGTGACTAGTGACTCTGTGACGAAAACTGTGACTCTGAGCGGTGTGTCCCTGCGTGCCTTTGTAGGACCCTTTGCACGAACTCTGGAAGTGGCTCTTATAAGCGCAGCTTCAGTGATGTATGTTTTTGTGAACAAAGTTACAAATATTGTCCAAGTCTGGCTGTTTAAGCAAACTGTGATCAGCTTTTTTTTTTTTGTATTTGTTTTTAAGGAAAAAAATACTGACTGGAAACAAAAAAATAAACTTTCTATTGTAAGTTCTCTTGGTCTGGTTTGTGCCAAAGAGCGAGCGTCCCTTTCTGCTCTTCTGTGGTGTCCTGGAAGGTTGTGTGTCTGAGGCTACCTGAGCAGCCTCCCAGTGCAAGGAGACCTCAGACCAACGACCTGACCCTAGGCCTCCATAACTCTGACCCACCAGAAAGTTCAGGACAAAAGACAGAAAAGCTGTAGGTGGTTCCAAAGCCTGAGCCCAATTTGCCCATCTCTGAGGAACCAAGCTAAGTTGCTGGGTACAAAAAGGAAGAGAGAGAAAGGAGAAAAAGCCCAAGGCTTTGTTAGCGGCCCTGAGGGCCCACACATACGCTGCTTCTTTCCTAAGGCCATTCTAGGCCTCCACTTGCTAAAGAGCCTGGGGTGCCAAGTTGTGGCCCCCAAATCCTCTGTCCCTAATCCACCCAGGCACCCCTTCCCACTCTTCACCCTGAACCCAGTTGGCTTCTTTGCCACAATTAATTAGCTACAAATGGAAGGTACTTACCCCATCCTAGCTTGATTGGGAAACTCCTCAGAGCGGCTAAGCGCAACTAGAGATTTGCACATTTACCGACTGCTTACACTGATGCTGTCTTTCCTTTTAAAAGTTATAAAACAGTAAACTTTATAAGCCCCAGTTCCGGCTATATGACATTTGGGTGCCAAATGAATAGGGTTTTGTCTATGAATTAGATCGTAAAATCATCCATAGCACAGACAGATCGGCTCACTGGCTATAAAACGTCACGTGGGGCCATTAAAGTAAGTTTTATGGTTTTGGGGAGTTGACATCCAACATTATATACCACATAACATATAATCTCACTGACGCTGGACTCCATTTGACTCTTTTGCAGGCTACGTGTGCCGCCTGGTCATTCAAATTGTCAATTTTAGGTCCAGAAGTGTCGAAACCACAAGTTCTCAAAACTCTGAAAAATGGCTCCCTTCGAGTTAAGGTAAGCTCCTGAGCGCTTTTGAGTTTATTTGTACTCTGAAAACTTTTTTCCTTGAGATATCTCTCTCTCACTCTCTCTCACTCTCTCTCTCTCTCCCTCTCTCTCCCTCTCTCCCCCTCTCCCCCCTCTCTCTTCTCTCTCTCTTCTCTCTCTTCTCTCTCTCTCTCTCTCTTCTCTCTCTCTCTCTCTCTCTCTCTCTCTCTTTCTCTCTTTCATTCTCACTCTGAGGTTGCCTCTGAATTCAAAAGCGAGAGCAAACTTTTCCCCTGCCCAAATTAATAGCGCCAGGAGCCAGTTTTGCGGAGACGCTGGGGTGAAAAGCGCCTGTGGCCGCGCCGCATCCCCAGGCCTAACTTTAATTGCTGCCCAACCGCGGATGTTAATGACTTCCGCTGCTTTCGCCGGCTTGCAAAAAGATGATTTTTGTGCGCGAATGGCCTGTGTGTGGAGACTTGGCAGAGCCGCCCCCATTCGGGAGCTGACCGCTTTCAGCTCTTTGGGGTCCTGGAGCCCTAGGGTGGGGGCTGGGAGACAGTGGGGCGCCGGTCGCGGGGCGCGGAGGCCGCGTTGCGCGCTTGGAAGTGCTTGGGAGTTTGAAAGAAAGGCCTGGGCAGGGCCGAGGCGGACTCTGGCGGGATTCCTTATGGGGCTGTCGCAATATGTCTTCGCGGGCTGGGGTCATTTGGCAGGACTGAATTGAGGCGACGGCCTTCGGGGCCCGGTTTCAGGCTGGCTCATGAGAAGCCGAGGGTGGTAGAGACCAGCGAGGCGCGGGCCGCACCTTCAGGCTGGGCCCCTGGGTAACGAGCTGAGCCCAGGTCGCTGGCACCCACGGGACAGGGACCCCACCTGGGGAGAGGGCTCAGCATCCCCTCCCCCTCACCCCCCCCCACCCCGCACCAGGCCCTGAACCTTGTTTGCCTGAACGTTCTTTTTATTTCGGTGGGACTGTTCTCACCCGCCTGTGAGTCTGAAGCAATAAACTTTATGGCCGGATTTAACTTAAGTCTTTGAATCCCCAGGCTAAATGAAAGGAGTTAAAGCGCTTTCTTTTCTTCCGCCTCTCCTTTCTTCTCCCTCTCTTCTTTACTTTTCCTCCCCTCCTTTGTAGAATTAAAGCATCTATGCACAGGACCCTCAAAAGACAACTTATGCCCCTAGACAACACTGAAGATTAATTTCCTCCCCCTCAACATACAGACAAATTCCTCTTCCAAATTGTGCCCTAAAGTTTGGGGGGAAATCGAGGTGTCTTCACTGCCCAAGTTAAAAGTCCCCAGAGCCATTAGCTTGTTTTTCCTGACACGTCATAAAGGGTAGTTTAAGGAAGAAATTGGTCGTTTGTCAGTAGGAGATTTCCGCCTTTCTTTTGTTAGTTGCTCTTTCTGTTTGATCCCAGGAAATTTACATAATCTATGATTTCCAAAACAGTCCCCAATATTGCACCAATGGGTGAAATAAGGTGGAATACATTTTCCTGGGTATAATTCCAGCTTAGCCCCAGCTACCCCTCTGGCCCCAACCCCACACATTCTTTGGTGGCCAAGCCGTGACCGTGGGTGCTGTGGCCTGTCCCAGGGGTCCTTCTCTGGATGGGTCCCCCGGGAGGGATCTAGCCTGTCTGGAAAATTAAGCCAAATTCTTTAGTTCAGAAATGAAACAAAAAGCGGGATCTTCTGTCTTCAGATGCTTTTCTCCTCAGGAGCTGGGTAGTTTTTTCTGCAAGTGTTAATTGAGAAAGATACTTACCAAGTACTTAAAGTTAAAAATTTTAAAGTATAGATTTGTGCAGAGGCCACTTATAATCAACAGAAGTTTAACAGATGCCCCTAAAGTCCAAAAAGCAAAATCTGAGGCTTTGTTTTGACAAACCAAAACCCTCCTCCTCGACAAGTCCCACTTCTCATGAATAGTGGCAAGATGGGTCCCTCAATTCATTTTGTGTAACCTGTTAAAGTGAGCACCTATATTTTAGCACCAAGGAAGAGAAGAGCTGTTCAAATCTTAGTGGGAACCAGAATGTAAAGTTTATTTGGGTTCTCTTTTATTACTTTATATGTGTAAGAATTCTGGAGTCTTTGTGTTGCTGCTGAGTTTTGGGTTCTTTATTGGAAAATATTGGGTTACAGTTCTGTTTTAGTTACTCATTTGTTGATCTTGCTTGAGAAATTCTTGGTGACTAAAATTAGTATCAGGGGGAAAAAACAGAGTGGCAGGTACCTTCGAGTAACTTGCTTGAAGGAAATGTTCACACCACTTCTCTGGTCACATCCCACCTGGGCTGTTGATAGCCAGCATCATACAATATAGAAAAGTCTTTCCATGAATTAAAAAATTACAGGTTATATATAAATTGCTTACTTCTTCCCATTTTCATCTTCACCAAACTTTAGAGTGTGAGAATTCAGGCCAACTCACGTGGAGTTAAATGACTTTTTTAAAATACAGCATCCACTTAGACCTATGTGAGCATTACTGGAAGGATTGTTTCTCCCTGTTTTCAAAGGAAGCATAATAAAGAGGATGGTTGATTATCTGCTCCTTTTATAGATATGTTATTTCTTTTCATGCATCTTTTGGGTGGTTTTTGCAGAGGAACTCACTTAAAAAAAAAAAAAACAACTCTGCCACTGAGGGCTTTATGAAGACATTCAGCCTCAGCCGGTGACAGAAGTATCTGTGTGTGCCTCTTGTAAGAGGAGAAGGCATCTGAAATGTGCAGGGCCTCGTTTGTTTCTACAAGTTAAAGACACAATATTTCCTGAACTATAAATATAATAGGAAGCTTCTGGTCACACTTACTTAGGGGTTTGTTAGGGTTTCCATGGTCTAATTTCACAACATTATGCCAAGATTCCTTTTCTCCTGCTCCTACCCCTGCTTCATTGTTGGTGGTTCTGGGAGAGCAAGACAGAATTTTCTACCAGGAAGGGAGTCATGTTCATTTGTTGAGATGTGAATATTATATCCAAACAATTAGTGTGGGGAGAGCAAATTACACCCTGAAAGGTGCACTATTAAAGATAAAAACAGTCTTTTTATCTTAATAATTGCTCTTGAATTCTGTCCTTCCCCTCTACCTTTTGCCTTAGCTCAGGAGTCTGTCTTAGGTTTGCCCACCACGGAGAGTACAGGATGTTGTAGGGTCCATCCCATTCGTTTCTAATGTGGAATTTCTTCCTGGTCCATGACAAAAACTATAAATGGGGCTCCCAGATTAGGGCTGAGGGTCAGCTTAGGCTCCCATCCCCACAGGACAGGGGAACTACAGTCCTGACCATTCAGAATTCCAGAAGTAGAAGATTTGCCTTGTTTTGTTTGGGGTTTATCACAAAGAAAGCTGTCCTTCTCCCACTAGCCCCCGCCCCAAACCGATCTTTTCAATAATAATATTTGTTATGAAGGTTATTGGGTAATTATTGCGATTTTGTGAAGCAGCCCTTGCTGGAGGTGAAGTCTGTCATCGCCTAACAAATGACGCCCGCGCAGTTCACTGCCGGGTTAAGTAAATGCAGAGAAGATAAATCTGCACACCCTAGGAATCGCCAGCAGAGCACGCTTTAGTACAAGTTCACAGTCAACTCGCCTGCCTGGGCCAGATCGCCCAACAATTAGGGCTTCGTCTTTATTTTTAAATAAAGAAAAAAAAAATGTCTCCAATTCCCATTGCCTGTTTCTCCCCATCTTCTCTTTTCTTTCACTTTTCGAGAGGTTCTCCCATCCTACTCCAAATTTTCCTTGCAAATAGAATGATGATTACAATGAAATCTAGTGATTTCAAAATAATCGCAATCCTAATTTAATGCTGATAAAAAGAGGCAGGAGGCTGATTTGACAGGAAAGACAGTCGCTAACACACACAAATATCCAATTCACCTTCTCATTCCAAAAGGCATTGGCAGAAGCAGGGTGTCCCTGAGATCCTGGGGGGGCCCCTTCCCCCTGAAAGAAGAGGCACAGCTTTGTGTATCTTTGTGGTTAGTGCGTTGCAACTGCAGGTCAAAAAGTTGAGGGTCAAAAGTTTACATTGTGCAGCACTCTTAGTCATCTGCCCAGACAGAGTTTGATGTCAATGTTAGAGCTGCGATCTGGACTATCAGCACAAAAGATAAAATGGCTCGGAGTGAAGCGTGTATCACGGTGTGGACTCCAGGTGAACCCTAGTGGTTGAATGACCTCAATTACGGAGGAAAGGATAGAAAATTCCTCTTTTCAAGAGTAATACATGCTGTATTTCATCTTGAATTATTGCTCCCATTCTGAGGGAATAGCAGCAGGTAAATAGGCATAGATTACTGAAACACCAACACCTTAGATGTTGGAGAATCAGGAGTCTGTTTGTGGGTTTGTCATGAAATAAAAAAGCTCAAAACTCATCAGTGGACCTTTAAGAAATAATGTAGCAGGTTTCCAATGTCCTGTTGTACTTTCAAAAACAAGAGAATGGAATAGGAAACTTCTTTTATTTGAAACCGGTGATTATGATTGGCCAGTTTCTTTCTTTTTAGTACATACAGTGATGCCTAAAGTGTGTGAAAACAAGGGCAAATATAGACACTTCTTGCAAAATGTATTTTTTTTTTTTACCATTTTCAAACACAGAGTATGTTTTCTGAAGCTGCAGCCCACTAAGTGCCAAGGGTTCTTAGAACTGGGAAAGGGAGGGAAGTAGAAACCCTCTGGAAAGAAACAGGACTCCTCTACCAGGGAGAAGATACTTATTGGTACCTTGAAGATGTTCCTCCTGTTGGAAATTTCTCCTTATATGTATAGTTTAGCCCAAACTGAATGTAGGAGAAATTCTACAACCTCTAAGTGCTTAACTAAACTGTAGAGAGTAGAGCACTTAAGCAGAAGGTTGGGATGCGCAAATGCCAGTCCACTTATTTAAATCACTGTGACAGACTTCTGCTCTCCAGAAAACGCTCTTTAAAAAATATGTACTTGGAATTAAATCTAAAGAGAGGGGAAGCAAGCTTAGGAGAAAGGGTGGGTGAATAGAAAAGAAAGGGACTAGTGTATTAAGGAAGCCGACTGGAACCATGCCTCATATGTGAGTTGCAACTGCAGAACGAAATATATTCTTTCTCATGCACTTATATCAACTCTAAGTGTGGGTACCATTAGAATCTATTTTCTGGGGGCTTATTTCCCTTTTCTATGTATCGATCTTCAAGTAATCAGTGTAGGAAAAGGGAGGAGGAGGGAGATGGAAAATTTTTCTAGGTTTTTCTTTTTTTTTTAACTTTAGAGATAAGCTAATTCAACTATTCAGAATGTAGATTCTTTCAGGGATGTTTAAGATCATCCCAATATATTCCCTTTGGTTGGATTTATTGGTGCCAGGTACATCCAGTGGTAAAGTAAATATTTCCCAAACACTGCCTTCATGGAAATATCAGATTGCTTCCACTGTGCAATGTGTAAAGTTTTCACTCTGGCCAAGAGCTTGAAGCCAAATGGGGGTGTGCCAGATGAAAACATAAGAAAGGGAACAACTGTGGTGATTGCTGTTACAGCAGTGAACACTTCACCACATCTGGGCTGGTGAAATGAAAAAAACTGAAATCCCCTCTATTACTCACAAAGATAATTATGTGTCTCTTTGAGAGAAAACCTTGTTATTGTATTATTGGCTAAAAACATGTGCCACAATCTTAGAAACATGTCAGCTTTGATAATCATAGAAACCTCTTCTCGCTAGTTTTTAAAATAAAAGAAAAAAATAACTGCAGAAGATACTGCTTCTAGAGTGCTTACTTTTTTTATTTGGAGGAGCTCAATCTTTAGGCCTCTCACACAATTCTGGTCAAAATCATGTATAAGACAAATGTAAATCTCAATCCTTATGCTTGGGTCATGTTCATTTTTATAAATTGCTACAAGGAAATTACCCCCAAACAATTAATTGGTCAAATAGCTGGTAACATTTCACTTCTCTAGAATCATATTCAATTGTAGGTGGGACGAAACCCTCAAAAGCAACCATTAGCATTCTGAAATTCAGCCATTCCTGCATAAGCTCCAGAGACCTGCTTCAGATAGAGAATAGTCAGTCTGGGGACTCTCCTTCTAAAGAACAAAGGACAAATACAGTCAATACATTCCATAACGTTTACATTTCCTTTGCTCCCCCCCCGCCCTCAATCCCTTGATTTTCCCTGAGAAGGAGTGACCTGGGCAAAGCACCCTGCTCTCTAAAAGACACTGTATAGACCTTTTAGAAGCGCAAAGTCCAAGGCCGAGGTGAACTTCAGGTCAGCGCGTCTAACAAATATGAAAATGTCGGCTGGTGAAGGGCGCGCCTTGTGATTTAACAAAGACTGTCAATGTGTAAGATTAATAAGAAACAAAATGCACACGGTGTCACTGTTCGGTCACTTTGAAACTTGGGACAGGGTTGCATTCAAGAGGGAAGGCTGTTCCAAATATATTCAAAATGATTCAAATCAGATTCAAACTAGGCTGCAAACACTGCCTCCCTCTTGCCCTCCCTCTCCCTTGGACTCCCTTTACTCTTCTTCTCCATCTGGGATTCGAGGACATGATGAAAAGTTATCTCACTTAATGGGATTTTAAGAAAGCTTTTGTTGGGAATATATGTTATCCCTCCACGTGGAGATGGCAAATGTACTTACCAGTTTCCCAAGAAAAGGATAACATTTTCACCCTGCTTGGGACTGGAGCCAGTTGTTGTGCGAAGATTAGCACGCTCCCTCTCTGCTCCATTTCAGGGCATCCCATCTTTTCTCTGTCGAGATGCTGCTGGTAAACTTCAGTTTATTTATTAATTGAGTTAGTGTCTTCCTGGTTTTACTTTGGTGTCTTGGATCGTATGTAAAGGCGTGTGTGTGTGTATGTGTGTGTTTTAAAAAATGTTTTTCAAAAGATTATTTGATTCAATGGAATGATGCTATGGCTTTCAAAGAGAGATTGTGAAGGATCAGAAAAGGTACTGAGATTGTTTATTACAGCCATAAATCTTGCAGTAAAATGTCAAAATGTCTGTGTGTGAGATAACACTTGGTGGTCCTGGCTCCGTTTGTGTTTATGATACGCACCACAAAGACAAGTTACAGGCCTTGGGGGATTCTGTGTAAGCCCATCTTCCTAAAGTAATAGAACCACATGAAACACAGGCACAGTTAACTCGTTTAGGTTAACCATATACAAAACAGTGCCCGTGTCTTGTTAGTACTTTAAAATAGAAACTCGGTAGAAGGTTCTGAGGTTAAACAACATGAATTTTGTGTTTTAGTGTCTGTAAATAATATTAAACAGACATGGTTAAAGTCCTGGTACTCAAGGCTCATGACGTGAGGAAGAGGGCAAAATTTCCTTGTGTTTTTTCTCTCCCCGAAGTTTATAGATTCTGGCTTTGTAAATTATATGATGTATGCATATATAATTCATGTTATATAGTACATAACGTGCACATATTAATTTTTCTCGCTTTAGCATGATATTGCTTTAGACAGCTGTATCACAGGCTAGATTTTTCCCAGAGTCTAGAGAGGTTGTCTAAAGATTACACTCAGTGTTGATTTGTCTGGCTCAGATTTCACTAAAAAATTTTTTTCAGGGTGCCTCACATTGAAGAAATGCACAGATATCTAATGTAGAAAACTTCTTTGTACCACTTCAGGGCGATTCCAGTTAGAACGTTAACTTGATCCCTTTTTTAACCTCTATTCCTAAATTAGTTTAAAGATTAGTCCCATATAATAGGCTTTATGTGGCTAAGCATTAAATGACTATCCATCAAATGGATATATTTCAGCATTTAGTAACTCATATGAGTAACCAATATAAATGAAGATAGAATTGACATTTCTTTTGAAGTGTCTCCAGGCTTAGGCTGTAATTTTCCTTGTCTGAGTTCCAGACTCAGTTGTGAGAAGGCTGTTTATACTACTCTTTGAAAAATCAACTAAGGTGTACCAGCTGAAAAAAATCCTTGCTTTGCATGCCAATATTAAAGTATTTTTAGAATGGTTACTATGCTAGCTTGCACTGCTTAATCTAGTCTGAAGAATAGAGGATCTAGGTGTGTTATTAATCAGAAAAGGAAAGTGCATACTGTAAGACATCAGCATTTACTTCAAAGATCAACATTAGGTGGAATTAATAAGTAATTTATTTGTTAATAATGGCATAATTAGTTTACCCATCAAATTTCAATTACCAAATGGCAGGCAACAGTCCCTTCTCCCCCTTTTCCAGAGCGACTGATATTAAAATTAATATGGTGATTTTCAGCAATTTAGAAATTATAGACTGTTCCGTAAAATAACTTTAGCCATAGCTACAGCTTGAGAAAGCAGTATCCAAAAGACAAAATAGATAAATTTCTTGGGGCGGGAAAGAAAGGCCCAGTGGCGATCAGACTGGGCACAGTGCCTATTTCACCCTAGTTTGTTTGTGTTCCAGATTGTTCTGAAATAGGAAGTTGTCAGTTTCAAAGCTCAATTTTGTCCAGGCATCGCTTCTGTCCATTCCCACCCTTGGGCCACTTCCTTCTCACAATCACACCTAGTAAATGCGGGCACGGCTAGCTCCTCACATGATAACGCCATCAAATGAGAGGCTTTCTGCTTTTCTTAGGGAAAAAAAAAAGATTCTGTCTCTAAACGAAAAAAACGAAAAGCGCCCGCTCATCTGGTTATATTCGAACGACTTAGCTTCACATCTTTGAGCCCCATTTCCTTCAGCTGCTCACCCACCCACCCTTTTTCGGTTCCTGCCTGACATCTCAGAGCAGGGGCTCTTCAGGCGGACGCGTCAAGCACCGCGTGGAAAGTGGTTCAGCAGATGAGAAAACGGGTGTGCCGGCTTCATTTGTTTTATTCCCGGGTCCTGATAGAAACATGACTACCCTCCTCTGTCCGGGCGCGGATCCCTCCCCCAACGGGCCTCGAACCCTGGAGGACGGACGCCAGGCCAACCCAGGCTCCACCCGAGGTCAGTGCTGGTCCGCGGCCGCAGGCAGTCCCGAGACCTAGGCCAGTAGAAGGACACGAATAGGGCCCGGCCTGCGCGCCTGAGAACCCCGAATTCCCAACAGGATTCAAAGTTGGGGGGTGGTGGGGACTAAAGCGTAGGCTCCCTCCCTTCGGGGCCCGACAGCAGCATTCATCACCCAACCGCGCGCTTCCTGATCCGGGTCCGCGCGCGCGGCCCTTCCATTGGCAGGGGAAGGTCACGTGGAGGCACTGGGCGGGGCGCGCGCGGGAACGAGATGGAACGCGCGCGCGCTAGCGGGCTGGCGGGGGAGGAGCGACCCGAACTTTGGTGGCGTTGGCGGCAGCGGGAGGGGGAGGGGTGGACGCTTGAGAGCGGGGGGAGGGGAAGGGAGCGGAGAAAGGGGGGGGATGGGACGCGAAGCAGGAGGGGGAGGGGCCTCTGCGAGCCCAGAAAAACGACAACGCGAGAAAAATTAGTATTTTTGCACTTCACAAATTAATGACCATGAGCTCGTTTTTGATAAACTCCAACTACATCGAGCCCAAGTTCCCTCCCTTCGAGGAGTACGCGCAGCACAGCGGCCCTGGCGGCGGAGACGGCGGCCCAGGCGGGGGCCCCGGCTACCAGCAGCCCCCAGCTCCCGCAGCCCAGCACCTGCCTCCGCAGCAGCCCCAGCTCCCCCATGCGGGTGGCAGCCGCGAACCCCCCGCCTCCTACTACACCCCGCGGGCGGCTCGGGAGCCCTCCTACCCCGCGGCCGCGCTTTACCCGGCTCACGGGGCCGCCGATGCCGCCTACCCCTACGGCTACCGCGGCGGCTCCAGCCCTGGGCGGCCACCGCTGCCCGAGCAGCCCCCGGCGCACGCCAAGGGTCCCGCGCACGGCCTGCACGCGAGCCACGTCCCGCCGCCCGGCCGGCAGCCCCCGCCGCCGCCTCCCCCGCAGCATCGCGCGGCGCCCCCTGCGCCCCCGCTGCGCTGCGAGGCGGCCCCCTCCACCCCGGGCGTCCCGGCAGGGGGCAGCGCCCCCGCGTGCCCGCTGCTCCTGGCCGACAAGAGCTCGCCCTGCCTGAAGGGCAAGGAGCCCGTGGTGTACCCCTGGATGAAGAAGATCCATGTCAGCGCCGGTACGTGGCGCCGCTGGGGAGGCGCGGGAGGGAGGGTTGGGACCAGACCAGGGTTTGAGCTTGGGGCGGGGGTTCAGAGGGTAGGGGACCTCGGGAGGGGAGCCCCCATCTGGCCCAAGCTGCAGTGGGATGTGGATGTGTGCACGCCAGCCAGCCGCCTGACCCCAACGTGAGAAGCCTTTTGTACCCGGGGTCCCTTTATCGGGAGATTTACGAGATGCCAAACTGTTAGGGCAGTAATTATAGCCCCCATAAATTTAATTGCCCTGGCAGAGGCTTTAGGCCATGTGTCTTTGAAGCTTTTCTTCAGCCCCAATGCCCAGCACCATTCTTTATGGCTCTCGGGTGTTTCCCGTTGTCAATAGCCTGTGAAACATTTTCTTTGCCGTTTTATGTATCTTGCGTGAACTTGGTGTCAGGTTATTATATAATGATGATGTCCAATTGCTCTTCCCCACCCCACCTTCTCTCTCCTCCTCCTTTCCCTCTCTTCCACTCCCTCCTCCTTGGCTTTCTCCTTCGGGGTTACGGGCGTTCAGTCAACCCCAGTTATAACGGAGGGGAGCCCAAGCGCTCTCGAACCGCCTACACCCGGCAGCAGGTTTTGGAGCTGGAGAAGGAGTTCCACTTTAACCGCTACCTGACCCGGCGGCGCCGCATCGAGATCGCCCACACGCTCTGCTTGTCTGAGCGCCAGGTCAAGATCTGGTTTCAGAACCGAAGGATGAAGTGGAAGAAAGACCACAAACTGCCCAACACTAAGATGCGATCCTCCAACTCCGCCTCGGCCTCTGCAGGCCCACCAGGGAAAGCACAAACTCAGAGCCCGCAAGCTCATCCCCATCCCCACCCCCACCCTGGGGCCTCCACACCTATTCCCTCCTCCATATAATCCAAGCGCTAGACCCGTTCTTTCCCTCACCTGTTTTTCTCCTCTCTCCTCTTGCCCCTTTCCCCATCCACCCCTTCTGTCTGAACCATAACAGACCCCAAAGCAAACCTAACTTGGTTTAAAGGATAATAAAAAAGAAGACATTATCCGGGTAAGAGTGTGTGCTGGTTGCCACCCAAGAGAGGACAGTGGCCAGGATGCTGGCTGGTGGAACAACCTGCTGATCTGAACAAAACTTCCAGGTTTGGGTACCTGAGAAAGACCGCTTGGCAGCTAAAATACTTTCGAGATGGCTAAACAGCAGGACAACCCTTTCTGACTGGGGACATGTACATATATATTTGTGGCAAACAGAAGAAAACAGACCCTTTCCCTACCTTCCTTACCACCCCTGCGTCCCCATTAAGGCAGCTCATACAAGCTTGTATTGAACTGAATAAATGGGTCGACATTATGGACCTCACAAGATTATTTAATTCTCAAAATGTATAGATAGTAGGTGTGACACATTAGTTTCCTTTTCTTGCATTTATTTAAAATATTGTTGTAGAGATATTGTCTTACTCTGAGGCACAATCTCGGGGGAGAAGGGAGTGCATTTAGATCCACGTGTGACTGTAAAACTTGTGGTGTGGCTATATAGAAAGCCTTGTGCTAAGAATAAACTGTTTCAAAAAGCATTAAAGTTCTAAGACACATTTGTGTGTTTCCTACTCTTAATTTTTAAAGAAAAGTTCTCTGGATTGAGGTGCTTGACCTTGCATATAAAAATCTTGTAGATGGCTTGAGTTGTGTTCTTGAGTTGACTTGGATTCTGACTGCTCACATAATTTGTGTGAGTGTGTTCAACTTCAGCTGAACTCTTGTCAAGTTTGACCTACTGTGGGAAAAGTTCCAAAGAGCAGGAAGACTCTTGAGCTCTGAGAGGGCTCCTCTTCTTCCCAAACTTGGCCAGGTTTTCAGGCTTCAAGTCTCTGTAAGGCTTAGAAACGTGTCCTTCCCCGCAATGAAAGGTGAAACCCTGCAGTGCTGTGGGCCCAGGAGTTTCTGCAGCTGTTCTACATGCTGAACTCTGAGCACACTTGGAAAGAAATGGTCCCTTTGGTATTTATTGCGCCTTCACACTTAATCTGCCTGTTTCCCTGGAGATAAAAAAATAGTTTTTGCAGAGTTGAGATTGCTTTTCATTTCTTGGCTATTTTTAAGGTCCTCTTCACTCACTACAGCCTGGGAAGTTTTGTTTGTTTGCCTGCTTGCTCCCTTCCTTATGTCTTTTTTCCTTTTTGAAAAATAAGCTATAAATTCCCAGTTCACCCTCCAAAGTTTCTTCTGAGGAAAGGAAAAGCATAATAACACCCCAAAATGCAAACGAAGCAAGATCGATCTGGGAGTATTTGGTGCTGGAGGAAAGTCAAATTCTGAAGGAGGGCCACTTTCCGCAAATGTTCTCAGCTCTTCCTGCCCCAAAGAGAGACCTAGATTCAAAAGACTGAAAGTCAAAACCATTTCTCAATCTCCACAACCCTGGTATTTGTTTACTGATTAACAAATCAGTAAAGAGGATTTAGATTTGGTTGTCACTTAGTACTCTGCAACAAGATACAGAAAACCAATGCACAGCAGCTTCAGAATATTAAAACTATCACCTGGCTCTGAATGAGTGCAGTTTTCAGTTCATAGAATAATTCTAGCAGAGAGGGGAGGGGTTGCTCACCTACCCCTGCAATGTCAGCACTTTTAAGCACATTTTCCCATCAGTTGCAAGCCCTTAGTCAGTGGTCAGTGCTCTTACTCCTTTTGCCTCTGCAGGCAAGGGTGGTCAGTTCTCAACCTATGAACAAACCAGTTCTGAGAGGAAAGTGATTGACACCTGTCTCTGAGGGGCCTCCAAGAAAGTTCAGGGGCAAACAAATACACATCTCTCCAAGTCAGGGCAAACTTGGCATAAGGTGCATTTTGCAAGGTATGAATGGCTGCCAGGGATTTCTGGAAGCATTGTAACTTCTGCTGAGACTTATTAACCCTCCTCCTACTACACGCACTTGTAAAACGAAATTAAATCATGCTGAAAATAGCAATTTTCCCAGGAATCATTAATCACCTCATGCAATAAATACTTCTTTGTAATTCAACAGCAATTCTGAAAGGCATTCTCTGGGAAAAGTCTGTGGAGAATCGAGGGATCTTCTTGCAAATAATGTGGTCTCGGGCAAAGACACAGCATCTTGGCTGTCTGCTCAAAAAATGCCTAGACTCTCGGTGGAAATTGAGTGTCGAGCTGCAAAACCTCAAATGGCAGATTATCATCATTTAAGGTAAATTCTTATATTTCTCCTTTGTAGGGAAGGAGGGACTAGGGCATTCATTAACTTTATACTGGAGACAGTTGTATAAGGGGTGAAAGGGGTGATTTTCTTTCACTTACTCTTATAGTCTCCAGGAAAGGAAGAGAGACTGTAGTTTTTCTAACGTATCAGGACAAAATGGCATTTTTTGCTCAAACTGTCTTAATTAGTAAAGTGTTGGTAAGTTTCATAAAGCCAAAATGATACAAAAATGACTCAAATAATTGTGTCACTTCTTCAATGTTTTGCCTGTTTCGGGTTTGGTCTTTAAGTGTGCTTGTTATAACAGCTTAGAAAATCCCACTTTGTGCTTCAAAATCAAATCGTGCATTGTCTGCCCTTTGCTAGGGCAACCATAAGAGTTCATCCAGAGGACAAATTTTCTATCTCATTAATTGTTTTTTTTAAGCGAACCCTACTGGCCCCTCAAACCCTTGACCTTTAAAGACAGTATTTTGTGTAAGCTCTATAGTTCTCCTACCAAGTTGACTCTTACATGTGCTCTCCTGTTCTTTCTCTTTCTCCTTCCTTCTAACACACACTCATCTGCTTTAGTCCTAGAGCCAAGCTGTGTGTGACTCTAGAGATAAAAGTTTTGTCAACATCTGAAATCAAACTAAATCGGATAGGAGACACTTTAATGGTCACAGTTTGAATTAAGTACTTAACACTCTCCCCCCTGAAGAAAAATGGCACTTTGCAGCCTCTCTTTCCTAGTTTTGCTGAAATCTACGATATACCCGGTGTTTTATTACAGCAGGAATTCAACTGTGACAGGCATAGTAGAGTACTTAATACCCAGGATGGAGCTCATGGGAAGATTACCTAGATATATGGGGAGTGGGTCCTATGCACACTGCCACTAACTTTATACCCAGCTGTTCCAGGGTGCCCAATTCCCCCACCTCTCAGTCTCCTCCTCAAGGGTATCACCACCCTGCTTCTTAAGCTTCCAAACTGTGCTGCTCATCTCATGCCTGCCTTCCCTCTAGCAGTGTCAACATAGAAACAGATCAATGATTCTTTAGAATGGGAGGAAAGAAAAAACGCCAAAGAATCAATGTGGCCAACAGGAACCAGGGACTTCCTGACTGATGGATGCATTCTGTATAGGCAATGGGTTTTTTTTTGTTTTTTTTTTTTTGGTATTTCCTTGGTCTCTGCATCCCTTGCTATAGTCCTATATAGAAGAGTTCACCTTTCCCAGTGGTTGCTTCTGTTGCCCCATTCTCTATAATATATAATATATTCTGGCACAAGAATAACTGCTTTCTCTCCCAAAGAATATGGCATGGGAAAAATAGGAAAGGAAGAAATGTGTATTCTATCTTATGGACAGTCAGGATGGCTACTGGGGCTGTTGCAAAACATTCTAGCCTGAAACTTCTTTCTTGGAGTCCTGGCATCGATTCTTCTCAAGGCCCCAAATTCATAGAATTAACCCACCCCCCCTTTCATACCTGCCCCACTCTTTCAGGGATTGATTCTTGGGGCTAAAAAAGATTCCCTGATGGGAAGAATGACCAAGACTAAAGAGATCTGGAGACCATTTTGTCCTAGTCTTTTCAGATTACAGATGAGGAAACTGAGGCAGCTGAATGACAGTCCCCCCCCATGTTCTTTATGTTCGTGGGTATATCCTTAAATAGAGCCTTTGGATTCATCCTGGACTGGGGTAGGTACATAGGCATCTTTCCCCTGCAGGAGATTATTAGACTGGAATGGACATACACGCCTTTGGGCATTCACTTGGTGTGGAGGCCACAGGTGTCTCGTGGCCAGGCAAGAAGGTTGGGTTCTTGCCTGATGTGCCATCCCATCAGCCCTAGGGGGATTATGAAACCAAAAAGCCTAGCCAGGACCCTGAGACAGGTGGGTGACCTCTGGCTTAAGAGCACCAGGAAGTCAGGATACCTGCAAGAGTGGTGGGCTTCCCCCTGTCCACAATACTCAAAGTCCCGGAATGCCTACTCTGCTGTCCCAGAGATTTTGTTGGAGGTGCCTTGTCTGGTAGCTGGGCAAGGGCATTTGCTTTCCAGACTAACGCTGGAAACTAAAAAAGCCAAAGGAAAACCCTAGTTGCAGCAGATAAAGGTGTAGCGCCTGTTGGAGGGAGATATTGAAATTGTAATCTTTGAGGTCACGTGACTCATTAAATAATTAATGCGGATAGTCAGGAATGGATTGGAGTCTTCGGGCCTCACTAGGAATGAATCTCTCAGAAGTGAGACCCCAACTTCCTATTTGACTTTTAAAAACACACACCCTCATGTTTATATCCAAAGGATTTTGACTCCTTCAGGAGGGCAGGAGACAGCCCTTCAGCAGGGGGAGATCGGAGGTGGCTGGCCCATTCAGGGTCTTGGGTTTTTTTCTGCTTTTTCTGTGAGTCCTGGGAGCGTGCTGCGTCCGGGGGAAACGTGAGTTCGGGCTTGGGTTTTCTGCGGTCACATCCTGGTTTTGGTGATGAAGTGGGACGGATGCGCAGACAGTTGGTAATGTTCTGATTCACACGGGGGAAGACTGCGGTGATACCACAGGATGGGCGCGCGGCTTTGTTCAGTTTTCCCAGTGTTCATAAATCACCCGAGCGCTGGGCGAGTGAGGGAGCAAGCGAGCACCAAAAACTGCGGAGAGAAAGAGGCCACAGCCGCGGCAGCCATTGTGGAGGGAGAGACCTGGGTTACATCTCTTTGTGACTCATTAGTCTGAAGGATTTATGGGGAGCAGCAGCCACGAGTATTTGACTTGGGGATAAGGAAATAGCAACAATAATAATAACCATAATAATTACAATACTCCCAAGCCTTATGGGAGGGAGTGGTGTTAGTGGTTGGTGCATCGTGGAGATTTCTGGGGCAAAGTTGAGTGGCAACGTGCAGAGTAGCTAAGCCCCACCTTGCTCAGGGTCAGCCAGGAGTCCCAAGGCCAGGGAGATACTCCAGGTTGAAACACAGGGGGCGAGTATGCACAAGAGAAAGGGGCCCAGTATGGATTCTGACTCCAAACCTCCGGATGGAGGTAGAGGTGGTCGCAGAGGGCAGAGAGGGGTTGCTGTCACTTGTTCAGTGTGTGCTGGGGCGCCCTGGAGTCCTGAGATCAGGGGACTTGTCAGCCATTTGGTAGCCTCTGTTGAAGCTTTCAACAGCATTGCATGGCAGCAGGATAGCCATCCAGGGCTGGTTGGGGGCAGGCTGGAGTCTGGGGTGGTTACTCAGGCTTGGGTGAAAGGTAGTGTGATAGGGCTGTGGAAGCAACTCAGCTGGCAGTCCCAGCAGAGCGGAGAACTTACAGAACTTATGCAAGGCAGGGCCGAGTGTGGAGGAGGCTACTTTGCCCTTCTGCAGTCTTCCCTACCCCCTAACCACCCCTCCAAAGTTGGCTGATGGCTGGATGTCCATTTGCTAGAGGGCAGGAGAGAGTTGTAAATATCTTGGGGGGAGTGAGGTGGCAGCAGAATTAGGGCATGGAGTGAATTTCTCGCTGCTGGGCAAGGTGGAGCTGTTGCAGGCCCCCCTGATCCTGTATTGTCCCAAGCCTGCATCCTTCCCAGTTTCCTCTGTTCCCAGTCGTCAGAATTGGCTTGCTCTGAGGAGACTGGATGCTGCCGTGTCCCACCAGCCCACTGGGACCGAGAGGTGACGCACCCAAGGCTTGAAATGACTCCGAAAACCTCTCAAGACTGCCCACCACTTACGGACTTAGCCTGAGTCTGATTTCGCGCCAACAGAAATGAACTTTTCTAGTGAGGTTTCAGGAGAGTCGGTGATTGAATGCTCCCAGACAAGGCTTCCCTTTGTTAGCAAAAGAAAATAAAGCATGCATTCACATTCCCTCAGTTGAGGTGCGTGAGGAGCTCCCCGAGCAGAGTCGGCACCATCAGCAAAACCTCTTCCACTTTCCTATCTTCCTCTGCCCCCTTCGTTTTCTTCTCCCTCTCCCCAGCCTCTCCCCATCCCCCATTAAAAGAAAGAAAATGGAGAGTGTGGGTGCGGAGATGGAGTATGTATTTATTTTACAAAAATAAATCACCATCTTCAGGCCATTTGTAGACTGGAACCTTTTGAGCAATGAGTGCGACGCATGGACGAGTGCTCTGGCGACTCCTCCGTGTCCGCGTCACCCTGGGGGCCACCCTGGCTCCCGCGCCGGCGGCGCTTCCAACTCCGGTCCTCCAGCTCCCTTCCTTAGCAGCCACCGTTCGTTCACTCTCTGCTCTGCTGTTTTTTTATCCGCAGAGCGCCGGGACACCGGAAAAGGCGATTTCCTGAGCGCCCGAAGTTGGAGACTGTCCCCGGTTCGGTCTTAAACATCTTTCGAGGTAAGCTCTACGCCAAAGCTCTTCGCTGCGCAGGGATTAGCACCCGGCCTCTGCGAGGAGTTTACTCTCCCTGGCAGCAGCAGCCGATTGAAAGAGGTTCTGGTCAATATTTAACTTCAGAGGAGTTTTTGGAGCCGGGTTCCCTTCAGCTGCAAGCCCCAGAGAATGCCGGGCTTCAAGCGGACAAAGAGTCTGCCCCAAAAGCGGCGTTGTGCAGGAGGGGCGTCTGCAGAGATTAAAGATGTGTGTGCTCCAGTGGGGGTGGTTCAGAGGGGTGTGTTTGTTTCTACTACATGGAACGCACAACCTCAGATTTATCTGGACAGCAGGACAAACCCAAGTTGAGGCCACGGGCACAGCGGCAGCTGCGTGGGCCGCTTTGCTTGAGGACTATTTGCAGAGCCTGTGGAGATTGTGAGTTCGGAAATTGTCACCAGTCCCACCTCCGCGTTGAGGAAACTTGTCTCACCGCCTTGAAGTTCCTTCTACCCTTTTGCCTTTCTTTGGCTTGAGGGAAGTTGCTGTATTTCAGATATGTAGGCCTTTGCAGGCAGCGGTTCTTCCCGGTTCCTTTGGCCAGGCTGATCTGTTGTTTCTGTGAGAAGAGGACCGGTTTTCCGTCTCGGCATTTTCGTCTCCTATTTGGAACAAGGGAAAACTCTTTACGTGTTTTTTTTTTTTAAGTTCTAGCTTAATTTGTTCTTTTACTTTGGGAAGCAGGAAGGTAATTACTGTGGTTTATTACCTTGTAAAAGATCCATAAATTTCGTGCCTGTTTGGGGGAGGGGCTGCTCGGATAGCTTTCAGAAGCTTGGCATGAAGAAATTGGTTTGCTTTGTTCTTTCAGGAATGATTTCTTTTTAAAAGTTTCTGATATTTTGTTTTCTATTCCTTAGTCCTCAGTCTCTCCCAAAATTTGCTCCCCAAGTAGATATCAGGTTAATTAATTGCAACATACCACTCTTGGATGCTCTAAAGCTGATATGGTATTCTGGATACAATTATTTTTATATCAGATAGGAAGTAAACAGTAATGGTAAAGCTGGGTGGGTTACTTTCTCAGCTACTGTATATCTCTATCAAGTATAGATGGAACATCTCAGGAAATTGCAACTCAATGTACATATGATCTGCATCTCTGCACACATCAGAATCATCACATGTATAAATAGTTACAGGAGATTGAGACAATGTATATAAAATGATATACACATCCATATGTGTCCAGAGAACTTGGAGTCCATTTGTACTATAGTTGCACCTACAGGAAATATGTCATGTTAAATAATAATCTATAGCCTACACCAAAAAAAAAAAGTGGGAAAAGAGCTTTACCTGATACTGAGTAGAAAAACCACTAGAGTTAGCTAAAGAGAGAAAAATATTAAGTGTATTTTTGACAGAGAAATCAGATTGCAGTGTTTGAATACAGTTATATCTAATCAGCCAACAGCCTTACAAATATTGACTAAAGCTCTATCCATGGTTACCTGTTCCTTCCACGACAACTTTCTGCCTACTTTGACTGGTAGTCTGGTTCCAGGGCCTGTGTCCTTAACCCTAGCCAGGAGAAGTGAGTGGAGGGGAATTGGCCTCTAGGTTTCCCAACCTGGGCCTACATTCTTGAGCATCTCTATTCTTCCTCTGGAACTGAACTTTAAAAGGCCTATAGCCTACTAGTTCCAGGAAAGTGGTTTTCAGAGTGGTAAAGGAAGACTCAGTTGCCCAGTGACTTACCCAGACCTCATTCTCTCTTAGGGAAGCCACTTTCACCTCCTAAGTTAAATTTCCTTTAACCTCCTCAGAATTTCCCCTTCTCATCCCACCAAATCACAACACTCTACCCCAAGTCCTAATGTTAATTGTTAAACAGCAGTTGGAGCATTAACTGAGCTGTTAATAATAGTGTGGAGGCTCCTTTGCTGGAGTTGAGCTGCCTGCCACTGGGCTTTGCTGGCGTTAAGGCATTTTTCTGAAGGGTACCAAAGACTTTCCCCATTGATTTATGGCCTTGGGAGTTTTTGGTTAGCTCCAGACTGTTCTGAGAGTTTTGAAGAGGGCCCTTTCTCATCTTTGAGTTGAAGTGTCTGAAGAAACTTTGTTGGGGGGCGGGGAGGAGAGTTTTCAAAAAGATTGCCAATACTCTCACATCCTTTCTAGGCTATTTGGAGAGTTCAGTGTGAAACATTGGAGGGGGGAGGATAGTATATTAGTGATCTGAGACCTTGGGAGATTGGAAAGTGGTTTTTTGAAGCCAGTCTTTGGTCCTGTCATCTATCCCTCAAACCCGAGAGAAGCAGGTTTTTACTTTAGACTCTTACTTTTCCAGCTCTCCAGCTTGTGAGCTGGAAAAGTTCATGTAGAGATTTTCTCCCAGCTAGAACATTATTGGAATATTGCCATCAGCTTAGGCCAGGGATCACTTCCAAGGGATTAGGTCTCCTTCTCTTTTATTGCCCATCTGATTTGGATACCCCCATGACCAGGACCCCTTACTGAGGGCCTTCTACTCTCACCAGGCCCCTTCTGTTCCCCTGCAGGGGAGGAGAGGAGAGCAAGAATCTTGCACAGTCTCCTGTAGCTGCTACAAGTGAGTCCTCACAGTTAGACCTAGCCAAATAAAGATCCACTCTCAAGGAACAAAAGAATTTGGCATGAAGATTTTACCACCACAGAGCACTCCCAAAGTTCAGAAACTAAAACCTGAAAAGAGGAGGTTTTTAAGCAGTTCATGGGAGGGTGAAGTGCCGAAGTCAGTGGACAGTGTCACCAAGCAGAAGGCGGGAGTAGGAGTGAGAATGGGGGGACTTACTTGTTCCAGTTAGTTTCCTCCTGAATAGACTTGGTCCAGTTCAATTTCCTGGTGAACACGGAGTTGTCTTAGGGAAGGGTGGGCAGCCCTGTCTGTAGAGAGTCCCAGGCTGTCTTGTGAATTAATTTAGGGGAAGCCAGCAAATGTTATTTTTTTCCCTTTTGCAGAAACAAGATCATTTGCCTTTACATTTTTCAGTGTTAGAAGCCTGTTGAGTGTCAGAAGCCTATATTCTCACGTATCACTCAGCTATGCACTGAGGAAATGCATAAGTGCAGGTTTGGCAGGGGGGTACTGGATCCTTCATTGCAAAACCCTGACCCACCACCTCTTTCCTAGGGGGCCTCTCAAGTTAAAAAACTAACTGGATTTGGAGAAGGAGGTGCTTTAGCCTTTGTCAGGTAATTATGGGTCTTTTGGGTTTATCCAGTGGCTGTGGTGTATTGTGTGGGTGTTAGCAAATCCATACAATGGCAGACTGCTAGGGAGTCCATTGACGGACAGACGAGGCCAGTCATTACTGGATTTTCTTCTGGAAACAGGGCCTGGGTCTGCTCTTCCCACGTTCCAGTCAGCAGGCCACAGAAGGCTGGAGTGCTGGGTATCTTGGGTTCAGCTTGTCCCCAACAGAACACTGTAAGGAAAGTTATGTGAGCTTTGAGAGTAAGCACAGTATTGCTGTTCCTTTGTGTTTGAATTGTGTGTAAAGAAATATAAGCAGAGATAAGTGGCCTGGTGTGGCACGTGTTAGTGGGGAGGGGTGGGGAGACGCCCCCAGCGTCCAGCAGCCCTAGACAAAACTCTTCCCTGCTGCTGGTCAAGGTCCCCCATTTCCCCTCCCCCAAATCTAAATGTTCTGCTTGGAAATCTAGTTCCTTCAGTGATTCCCTATTTCAAATAAAAGGATTTAAGTTGACGTATGACCACGTGAGCACATAATACAGTGCATTATTGTGGCATTTGGAGCGGAGACCCAGGCGGGCTTTGCCTGTGATTACGTTTTCTAGATTCTCTACAGAGCGAGAGCTCCCCCCCACCCACCCACACGCACCCACCTCCTCCTTCTCCTTCCCCTTCTCTGGAGAGCGCTCTCCTAGCGGGTTGCAGTTTTCAACGCTCATGGAGCAGTTCTGGGCGAGCTAGCCGATGGGACTCCAGGCTACACCAGGAGGATGGAATTTATTTTAAGGTATTTCCGCTGATTGTTCATATCTAGAGTGAGTTATGGCTGTGAGAGACAAAGGTCAGGCGAGGAGACCCTGGTTCACGGACAGGACCCTCAGTCCCTCTCTTCCTTTGTTTCTCCTTTAGAACTGAAACCATTTGAAAGATTCCCAGGAGTGCCTCAGACTGAGTTTAATTCCCTAGAAAGTGTTGGGGATGTAACCCAAAAAAGGTGGGGGGCGGCTGGTGGCTACGACGTGGGCTCGGTGGCCTCCAGCGCTCCGGCGGCTTTGTCCACTGCAGCGGGGCAGGGCTTGAGTCTGTGGGGCTGAGCCCCAGGCAGAGGGATGGTCCTGAAGTGCTTGCACGCCCAAGGTGGCCCGCGCTAAGCTTGCTGACCGAGACTGCCTGGACTGAGTGGGGGCTGGGTGAATGAGAAGGGGAATTGCCCCCAGGTTGGCGGTGTTTGCCGGCAGGGATGGAGGGTTAGGAATGACCTGAGCAGCCTGAGCAGCTGGGAGAGGGAAATCAATGAATGTGTAGTTGCGCTGCCATTTTACTGATGATGCTTCGGGCCACTTTGTTCAGTGCTAGGTTGCAGGACGCCCTTTTCTACAAGCCAAACCGAAGGAGCGGGACCCAAAGGACGCGCCATTGTTTCCCCTAGCACCCTCTGCCTGGGTGGGGTGGCGAACAGCTCAGATACAGGAGAAGTCTGGGGTGGAGGCAAGCGTGCTGGACGCCTGCAAGCTTGGTTATTCTAACATTAGAGAGACAGAAAAAAAGATCCGGACTTCGATTTCGGCTTATAAATGCGCGAGGCCTGGGCACCCCCACGCTCACCCCTGTTGGCCTCCGCAGCCGCCTGGGAGAGTTCCAGCACTGGCTGGAGCGTCCTGGGCTGAAGGAAGTCCTGAGGTAGAGTCCAGAGGAAGTAAAGACAGACATATCTGACTTCAGAGCCCCAGAAACGCGGCACTGTAGCCAGGACAGAGGCAGATGAGAGTTAAATGGTGTGCTTCTAAATTACTGGGAAAGCCCGAGTTAATTGGGCTTTGGGGACTCAGCACTCCTGGGGAGGATAGGAACTCTGAAAAGATGTTGGAAACTTAGCTTTCCTCAGCTCTTGGAACTCTGAGACCAGAGGAAAGGGGATGTCTACAAAGAATCAGGAATCGAATTTGCCTCCAGACTTTTGTTAAGCTTTTTTTTTTTTTTGGTACTTGGGGAAAAGTCAAATCAGGTTTCCTCTACTTGAGTGGGATTTACTTTTCCAGAACGGAAGGGCTGCTCTGTGCCGCCCCCACCCCAACACCCATGCCGGCCTCATCGCTAACCATGTTTAACTGAGGCCATTTCAAGTGCTCTAAAACACCCCTTGGAAATAAAATGTAAGCTTTAATTGCTGTTCAATTACTTGTCAGCATTTCATATGATTTATGACCCAGTTCTGGTGCATTTTTGACCCAGTTAAAGACTCATAAATAATATAGTTTCACTAGAAAGAATGAGAGAGGGAATAGAGGTTTGTTAAAGGCATCTTTTTATTGTTGCTTCAGTGCCAGCAAGCAGAATAAACATCTAAGGATGGACTCCTCAGCCATGTCTGTATAAAAGTGTGCACAGTAAGAAGCCAATAGTCCCATTTATAGAGCATCAGTTGGTTTTTCCTCCAAGGGAACCGCTAAAGTCACTCCATTACAGCTAAACTGCAGCTATAAAGTAGGCTAGTCCCCGTTTACCATCAAAGTACCAGCTTTGTCCACACAGGCAAGGTTATTTCCTTCGTTATTTTTCTTCCCTATTCTGGGATTTTCATGCCGTGCCAACAATTATTCCTCACCTTCCCTCCTCTCTGGCTGCGCAGGCAGCCTCGGAGGCACCCGCGGCCCTCGCAGGCATGTCCACAAGGAGACCCCCATGAAGGGTAGAAAGGCAGCAGTGCACCTTCACTCTTCCACATATTCTTCTAGTGTTGAGGAGGTGTTTTCTTCTAGTCCCCATGGGTCAGAGATGGATCAGGGGGTGCGGGGACTCAGGGGATATGGGGAGCCAAAGGATCCTCTCAGCAAAGAAAACCTCAGTGGTTTTGGCGGAGCGGGGTGAATCGCTGGGAGATTTGCCTACAAAGGGCACAGCGGAAGCGGCGGGTAGTTTCTGGCGGTGGAAATCGATAGGCGGTAATTTCTTTTAAAACCAGTAAAAAACAAAAAAACCTTCAGCGATTATAAATTGTTTTTTAAATCACCTCCCTGCTTTGCTCCAAAAGCCAGTCCTTGGGATTTCAGAAAGGCCTGTACCCCGGCAGTCTGTGTGCCAGTAGCCCGGCCCCAGTCTGGAGGTCGGAGCCCCACATTTAATCGCCGCCACCCAGAAGCCACCTAGTCGGGGGGCGGGTGGACCGCAGTCGGAACTCCAGCCCCAGCTTTCCGTGGCTCCCGCAGATGGGCAGGTCCCGGCTCTTCGTCCGGCGCGGTTGGCCCCCTAGGAAAGGTAGGCGCCTTGGGCGCCCCAGCCCTCACCCCAGCGCCCTCGGCTCCTAGGACAGGGCCGTTCCCTCGCTTGGCAGGTTCAAACAGAGAACTGGCTTTCGTTGCAGCTGGCTTAGCTGAGAAGGCGGCGAAAGTCGAGTCAGCAGTTTGGAGGAGAAAGTGCGGGTTGATTATTGACCCACGCCTTCTTTCTTCAAATGCCACATCCGAGCCGGCCGGTTTGAAGAGAAAATGCAGCCGAACGGATTTTTGCGGCCGCCTCTCGCCGCCTACGCCGCCCGGCTCCCCCTTTCAAGTTGCGCTGCCGCAATATGCCATAAGGAGCAAGTGTTTGCTGTTTTGTGCTCTGTTTACAGCTTTGGGGCGCCGAGTCATAAATCTTGCCTAGCTATAAATGACAAAAACCATTGGTATGCATGAGGCCACCCTAGCCCGAAGTGCTTTTTGATTTCTCCCTTTTCCTTTGGCTTTGTTTTTGCTCTAAGGTGACACTTTGACTCCCTGACAGTTTAAACATACTACTTATATTTTTAACACCTTCCTTTTAGAAGGACCGGCCGTTGACACCTCGGAATTGCACGAAAGCTCCATTTCTCTCTTTTTGCCACACACACACCCTGGCAGAGTTCACTTGTGAATCTGGGAGTTGAGGAGGCTTTCGGAGGGAGAAAGACCATCCTCCTCAAAGTTGTGGCAATATTACCAGCCACGCTTGGGCCCTTCCCCCTGCTCAGAGTCTCTGCACCACACTAATTAGGAAAAAATGTGTTTCATAGATGCCGGTTGTGTTGGCGTCTGAGCTTTGTGTCTTTCCCAGGGAGTGAGCTTCGCGTCTGTGGAGTGAAATGGGCACAGAAGAGCTGGAGACCCAAGTTTCCAGGCACCCTGTGTGTACCTGAACCCAAAGGGGCCCATTTCACTGCCGGGATAAACATATTTCTCCCCAGGTTACCTCCCCACCGGCTGCTAAGATTTCAGGGGTGTCTGATGAAAAATATAGGCAGCACAGCTCATTCTTGAGAAGTTTCTCTCTAGAAAGCAGGTCCTATCCCAGCCCCACCAAAGCTTGACTTGAGGTTCTTGGATGGGGTTTGGCAGGTGAGGTAAACTGTCCGAAGTCTGGGGAACTCTACTGTGGTTCTCTTTCCCCTCGCCACCCAACTGGAAGTGACCAGGGCAGAGGGTGACGGGGTTTCTCAGATTCCTAAGAAATAGAGCCCTGCAAGAGAGCCCCTTTGTGAGAGCCTTTTGTCCTCATTAGCATAATTTTTCTGGACTTTAGTGACGCCTAGGAACGAGGAGAGGGAGGGCATTGGGGGTTGGGGGGAGGCTGCCCTCCTCTCCCAGCGGTGGAGCTCCCCCTCTCGCTCCAGTCCCTCCCCTCGCCTCGGACCCATCCCCCACGCCGGCCCGCGCTTCCCCCGCCGCCTCGGCCTCCCCTCCCGCCCGCCCCCAGCACCCCCACCGCACCCCCCGACCAGACGCTGCTCCGCGTGTAATATTCATAAGAAACATACCCAAGTCGGTGCCACTAGCCCAGGCAGAGCCCCGCGCCGCGCTAGCGCTTATCTCCCGGCCCGCGGCTGCTGCCCTCGGGAAGGGCAGGGGGCGGGGGTGTGGGGGAGGGGTGGGTGGGTGGGGTGGGTGGGAGGGGGGGTCCGAGCCGCCCCAGTCCGCCCTGGGCGAGCCGTGCCGGAGCAGCGAGGAGGCCACGCTCTGCGCCGCGGCGTCCGGGCCTCGGGGTCTCCCTCCCGCCCGCCGTCTCGGCTGATGCTGAGGGTCGGTGCCCATCCCGCGCTGAGGGGACCCGGCCGGGCCGCCGAGCCGGGCCGGGGGCCGGAGCCCGAGCCCGAGCCTGCGCTCGCGGCGCTCGTCAGAAGTTAAGGTAAGCAGGGCCACAACCGGCTGCTCTCAGCGCTGAATGGCGGAGTTTACGTCTCGGTGATTTATGGCTGCAGACTTAAATCTCGGTTCAAGAAGAGTTCACAAGCCGGAGCTTCCTTCCCGGCAGTGACTGATACCCTTACACTTCGAGTTCAAGCCGCTTTCCCATCCCCGCCCCCACCTCTTCCCTTTCCTCTAGCCCAGCCTCAACTTTTCTGCGTTGGGGAGGGAGGGAGGGGTGGCCAAAGGGACTCGGAGACTCTTGCCGGGCGTTCCCGCTTAAACTCGGGGTGACGGCTGAAGGTGCAAGGGGCAGGAGTGGAAAGAGGGAGAGGTTACTGAAGGAAGGACGTTGAATTTGGGCAGATCGTCCAGAGAGACAATAGAGCTTGCTTCCTGCACTCAATTTAGCCTCCTTAACTCCCTTTCAGCTCTTGCACCTCGGAGTTATTATCCAGAAACAGGTCTTTTCAGAGAATCTCCACCCATCCCCATCCCTTGCTTAGGGTGCAAAGCAAAGTTTCCTGACTGGCAAATCTCCAACTTCTTTACTACGTTGCAAACTTTGGGGGCTAGGTTGGGGGGAGCGAGTCTTTGGGCCCCAAGGTAGTTGTCTGCTGACCTCGAACAATAGGAAAGACTTTGGTGAGATCTCTGAGGTGAATTCGGATGGTAAATTTATGGTGGTGGTTGTATGCTCTTTGATTTTTAAAGATACTGTGGTAATTTTACGAGACAATACACACCTGGTTGAAAAGATTTAAGTAACCAGCAGGCCAGTGTAGCCTGTGAGAATAGCTTAGCAAGTCACTTGAAATATTGCACATTCAAACTCAAATTAATTTTGTTTTATCTAATATCTTGCTGTTAAAGTGTGGACTAATTTTCTTAGCCTGATGTTTTATTCTACACAAGCTAGTATCTTAAAAATTACAATGACAGACATTAACACAGCCAAATGAAATAGGAGCTATTTTTGTGAAAGAACAGGAATTGAGACATTAAATTGCTATTCAGTTTCAAATTTTACTTAATCTTTTATTTACTTTTGATCTTGGTATCTGTAGCTTCCTATCTATTTCCAAAAGAGAAACAATACTGCAGGGCTCAAGATTACACACAATGATTCAGATAAGGGATGCTGTAATTTTTAATTGAGGTTCTGGAAAATTAAGTGTGCCTGTTTTCCAGATGTTGGTCAGATTGTTGGTTTAGTAATGCAATCCAGAGGAATCCATTATTAAAAAATATATGATCATCCACTGGTAGATGCTTATTACATTATTTTTTCTTGATTAATTATTCTTTTTGGCTTCCTGGAAGACTTGAATAACTCTAGGACTCAAATACACATAGTTGGGCCTTGAAATGTAAACCATTTTCTTCATTAATTTGTCATTGTACATCTTCTTAAATGGTCAGAGATGCTAACATTTTTGCAGGGAGGAGGGGGGAGAAAGAGAAAACTCACACAGAACTTTTCAGAGCTAAGAATGAAAGGTTGACTACAAAAAGGTTGAACACAAAATATAGATTTCAGTTCTGCAAATTCTTTCTAAATAAAAAAGGTTAAAGTTTTCAGTTGCTTTTTATATTTTCAGGATTACCCTTTACTTGGTGTTTCTGAAGCAGGTAAACAGGCCAAGTAACAAATATCAACAACAACAGCACACAAAGATCAGGGAACTCTGGCAGGATTTTATGGCTTGTGCTTCCATCCCTCGTCCAGAGCCAAATGACCCCCATACATCAAATTACATAGCAGTTTCTAAGACAGAACCTATTATCGTTAAGTTGGAAGGAGAGTTCAAGCCGTGGTCATGGAGATGAACGCTGGTTTTTCAGGTTCCTGGTGGGTTGTTTTTTTCTCTAATCCATCATGTTTTAACAGGTAGAATTTGATAGTTGCCCTGAATAACAGCACCTCAGAAAGTCCAAGGGAGGAGAGACTGGGGACCTTCTGTAACAGGGGAAAAGAGGTGGGAGTGGCTTGCTGGAACATGCCTGAGAAATAGGGAAAGAAAAGGAGTAAAGAACAATTCAGGATTTTAGTTGTGGCTTGCTGGAGGGGTGTTGTTGGTGCCTCCAAACAGGGGATGTTCCTTTCAAGGTTTTCTCTCTCCCCTTCTGGCCACAAGGGGTTCATTTAGATGAGGTGGGTCTATTACTGCACAAGGGTAGGATAACTGCCTAACAAACTCAGCAGCATCAAGTAGGGCAATAGCCTGAAAAAAAAACAAAACAAAACTGTGCATCTCTCTCTTGGGTGCTGGAAATCCATGAAGGGGCTGGGCGCGAAATCACCCAATGTCAGGGTTCTTTTTGGCAAATATCAGTCCTAAAAGAGTTGAAGGAAAAATTGGCGACCCAAGCTCCTTTTTGCTCCCTCACCCTTTCTTCAAGATACCCCAGAGAGCAGAAGTTGCTGGGCTCGCTGGATGAGGCCAGGGAACGGGGACGAAAGGACACCCCAATATCCTTCTTCCTTGGAAAAGGATACTAACCCTATTTCTTCCTAGCTTATCTGGCCTTTTTCTTCTGGATTCCAGCTTCCAAGATTGGGCTTCCAGCCCTCACTCATTCTCCTTCTCTCTCCCCGGAAACCGCAACACCCCCCCCCCCCAACTCTAGACGCAAGTTAAGCAAATATTTGTAGCTGCCAGTAAATTCCAGCAGCTTTTTATAGCGCGGCTCTCTGCGCCTGAGGCCAAGTCGTGCTGCTAAATATTGCTGACCACTTTTTCTTTTATGGCTTTCATGTCACTTAGCTATTGAGAGTAAGATGGATTTGCGCGGAGCCCTCACCGCGCTGCGCTTCTCGCCCCCCCCCCCAGGTCTGCGCGGGGCAGCCATTGGCGGCGGAGCGTCACGTGACCGCGGGGGCGTGCCAATGTTCGCCCTCACGGGTGTCAAGCCCCTGTCAGAGTGTGCGATCAAGATCTTGAAACAACGCGATGCAAAAAGCGACCTACTACGACAGCTCGGCGATCTACGGTGGCTACCCCTATCAGGCAGCCAACGGGTTCGCTTATAATGCCAGTCAGCAGCCATACCCAGCGTCCGTGGCTCTGGGCACCGACGGCGAGTACCACCGACCAGCTTGCTCTCTCCAGTCGCCTGCTAGTGGCGGGGGCCACCCCAAGGCACACGAGCTAAATGAAGCGTGTTTGCGCTCCCTGAGTGGCCAGCCCAGCCAGCCTCCAGGCCTGGGTGAGCCTCCTCTGGCTCCCCCGCAGCCCCAGGCCGCACCCCCTGCCCCACAGCAGGCTCAACCCCCGCCACAGCCCCCCGCACCCACTCCTGCGGTACCCCCGCCCCCTTCCTCAGTCTCCCCACCTCAGAATGCCAGCGGCAACCCAGCCCCTGCCAGCACCGCTAAGAGTCCCCTGCTCAACTCGCCTACCGTGGCCAAACAAATCTTCCCTTGGATGAAAGAGTCTCGGCAAAACACAAAGCAGAAAACCAGCAGCTCCAGTTCAGGTAAAGGGACGCCCAGCGCAGGAGGGTCCTCTGACTTGGCTCTGGCCCCCAAGCCACCTGCACTATGGTCTGGAAGCACTGGGACATTTCCAAGAATTCACTGCTGTCTCCCTCCATCCCCTCTTCACAAAGGTTCCAGATCTTTGAAACTAGAGAGGTGACAGAACTTTGTGCCCAGGAAGACTCCTGGCAGGAGTCTTTTTGGACTGCTCTAAGAGTAAGTGGGGCCTAGTGACTTTGGAATCCCTTTTTGTTCCACTCTTGGAGTGAGGACCTTTGAACAGAGCATACCTGAGCTCCATTATCTGTTTAGCACAGTTCATTTCTAATGAAACACTAACAACCACCTCATCTTAAAATGTAGCAGGATAAAAGTAGGTCTAATCACTCTTCTAGTCAGAATTAACACTTTGCCTATAACCAGAACCTAGTTTTAATTTTTGCTCCAGCAGATGGAGTGACTGCCTTACCTCTGGGAAGGCTCTACTCAGACTTTGTATAGCCAGGGATCTCCTTGAGAAGGAATATGGATTTGTCATCCTAGGAGGGACCACAGGGGGCCTCCTGGTATCAGACTTCAGTGGAGGATAGGCCCCAGGCATTGGGCTTCCCAGCATCTTGGTTACCTTTGCCCTTGCCTCCTCCAGTTGCCAGTGCTCTGCTCTGAACCTGAGTATCTGGGACCCTCCAGAGCCAGAATTGGAGGGCCAGAGAGGACAGGAGGACACAGGATCAGTGGACAGAGTTGGGAAAGGCTGCTTGATGACCTGGAGAGCCCTAACTAATATGAACCACATCAGGGGGCCAGACCTCCCCACCAGAAAGGAACAGTTTCAATGGAATCTCTTCCTTTGGGCAGAGAAGATCTTCCAGGTTGGGGCTTCCTTGCATCTCCACTGGGTAGATGAATGAGTAGCCAGTTGAGACAGCTTACCAATGTTTCAGTCAGACAGTGAGCATGGGAAAGGTTTATTGAGTGTTTCTTTGGTGCCCCACAATGTGAAGGGAATGAAGATTGTGATACCTGCCCACAGAGATACTGTAGTCTGAGAGGTCGGAAAGATCAATATATGAATTGTAAAGTGAAAAGCTCAGAAAAGGAAATATAGACAGCAGAGGGTAAACTGGGAATTCTACTTTTCTACCCTTGCCCCCACCCCCAAGCCTATGATTTGCAACTTGACTGAATGAGGGGGCTAGCGACCCAGCTCCCATCACTGTCTGGCCAGGACAGAAGACAGCACCTCATACTTGGTTCCCCCTTTTGGGCTCTGACAGATGGAGGGATCCTGGAGGAAGGAGGGGCCTGGCTGGGTCAGGGACTGGGCGGGGCCGGGCAGTCCCTGACGCCACCCTTCCTCTCATCTGTCCTCGCAGGGGAGAGCTGCGCCGGCGACAAGAGTCCGCCTGGGCAGGCGTCGTCCAAGAGGGCACGCACGGCCTACACGAGCGCGCAGCTGGTGGAACTGGAGAAGGAATTCCACTTCAACCGCTACCTGTGTCGACCGCGCCGGGTGGAGATGGCCAATCTGCTGAACCTCACCGAGCGCCAGATCAAGATCTGGTTCCAGAATCGCCGAATGAAGTACAAGAAGGATCAGAAGGGCAAGGGCATGCTGACGTCATCAGGGGGTCAGTCCCCAAGTCGCAGCCCCGTACCCGCCGGTGCGGGTGGCTATCTGAACTCTATGCATTCGCTAGTCAACAGCGTCCCATATGAGCCCCAGTCACCCCCGCCTTTCTCTAAACCTCCCCAGGGCGCCTACGGACTGCCCCCTGCCTCCTACCCCGCGCCCCTGCCCAGCTGCGCGCCCCCGCCACCTCCACAGAAGCGCTACACCGCGGCGGGGACCAGCGCTGGGGGCACACCCGACTACGACCCGCACGCGCATGGCCTGCAGGGCAACGGCAGCTATGGGACCCCACACTTACAGGGAAGCCCCGTCTTCGTGGGGGGCAGCTATGTGGAGCCCATGAGCAACTCTGGGCCGACCCTCTTTGGCCTAACTCACCTCCCCCACGCCGCTTCAGCAGCCATGGACTACGGGGGTGCTGGGCCGTTGGGCAGCGGCCACCATCATGGGCCCGGGCCAGGGGAGCCACACCCCACCTATACGGACCTTACTGCCCATCATCCTTCTCAGGGAAGAATTCAGGAAGCCCCCAAGCTCACCCACCTGTGATAATTGGCTCGGGGCTGCTCGCCAGGAGAGTCCCTCCTCCCCCCACTTCTTCCTTTGCTTTTTCTGTTTTGTTTTGTTTAAGGTTCTTCCTGTTCCTCCTTTTCTCTCCTCTGTCCCCCTTCTATTACCTCCCCTGGTTTGTTTTCTTTGGTAACAAGTTTTTATAGTTTATGTGACGTAGCAATCTTGGTTGCTGGAATGGCTGTCAGTATCAGTAGCGATATTTATCTCCTTCCGCCCCTAGCTCGGCCGGCTCGGCCCTGCACCCTCTACCTTCTCTACTCTCTGATCAGAAACAGGGTATATGAACAAATTTTCTAGTCGAGTTCTTCAATGTGAATTTGTTCGTACATTATGGCTCCCGAGGGGAAGCGATTACTTTTTTTTTTAATTTTTAGGGTTTTTTTTTTAAAATTGCACTTCTTGTAAAGAGCGAGAAAAAAATCAAAGGCGCTTTGAAACAGGGGCTCCCTGTGCAAGGATAACTAAGTGTACGTCTTTCCGTGTGTGTATGCTGGTGAACAGTCAGATTTATTTATATTTTTTTTGCAAGCATTGAATAAGTTTTAAATATTATTTATCCCCATCTGTTCGTATTTATATTAAAGAAATTCTGTACCCTGGTTGTTCAGAAGGTTTCTGGGCCTTTTGTTCAATGGTGTATTGGCGTACATAGAAAAAACTTATTTCAAAGGGAAATATAATTCCTTTATAAAAACGGTAATGATGCAATAATACCAGAGAGGTTCCAGCTTTTGAAAAACAGTGATTTAGGTTTGTAACATCCGACGAAACCGAAAAATCAATCTGTAAACCCGAAAAATGCTAGATTTGTTTTGAGAGTTCTACATTCCTTGCTGCTCACATTCTGAGAATTGAAACAAAAAAAAATAAAGTCTTTATTCTGAATAACATCCGTGTGCAGAAGGGGTTCTTTGGCTGAAGATGGGGATCTGCGTGGAATTACGGCGGCGACGAACTGGCTGGGCAGGCCGCAGCAGCCCTTTGGGTCGGCGCGGGGTTTGGCCAGGCGACTCTTCTGGGAGCTCGGCGGACTCTCGGAAGGCAGCCGAGCTCTTAGCGGCAGCAGTTTTGGAAACGCCAAGCGGCCAACACGCTGGGCTGCCTGGTTCCCAGCTGCCACGGAGGCCGGCTGCGGGCTCTGGAACTGCGGAGTGCTGAGTGCGGGGGAAACAATGGCCGTAGGCTGGAGGCGCGGCGGGGCGCCCAGGTGCCCGCGCGGGCCCCGCCGAGGAATCAGGCACGGTTGTCTTCTCCGAGATTGTCCTCCGGGCAAAGCTTTACATCCCACGCCTTAACCAGGGGAAGAGCCTGCAGCAAGGAGGATGCCAGGAGCAACCGGATTCCCCTGCGCCAGGAAGAAAGAATCACTACTAAAATCACCACTTGGAGCTAGGCAGTTTCTAAAGAAACCTAAGCTCGCCCAGGTCTCCTGCACAAGAACAGCTGAGCTAGGAAAGGCCTCCCTGAGCCTTTCCTGGATTGCTCCGCTCCCAATGCGGTCCCTTCCTGCAGTTTAGGATTTGGCATTCTCAGGATTTATTTCCTCTCCTGTTTTCCTCTTATGCCCCCAAGGAGGGTGGGAGGAAGGCAGGCGATTGGAATCCTTCTAATAAAAATGCAATTTTGTAAGTACTTCTTTCATTTGATGCTCTAGGAGCTAAACATTACGTTTCTGCTCCTGGATTGAAGATAAGGCTGCCTACTGACTGACTGGTAGAGGCAAAGACAGGCACAAGAAAGCTAAATATTTTCATCCTAAAGGATTGCTTGGAGAAGGAATCAAATTCAGAAAGTGCAAACCTCAGAACTGCACCCCTCCCAAAGCTGGAAGTGAGGAACCACTTGTGTCTGGGGATCGGGAAGATCTACTGTGAGAAATGACCCCACCTCCCTTCTCCCTGGATTGAGGTGAAAAATGTCGCCATTTTGTTTGCAATCCAAAATATCCGTCACCATGGCTTCTGTCTCCCACCTGAGAAGCTCCTCAGATGATCTTTAGAAACGGGCACAGGAGCTGGGTCCAGCTTTTAGGAAAACTTAAGTTTTAAGAAAAAAAAAAAAAGGCTCAGAAGAGTCAAGGCTAGGTGGCTGTGGAGACCTGAGTGTTTCTCCCAGAGTCAGAGAAGCTCCCCCCACATCTGTCCTGATGCTCCTATATATGTTACTTTTTAAAGAGTTTGGGCTGTGGAAGTAGATTTTCCCCCCACACCACCTCACCCTCCCAATATGGCAAACCTTGGAAAGGCAGAGCCTGGGCAGCCAGTCTTTGTGAGGACTGGAGTTTCCACTTTTTTGGTTGTTCAGATCTGAAGTGTGCAGACTGAACAGACACAGGATTCTTCTCTTAAGTAATCCTTTTAGAGATGTGTATAAAAAATACCTGGGAAAATAAGGAAGTGTGTGTGTGTGTGTGTGTGTGTGTGTGTGTGTGTGTGTGTGAGAGAGAGAGAGAGAGAGAGAGAGAGAGAGAGAGAGAGAGAGAGAGAGAGAGAGAGAGGGAGAGAGAGAGGTGATAACTATCCAGCAAGAACATCTTTCAAGGACACCACTATGTGAACCCATTTCTAAAATTGACTCTTTAGCTGAGGAAGGAATGGTTAGGAGGTTTCCTCCTTCCCTCAGGGGAGAGATTTTAAAATGAGATTCCAATAAGATTTCTCATCTCTTGCCAAAGACATTCATTTTGACTCTCAAAGAAAAAAAATCACTCGGACACCCAGCTTCCTAGATATTAAAAAGAAATTCTTATTAAAATACGGCCTGCATTAAAGTAATAGATTTGGGGAAGATTTCAGTGTTGAATAGTCAAAGAAAAGGGGTTTCTTCCAGATGGTATTTGAATTAAGGCTGCTGAGGAGAACAGAAAGCTCTCACCCACGCAGACCCTGACAAAGCCTCAGCGATATGGGGGCAGATTTGCTCCCTCTCTGTAGCTCCCCCTCCCTTTAACCCCTCTATATTTTCTGGTAAAAGCAAATGCTAAAAGCCACCATCCCAGATTCTGAAAAGTACCTTTCCTAAAAGCAGCCTTATAACTTTTTCCGCTTCCAAAAGGTATCTTTAAAAAGACTAGTTTTCCTTGTTTACTTGCGTTTCCTGCTCTCTTCTTTGCTCAGCCACATTTGATCTTGGAAAGAGCTTGAAGCTGAAATGTGTTCTTAAGGGCCAGAAGCTGTCAAGGCTTTTGGTGAATAAGATTGATCGCGCCCAGACTTCCTTCAGAGCTTTGTTTGGAATAAAAGCAAGAAAACTGAAAAACTTCAGATTTTCCAAAATAGCATCTCTATCTGTAAGGCGATGCTCTGGGCTCCTCTGCGACTGAGGCCACTTTATATCCAATTTCTAACCCAACCTCCCTTTGATGCCGGCCTCTGAGATGGAGTTCCACCCTTGCTCCTTGGTCAGCTTCCTTGTTTTCTACTAGATTTTTCTTCCCAGCCAACCTCTCTCTCCCTGGCCATCAGAATGATTTATTCTCCTGCCACCGATGCCTGCCGGCCTGGGAGAGTCTGATCACTCAGTCCATTTCAAAGGATGCAAAAGCGGATCATCATCCTTGGGGGGGGGGGGAGGAAACGATACCTTCAGATTTCTCTCAATCTCCTTCGCTCTTTCTGGCTTGGTGGATTTTTAAAAAGTTACTGTTTGGCACCTAAAGGTGTTCTCTTTTGAACCCTCCAGCACAGTCCAAGATGCACCCAGTCTCCAGTCTCCAAATTGGAAAAAAAGAGTGAATAGAGAAAGAGAAACTCTACAATTCTTCCTGAGTCACCCTCTCTCATCCGCCGTGCTGTTTCCCAGCACAAAACCTAAGCGCAAACATCCCTGGTGGCTGAGGAGAAGGAAGGTGCGGGAGACTATTCGGGCTGCTAGGGAGCACTCACTGCATCTGACTCAACCAGCCCCCAATCAGAGCAGCAGGGATGAGGAGAAGAAGAGGAAGAAAAGAAAAAGAAAAAGAAGAACAGAGAAACAGGCACCTTCTCCCTCCCTGATGCTAACTTCCAAAACACTTCCTGGAAATCAGAAATACTCACCGCACCCGAGCCCTAAGGGTTTGAAACCCAGAATGCCAGGAGCCGCACGCGCCTGCCTGGGGCAACATTTCTTTGGCTGGCCGCCGCCCTGGCTACAAGGGTTTGGACACATGGACCCGGGGTGGTTGTCTTGCTTGGCACATGCATCTATCTTCTCGAGCCACTCCTGAAAAGTTGATGGAGCAGGAAGGTCGGGAAGCTTCGAGGTCGCCTCCCGTTTTCCACTTCCCGCCGGAGCCAGATGCATAGCTGCCCAGGAACAGCTGACTAACAATGGGCCAGGGTCCCGGGTCCGGGGCGCCGACTTCGGGCTGGGCTTTGGGGGGTGGTGGTGTGAGGGACTGCGGGGAGGGGAGGGGAAGGAGAGCTGGATAGAGGAGGCAGAGGGAGGAGGTGAAGAGAGGAGAG
>PVIJ01000340.1:225681-312587 GCA_004024925.1 Scalopus aquaticus
CTCTCTCTCTCCTTCCCTTTGCCACTGTCTTCTCCTTCTTCCAGTGTCATCTCTCCTCTCCTCTGCTCCTTCCTCTAGCCTTAGCAGAACTTATGTGACTGGGATGCGGGCCCTCGGGTGTCAAAACTTTGAAGATTAATGGATTACTTTGTTAATGACTGCAGGCGTCAGACTGAGGTGCTTAAATGATTTGTGAGGTGCGAGGCGTCTTCCCGACAGTCCTAAACAATGCGCGGAGTGTGCGAGGGAGGCAGAGGGCAGCCGCCGGCGGGACCGGCTGCAGGGCTCACACTATACACACTCACACACACTTCCAGGCGCACACCCATCCTTGCTGATCAGGAGGCAGGCAGGCAGTCTCCCTCTCCCTCACACACTCCCAAGCATCCCCACCCACATCCACATATATGTGTTTTTGCCCTGAAAAAAGTGTAAATAAAGCCTCACTGGCCCCCAATGAGGCGTTCCTTCCCGACTTTTTTGGATCAATCAAACAGACAGTGGCTTCTTTTGATTAAAGCCCAAATTGTCATTGGGCAGAAGCAATCATGTGACAGCCAATTCGGTCCAATTTCAACCTTGTCTCCATGAATTCAATAGTTTAATAGTAGCGCGGTCCCCATACGGCTGTAATCAGTGAATTAGAAAAAAAACACCCCAGCAGCGATCTTCTATGATAGATTTTTTTTTCCTCCGCACTCGCCTTTTTCCTGGGCCTTGCCCCCCCAAAACCCCTCCAGAAGAGGGAACTTTTTCTCCGAGGGGGCTCCAAGGAGAAGGCCATGAATTACGAATTTGAGCGAGAGATTGGTTTTATCAATAGCCAGCCGTCGCTCGCTGAGTGCCTGACATCTTTTCCCCCTGTCGCTGATACATTTCAAAGTTCATCAATCAAGACCTCGACGCTTTCACACTCGACACTGATTCCTCCTCCTTTTGAGCAGACCATTCCTAGCCTGAACCCGGGCAGTCACCCTCGCCACGGCGCTGGCGGCCGCCCCAAGCCGAGCCCCGCGGGCAGCCGCGGTAGTCCAGTGCCTGCTGGCGCCCTGCAGCCGCCCGAGTACCCTTGGATGAAGGAGAAGAAGGCGGCCAAGAAAACCGCTCTGCCGCCCGCCTCGGCCGCCGCCGCCGCCGCCGCCGCCGCCGGCCCTGCCTGCCTCAGCCACAAAGGTCAGTCCAAAGGCTTGGCCTCAGGTCCCCGAACCCTCTTCCCCCCTTGGGCTGCCCAAGAGCGGTTATGGGGGGAGGGGATAGTGGGCTGGGAGAGAAGGGGGAGAGGGAGAGATGCTTGGCTGCCTTCCCTTCCCTTGTGGGCTCAGGAATGGGTTTGATGGAGAGAAAAGGGATCCTGGGCTCCACAATGAGACACACACACACACACTCACACACACACACACACACATATATTTAAGAAGGGGGGGAAACTTTCCCTAACTTGTGTAATGTGGGATGATTTATTTGAGTTGGAACTGACCTCCTCTTGTCTAGTTGTCCTAGAGTTTGGCTTTTTGACAGTAATGAAGAGTGATAGATCGCTCTTGCTCAGCTAAGCAGCTGATGCATTAATTATAAATTGTGGTGTGGCTAATATAAAGTTTGCTCCCGGATGGAGAGGTTGGGGTGGGGGGGAGCTACAGGCAAGATTCTGATGAAGGTGGAAGACATGGGGTCTCCCCGGGCTGGGCTCCCAGGAAAGGCAGCACAATAGCTCTGCTGCATCCAGGGGCGGCCATTTTGTTGCAGTTGATCCTTTCTGCTATATTTATTCTCCAGTGGAATAACCCTGCTCAGACCCTTCCACCTCCAACTGTGCGTGTGTCTCTTGTTGGTTTCCCTTTCCGCAGAATCCCTGGAAATCGCCGATGGCAGCAGCGGGGGCTCCCGGCGCCTGAGAACTGCTTACACCAACACGCAGCTTTTAGAGCTGGAGAAAGAATTTCATTTCAACAAGTACCTTTGCAGACCACGAAGGGTGGAAATCGCAGCGCTGCTGGATTTGACTGAGAGACAAGTGAAAGTGTGGTTTCAGAACCGGAGGATGAAGCACAAGAGGCAGACCCAGTGCAAGGAGAACCAAAACGGCGAAGGAAAATTTAAAAGCCTGGAAGACTCTGAGAAAGTGGAGGAGGACGAGGAAGAGAAGTCGCTCTTTGAGCAAGCTCTCAGCGTCTCCGGGGCCCTTCTGGAGAGGGAAGGTTACACTTTTCAGCAAAATGCCCTCTCTCAGCAGCAAGCTCCCAATGGACACAATGGTGACTCCCAAAGTTTCCCAGTTTCGCCTTTAACCAGCAATGAGAAAAATCTGAAACATTTTCAGCACCAGTCACCCACTGTTCCTAACTGCTTGTCAACAATGGGCCAGAACTGTGGCTCTGGCCTAAACAATGACAGTCCCGAGGCTCTTGAGGTCCCCTCTTTGCAGGACTTTAACGTTTTTTCCACAGATTCCTGCCTGCAGCTTTCAGATGCAGTCTCGCCCAGTTTGCCAGGTTCCCTCGACAGTCCAGTAGATATTTCAGCTGACAGTTTTGACTTTTTTACAGACACACTCACCACAATTGACTTGCAGCATCTGAATTACTAAAAACATTAAAGCAAAACAAAGCATCACAAAACAAAAACCCCTCTGACCAGGTGGTTTTGCCTTCTTTTATTCTGAGAGTTGATTTCTCTTTTATTTTCCTCTTGACCTACCCTCGCCTTCCTTTAAATGTTGGGGATTTTCTGTTTAGTGATTCCCCTGACTCAGTTTCAGAGCCATCTTTTACAGATTTTTTTGAATTTTAGCTGTTTCAAGTCTAAACCAACAACCCTCTATGTGATTTCCTGAAGCAATATATGAGGCCTGCAAGAAAGTGATCATATAATTGTATCTTCACTTTCTTTTTATTTTTGTATAACATTAGGATGCATTGTCATGCGTATTTTTGGTAGAATAAATTCTCCTTTGCTATAAGTAGCTTTCTTATTTTTTTCTCCCCTCTTTCTCCAAGCTCATAACGGTTTCTTTTTCTTCTTTTAGTCTAACTTGGTAAATAAAATTCTGGTCACAATTTATCTTCTTTTTCAATTTTAATATATTTATTAAGTGGGAATGTTCAAAATCTTCAACAGACAACAAAAAGAAAGCCAGAAAATGGTTAGGGCTTCTGAGAAGTGTTCTTTTTTTTTTTTTCCAAGGGAATGGATTTTGTTTTTCATTGCAGCAGTTCAAGCCATAGATTTAAATTTGGTAATAGAAACGGGATTGGGCAGCCTCAGCATTGGGCCAAGCCCAAGCTTTTGAAAGTGCCTACAGAAACTCCCTGCTCCAGGAAGGAGAAACTTGGAGTTTCTTTAACAAGCCACCAGTGTCCAGGTCAATAACTAAGTTATCAACAATTCATTTATTTATACACATTTGTTTAAAACATCTACATTCCAATCCCCTCCTCCACAGACTCTCTGCCCCCTCCCTCCATTTTCAGAGTTGTTGATTAGCCTCCCAGCTGTTGATGGGTTCAGGCAAACAGACCTAAAAGAGAAGAATAAAAATAAAACAGTGGTTATGAGCTGGAAAATGCACTTCAGAAAGTATTCTTTCCAAACCTCTGGTTCAGTCATCTTAGGATTAAAAAAAAAATCAATAATTTCATTCTTAAATCTGTTTACATGGCAAATAGTGGATCATTAAAGCTTTGAAGTCAAGTTGGCAAGTTGAGATTTAAAATGGAGTGTTTCTGCACCCTAGGTTATAAATTAACCCAGTTTCTAGAGAGAGAGAAAGAGAAAAAGCACTTTAAATGAAATATCAATAAAACGTGTGTTGCTGGGTTGTTCTGTTCCCCCCTTCTTATGTCTCCCCATATTTATTTTTCCCTTATTGAGCTATGTTCTGATGACTACTTACCGTGAGAAAACGCATCGGATAGCAACATGTGTCGGGGGCGGGTTGATTTAAGAACCCGGCACTTAATAGCAAAGGCTTGGAAGCTACAATGAAATCACAGTCTTTCTCCTTGGGTTGCTCCCTACCTTTCCCCATCTCTTTACCCCCTAAATCCTGGCAGCTACAGAGGTTCGTGAGGACCCAGCGGTTCTTCAGCACCAGACGCCGCCGAGTAGAGCTGGGCGGCCGGCCGCGGCCAGGGCTGAGCGGCTGCTGTTTGCATTCGTCCTACGCTCATAAATCAAACGCTTTCTATGAATGAGAATGTCATCAAAGAGATCAATTGCAGGAACACATGCACAAATAAAAATCCTCTTACGTATTTGCTGGGGATTCCCGTCCGAAAGCATTAAGTTAGAAGGCGTTTAGTCATAATTCATTTTTATTGCTCTTTTAAAACAACAGCTTGGCTGAGCCGCGGATGCTGTGAACAGCTCCCGGCCTCGGCGGCGTCTCCTCGCTCCTTCCCTTTCTAGTAGAAGAGCCCAGAAAGAGGAGCGAGTCGCTTGGATGATAACATTTAAATCGTGACCATGCTAGACTTTCACCCACTCTCCCGTGACATTTAACTCGAGTCGTGGGGCGCAGGCCTACTCGCCCAGAGGACCGAGGGTCTCCTACACCGCGGAAGGAGCCCCAGGTTTTGGAAGGGGGAGGGGAGTGAGGTAGAGAAGGAACCCAGCTACGGAAGCCTGCGGGCTCGATGCCAGGGGAGGCTGCCTTTGTGATCAGCACCGGGAGAGCCCCGCTCTGGGCGGTCAGCCGGGGCGGAGCTGGCTCGGCTGTGAGAACACGGCCTGCAGGGAGACCAGAGCAGTGCTCGGCGGCGGGTCGACCGCCATCCGTGTGTCTGCGGGCCTAAGACTACGAGCGTGTGAACCCAAGAAGCAACTCCTTGCTCGCCCTGAAAAGAGGCCAGAAAAAAGGAAGGGAGGTGGAAGGAGAGGAGCGCCGAGGCCGCGAACTAGCAGAGGAAGCTGAGCGGTTGCGGTTCGGCGTGGCTTTGTGGCGCAAGCCCGGCAGACGAGAGGGTCTCGAAAACCCCGGCAGAGGAGGCCTACAAAGGGACAGCAATAAGGCTGGGGGTGGGGTGGGGGGGCGCACCGAAGACCTTTGGCTCGGAGAACAGACCGTCCTCAATGCCCTCACGGACACCCTCCACGGAAGCTCCTTTCCCCGTCGCCGGAGGCTTGGTACTCCCAAGGAAGCTGCCTCCAGGAGGACCGCCTTGCCTTTTCCCTTCTCCAGGATGAGGTTCCCCAGGTGCTGAAATTGGGGCAGGAGTGTGCTTTTCTGCCATAGCTCTCTACTAACCATACTTGGGGGAGTGGGTCAAAGGTCACAGAGCAATACCATTTCAAAGGGAAATATTTAGGGACACGGTTTCTTTGCTACAGAGTGAGTCTGTATGCATTTCTCCTCTTGGGGGGACTGGGCTGGGGGAACTTATATGTGTGAAGAACAGAAGGCAGAAGCCTGAAAGATTGACTAACATTTGAAACCTGCCTGCCTCAAGCAAAACTTCCCTCTAATTGGGGAGGGAAAACTAGAGGGGGGTAGGAACCCCAAATCCACATGCAATCCTCATATAAATTTCATCTGTTGGATTCCAATGTATTAATAGTAAACTAGAAAGGGTAAAACTTAAATAGAATTGGCTACAAAACTTCATGGATGATCTCTGGATTTCTTTTACCTAAGAAGATATTATTTCTCTGGCTCTGTTTGGCCTTTTCTATCTATAAGCCAAGGGTTGACATGAATCCTAATAGTAAACAGCAATTAACGGCCAAGTCAGCATCAGGGTAGGATGAGGTGAACAGGACCCCTGGCCTGGGATGATGCTTAGATTTACTCTCTAGGGAGAGTTGAACGTTCACGCGAAGAACTAAACAGTCAGTTACAAAGGGGAGGAGGTGGTGTTGGGGAAGAGGAAAGTGTCCTGTCCACCATCAGCCATCTGTCCACGGCCCCTCCCACCTGCCAGCCTCAGTCCCCATTTCAGACGTGCAGGAGAATGGGGGGTGGATGGGTGAAGGAAGCTCTACCACTCCTAACATCCCCCTCCAGAAAATGAGAAATGTGGCTGGCTGGCGAGAGGGGGTGGGTGAGTTCAATGTACGTCGCAGGAGCTGTGGCCTGGCCCTTTGTGGCCCCGGCCAGAACACACTGGCTCCTGGGTCCCGGGGAGCCGGCAGATGGCCTGCAGCGCACAGCACGGCCCCTACGCTGCCACGTCCGCCAGCGTCATCTCTCTCTCACCCCTCCCCCACCCCTCAAAATCTAGCCGCCAGAGTTACTCCAGATACTTAGGGCTCAGGGAGCAAAACCGAATGGGGAGGAGAAAGGGGCGGAGAGCAAGATGAGAGGGAAGGCGAAGGGCCTGGCCACCCCTGGCCTTTTCCAGAGAGCTCAGCTCAAGGGCTCACCCGCTCCCGGGCATCGAATTACAGAAGCTCCTCATTGCCATGCTAATAGACAGAGGCGGGGGGTGGGGTGGGCGAAGCGGGGGTGGGGGTTGATGGAGGGAGGAGACTTCGGAGACCCTCCAAGGAGAAGGGAAGTTTCTTTACTTGCCCTCGTCCCCTCCACGCCCACCCAGGTTCCTCCCAGCTAGTCCTTTGGAACCTTTCGGAGCTTGGAGAGCTGGTGGCCCAGGCTTGTCCTACGCCACGATTCTCTGCGCTCCTCATTGCCCCACAGTACCAAAGCGGGGAATGTGCAGCGAAAGCGCGCGGGGAGCTTAGAGCACGGTGCGGGCGGGTTCCTACCCTTCCTCCTCGGCGCGCTCCGGTCTCAGCTGGCGTGGCAGTGACCGCCCAGAGAGCTCTGGTCCACTGATTCCCGACCCGAGAGAGCCGGGTGCCCGCTTCCCTTCTCACCTCTTGCCAGTTCATCTTTCTGTGCATGTTGGGAAGGGGGACGGAGGCGGGGGATGTTTCTGAGCCCCCACCTCCCGGAGTGGGGGGGCGAGCGGAGTCGGCGCGCGCAGAAGGCAATCTCACCTCCCCTTCGCCCCAGCGCTGCGAATCTGCCTTAGCAGCCACCGCAGTTGCTGCCGCCGCCTGGGCTGCCTGGGGGGGCGACTGCGCGTCACCTAGACTGAGGAGCGCCCGGGATTTAAATGCCACTGAAACGGTGATCCATCACCGCGGGAGCTAGCAAACTTTCGCAGGAGGCTCTGCCATTGGCTGAAATAGTCACGTGTCCCTCCCCAGGCGCCCTCCGCCCTCCGGCGCCCCCCCTCCGCCCCCCATTTGCTCACTGTACATTCATATCATTTTTCTTCTCTGGCCCCATGGAGGAAGTGAGAAAGTTGGCACGGTCACCCAGGGCTTCGCAGGACCAGGTCACTCAGTGACAGATGGACAATGCAAGAATGAGCTCCTTCCTGGAATATCCCATCCTCAGCGGCGGCGACTCGGGGACCTGCTCAGCAAGAACCTACCCCTCTGACCATGGAATTACAACTTTCCAGTCGTGCGCGGTCAGTGCCAACAGCTGCGGCAGCGACGACCGCTTCCTAGTGGGCAGGGGAGTGCAAATCAGCCCGCCCCACCACCACCGCCACCATCACCACCCCCAGCCAGCCACCTACCAGACTCCGGGGAACCTGGGGGTGTCCTACTCCCACTCGGGGTGTGGTCCAAGCTACAGTGCGCAGAACTTTGGTGCACCTTACAGCCCTTACTCCTTAAATCAGGAAGCAGAAGTAAGTGGTGGGTATCCCGCGTGTGCTCCCGCTGTTTATTCTGGAAATCTTTCATCTCCCATGGTCCAGCATCACCACCACCACCACCACCAGGGTTATGCTGGGGGCGCGGTGGGCTCGCCTCAGTACATTCACCACTCATATGGACAAGAGCACCAGAACCTGGCCCTGGCCACGTATAATAACTCCTTGTCCCCTCTCCACGCCAGCCACCAAGAAGCCTGTCGCTCCCCGACATCAGAGACATCTTCTCCAGCACAGACCTTTGACTGGATGAAAGTCAAAAGAAACCCTCCCAAAACAGGTCAGTCTTGCCATTGCATGGATGTTCCCTGATGATTCTGGAAGGAGCTGGTATAGTTTCCAAGGAAAACTAATATGTATTTTAAAGTTCTTGTCTTCCTCGGGTATTGGGGAGATTGCCCAGGTGTGTTGAGGCAAAGGAGCGAATGGGACCTTATGTTTCTGAAGGGGCTGAGTTTTAGAGGTTCTGGAAGGAGAAAGTGGGTAGGTCTCTGTGTGTGTGTGTGTGGAGGGAGTGGAACCGGTTTTTTTTTTTTTGGGGGGGGGAAATTCTGCTAACATCACCAGGTTCCATTAATCATCGGTCTGACCATGCTAATGGTTGACTTTGGGTTAACACTTTACACTTCATCACTCACCCTCCCTAGTCGGGTTTGTGTAGATTCTTGATTTTCCCTTTTGCGCTGAGGCATGTAGAGGCTCTCATATAGACTGTAAAATCTTTACCGTTTTCTCTCATCTCTTCCCACTTTGCCCCCAGGGAAGGTCGGAGAGTATGGCTACGTGGGTCAACCCAACTCAGTGCGTACCAACTTCACCACCAAGCAGCTCACGGAGCTGGAGAAGGAGTTCCATTTCAACAAGTATCTGACGCGCGCCCGCAGGGTGGAGATTGCCGCGTCCCTGCAGCTCAATGAGACCCAGGTGAAGATCTGGTTCCAGAACCGCCGGATGAAGCAGAAAAAACGGGAGAAGGAGGGTCTCTTGCCCATTTCTCCAGCTACCCCCCCGGGAAGCGACGATAAGGCGGAGGAATCCTCAGAGAAGTCCAGCTCTTCGCCCTGTGTTCCTTCCCCGGAGTCTTCTACCTCTGATACTCTCACTACCTCCCACTGAGGCCGCCCCAGTCCCGGACACCGAAGCCCAGGCTACTACTTGGGCTGGTACTTCTTACCCAAAGCACATTCTTAGCTTATCATCCTTTCCATTTACAGTCTGTCTCTTCCTTTCTGATCCTATCTGGGGAGTTCCTGGCCATGAGAATGTGTTTCCAGAGAATTCTGTAGTAGAGGATTTAAGTGGGGTGTGTGTGTGTGTGTGTGTAAGTCTTTAATACAGGTTGGGTGCCAGTGTCAATTCTCTGATGGCCCCACCCACCCCTTCCCTACCTTTAGGAGATTTCCACAGAACCCACTGTTCCTTTCAGATACCCTTTGGAAAATAATCACCGTTGCCAGCAGAAACATGCCAGAAGGAGACTTCTCTCATCTTTGATCTGTCTGTATATTTACAGTTCTCCCCTACCTTGCCCTTCAAGTAGGACAGAGTGCAGGAGCTCATGAAGAAGTGATGCACTATGAGCGTGTTTACACAATTCATCCCTTAATTTAATTCAATTTCATGTGTGTGAGTTTGCTGGTTGTAAATACGTTGTGCTGAGAGATTTATCTTTATACAGATTTTCTAGCAATGTTTAGATTAAGTGACTAAAACAGGGTGGGCAAACTCTCAAAAGCTGGTACAATTTTATATGTGGTTATAGGTGAAACTCACATGCCTCAGAAGATAGCCTCAATTTGTTCTTTCAGTGAGTGTTCTTTCAATTTGTTCTGCAGTGGGCCTGCAGAACCCAAGGTTTCCTGTACTCTCTCCCGGTCCATATTCCTTTCTAGCTTCTCTGGCCATGTTCTATTTAAAATTTGTGCTGGGCTATTCAGTACCTAAAGGTATTATACAAACCAGCTTCTTTCTTTCACAGTTATCTTTGAGTTATCTTTGCTGGATATGATGTCTTTTCAGCTCAATTGTTAATGTGATGGATGGCACAATGAATGTATATTTTGTGTGATTCGTGAATAGTCTTTTGCATGTCGCACAATGTTTTGATGTCCCTGAAGTACCACACTGAGTTCTATCAGTTACCCTTTGTGAGCCTATGATATTCCCTCTCCTGTACAATCATGAACAGCTCTGAGATCCTGGAGTGATGTGATCCAGAGCAGAGTTTACGGGTCTTAAGATGTCTGTAATAAATATATTCAACTTTCAGATATGCTTAAGCATCCGTGTATTTGGCTGGGCTACAATTTGCTGGTTGCTACAAAGTTGGCTTCTTTCATGTGGGGAAAGGCAGAGGGTGGTGAGCATTTTCAAAGAGGTGGGCCCTTTCTTGAAAGAAAAAAGCAAAAGCTTTCCACTAGGTACTGAAGGGTCCCCTATGAATGTAACTGTACCTAGCCAATGTCTTTGCTTACTGGGCTGATTTTCTTTAACATAACAGCAGCTCCTTTATTATAATCAAAAGCAAAGTTCATAGTGGAAAAAATGAATGGTGAAGAAATTTATGAACCAAATCTATTTTTGAAACAAACATGGATACTTCCTGGGTCAAGTAGTAACCTTTTCACCTCCAACTGAATGTTGATGTATATATAAACAGAACTCCCTTCAAAAGCCCAAACTCCTCAGTCAGTCTTTCTTCACATCAGTGAACCAAGAGTTAAGAGATTCACATTTAATTAGCTGATGTATAACGCTGTTTAAGAATGGGTCCCCTATCCCACCACTCTTCCTTCCTTTTGGGCTGTCAGACAGTGTTCCAATATATGCTATCTTTTGAATTGAGTGTGGTCTGTTTTCAGTAAACCTTTGTACCCCTCCCCCCATTCCTCCTGTCAGTATAGGTCCCTTCCCAGCCACTCCCTCCGCCTCCTCCAGCCATCTCTGGGTTATGCATCGCTTTCCCATCAGACTCAGCTTGGATTTCATAGCCGTCATAGCTGTTAACGGGCCCCAGTTTTAATTCCATACCACGTAACCCAGAGAGAAACGTTTTTTATCTTCTCTGCACACAGCACATTCTTCCAGGTGAACTTGTGGAAGTCACCCTGAAATCTTTCAATACTCAAGTTGCTTCTGAACAAGGCATGTGTCTGCTCTCAAACAGAAGCCAGCAAATCAGAGTCCAGAATGACTGTCCTCCTAGACCTCTTACCAGTTCTCCTTTACTTTCACACATTTTGGAGGTTTTAATTTAGTCCCAAGAGTAGAGCAGAAATTTACAGCATCACAGACAAATGCAGACATACAACTTCCTCTCCAAAGGGCGACTTACAAAGGATGGGCTGGGTTGGGTAGGCAAAATCCTACAAAAGCTGGGAATTTGCAGGCCTCCTAGCACACCCATGAGATTTCCTGTACTTCCCTGTCAAAAGGGGAGGCAAGCCTGCACTTTGTGGGCACAGTTGCTGCGGCCATATCACGGCAGCGCAGGGGTGCCCTCCCCTGGACTCCGGGGCTCTGGGGTTGCCTCTAAAAGACTCAAGTGGAAGGAGAACTTCAAAGCCGGCCAACTCTTTCGTTCATTTCCCCGCCAGGCCTTATACAGTATCTTTTGTTTATTAGTGTAAGGCCACACAGCAAAACAGATGGCTGGTTTCCAAATACTTTAATGTGTTAAAGTGTTATTTGCATACCACTGCCCTGATTTCAATATCTAAAAGCAGGGACCGACCTGCTGGAATCCCAGAGATTCCAATCTTTAAGGTGCTGGTTTTAATGTAACTGAGAGACAGGAGGCACATAAATTATGGTGAAATATCCCAAGCCTTCTCTAGGTTGAGGAATAAATCAGTTAACAAGCAATGCATTTAGGAAACATTAATATACCTTTCAACGAGGAAAACATTTGTATCTTTTCAGTTGTCCCAATCGATTAAATCAAAGGCGCTTAACACATCCTATTTCAAGGTTTCTCTTTTTCTCCTTGGTCTCTGAGGAACACAGTTAGCTCCTTGAAAAATGACAGCAACGGTAACCGAAATGAGAAAAGAGGAAAAAGAGAAAATAACATTTTATCGATAAATTTAAAAAGGACAAGGGTCTCAATTAGGGACTTGGGATAATTGCCTATAAAATTCCAGCTTTCAAATGCTTCTTCCTTACTTCCCTCACATTCATTCAAAGTACTACCAAAATTCAGAGTGTCCCCAAACTAGGCTGAGTTGAGATCTTGCTGTGGCTCTGAAGTCTGCTCTCAGCTTCACCTTTGAAAGTTTACTTTTGGAGGCTATTCAGATGCCATGGTGTTTTCCTCTGGGGCAATCAGATTCAAACCGATCAATATTTACTCAGTCTGAAAGGGTTGTTGAAAAGGCTGCTAACAACAAACTGCTTAGCTGCTCACCCCTGTTTAATCTCAGGTTCACCGAAAGTTCAAGAAGAGATGAATGCAGTGATGGGTCACTTCAGAATGAGTCCCAGCGGTTTATCTGAGCTATCCGCTAAAGGCAACAATTATAGTTCCATCCCTCTTTGGGTAAGGGGCAACTTTCCTATTATTCTTTTGCTAAACAGTGTTTACTAGAAACTTAAAACACTTTCTTCTCCCTTCCTGGCTCCTTTTCTTTGGGGATGGGGGCGGGGGTGGGGGGGTGGAAAGAACAGGGAGGAACTTCCAGCTGCCCTTCTCTCGCCTCTTCCTCTAGCTTTCTGTCAATCTACTAGGTTTCATTTCACTTAAAATAAATTACATTGAATATTTAAAACATGTTAAATTAGCCTGACAGAAGTGATCCGATTTATTTCAGATGCCAAGAGCTATGAAAGGAAGCTCTTTGGGCCATTAGAGTTTATCTTCTTAGCGAAAGTACAGGGCAAGATTGAATTGAAATCCATTTGTGTTTGAGTAATATCGACAACCAGAGCCCCAATATCCATCTGAGATGGCTGTTTAGACAGGAGTTGGGGGGGGGGGAGAAATTGACTTGTACAGAAGCAAATATCTCAGGTGGAAAGTCAACTTTAAATTTCATGCCCTCCTAGTGCATAAACTATGAAGAGATGAAAAAAGAAGACCCAAGAAGTCAGTGGGGAAATGCTGGACACTGAAGCTAATTGCTACAGCTCTTCAGAGGTCAAAGTTCATGTAATCACTGCATAAATGCATACTAAATAGGGATTTATTAAGCTTTTCTGATGGCTGAGCACGTCCGTGAAGAAACGGTCACTGCTGTTTATGTTTTTCCCGAAGAATAATCATTCTTGCAATAGAAGCTCTAGGAGTTTGAGTTTTTAATTTACTATTTTGAAAGACAGGCAACCCTCTATTTTAAAATTTTGAAATCAGTGCATGTATAGCATTTTTCTTTATCTTGGATGGGACAGTAAAATACATCTCTCACTCTTAGAAAGGCTATGACTTTTTCAATATACACAGAACATAAGTTAGCACGTCCCTATTGGATAAGCTGCCCACTAAATAGCTAACTTTGGTGACCCTCTGCTGTAGATAAGCCTACTTTGTACCTATGTTTCTGAGAGCACACAAAAAGTTCTGCCACAGGATTTCCAGTGCTTAGATGACCAGAGTTGAAAGAACTCTATTTATCCAATTCCTCACTTTATGACTTGGGAGGACAAGGAATCCGGGGGTGTGCTGATTTCACTTATGGAATATAATATAAGTACTTCCACTTCCTAAACAAAAACCAAAGTGGCTTAGAACCTAGAATCAGTGTATGGCTTGACTCTAAATCCCTGATTTGATTTCACCCTTCCCTCTGGCTTGTCCATGTTATTTTATTTTCAGATTGATTATTGTTTATTATTTTTCCACTTCTGGTTTATTAGCTATGGACTCAGTCGAGTTCTTGATTTTGAAGTCACCAGGATTATTGAATCTTTGAAACAACCTCCCAGTTGAATGTTTCTGAAATCTTGGTTGAATAATAACATGTTGGGCCACATGCTGTTAAAGACATATGTTCTTAAAATATAAAAATAGAGATAGACCAGGAAAATTTCACATTTTTGCTGTTTTTGTTTTTGAACTAGAGCTGGGAAATATAAATGAAAGAGTTGCCCTTTCCTGCACTCAAGTTCAACCTCCCTTAAGATGTCAAGAGGTATCAGCTAGAAGGGGCTTAGGGATACAAAGAACATTTCAGGAGGTATCCTAACCCTTAGTCTGTTTCATTTGTTTCTGTGGTTTGTGGCATATTCTCCTTAGTTGTTCTGGTCCATATTTCTTCATTTTCTTTACCAGTCTCTTGTACCTAAAAAAAACCACACACACATTTCAAGTCCCCAAATTAGCGAAGTTTCATTGCAACACAAATTTCCACATTTTTCCTCATCTTACTTCAGAGAGGTTTACTGATCTCAGAAGAACCTGCTGCTCAAGTGGCATCAATGACTCTCAGTGTTTTGAAGAGTTGATCTGGAATCCCTAGCATTTTACAGGCTTATTTTTAATAACACCAGTCATCAGCTATTGCTGACCTTCAAAGGCAGAACTGCATACCAAATATCAATCAAGCAACTCTGCTCCGGAGAGGCTGGGCTCTTTTTTCTTTTCTTTTTGTCAATCCCAAACCTTCATTATATCTGTAAAATTTTCTGGAAAGTCGCATTTTGGGTTCATTGGAAATAAATGAAAAGACCAACGTTTCTTTTTCAACATTTCAGACACATTTTTTAAACTGTCCGTTACATTTTTTCTTATTAAAAATGTTTTTGTAAAAGGCGCAGTCACAGGGATAAACTATAGAATTCAGATTTTTTTATTTTTTGAGTTTTCAGTTTAGGCTTGGATGGTTAATAGGTTAAGAAAAAGAAAATACAACTGCTTGAAACAGAAAATAAAGGAAAAATGAATGACCCCCCCTCCCCCCGCCCATATTAACTGGAATACTTTTAAGCTGCGTTGGACGTTGTACAAATTATGGTCTGTTTCCTTAAAAAAAAAAAGTCACAGAACCATAACGAGAAAGCAATGATTTTAAAAAGCAGGGACGCTCTTCCCCCCACCCCCGGATTATCAGCACTGCGGTTCTGGGAAAGCATGAACGCGTATTTTGCATTATGAGGAACAAACGTGGGCCTCCTTTCAGGACGCGGGAGGCAGCTGCGGAGCCGGGGGCAGAACTTGGCGCGGGCGGCAGCAGCAGCGCCCACTCCGCTCCGCCGGCGCCCGTCGGGCGCTGAGATCCGCGCGGGCCTCGCGGCGGCCGAGCAGCTACCACTGCGGGGGCTGGAGGTGGGGAGGACGCCGCTCGGTCTCCGAGTCCGCACAGGGTTGAAGGGGCTCCCCGAGGTCAAGGTTTAGGCGACTTTCCTTCCTTAGCTTCCTGCCTCATCTCTCCGAATTCTTGAACCGAGGCCGCCGCTCCTTCTCGCCCCTCCTGGGGCTCACGCATGGCTGGGAGCCAGGAGCGTCCCTTTTCCCCCCAGAGCCCGTGTCGCGGCCTGGGGGCCCGTCTGAGGCCTGACGGTGTCTCAGCCGCCACCCGACGGTGAAGGTGCGTCGTCAGGGTTTGGAACGTGAGTCAGGGCGCCGAGGGCCTCTCTTTGTCTCCTGAGACCACTTGACCTCTCACTTCCTTTTTTCAACCCTTCCACCCACAACCCCCCCCAGCCCTCCAGCTTCGCTCTGCTTCCAGAGCCGAGAGGTGCGACCTCACAGGCCTCCAGAGGCGGCTGGACGTGTCCAGGTAAGGGTCGCAGGGCTTCCACCCCAGGCTCCAGGATGAAGGCCGGACCCCAGTTTAGAACCCTCGTCCCCTCATCCACATTTGAAAGAGGAGAGGGATTTTACCACTTGTCTGCTGCCTTGCCTCAGCTATTTTCAAAATATAATTGAGAAGCATATTTTTTCCTCATCTAGTTCAACTTTGAGTGGTGGAGATGTTGGAGATGGGATGAGTAGAATTTTCTAATCGTTAGATGTTCCTAGAGAGACTAGTGCTTTTCTAGTTAGGGAAACACCCTTGCTTCTCAAACATCCTCTCCTGTGGATGCAGAGTCAAACCTTGCCTTGCCGGGAGTCTCACTTTCTAGAAAGTTTCCTGTACTGCTTCCTATTTTTTCAGCCATACAGTTTCTAAGAACCCTACTTTTTACACTGCAAGCTTTGTCACACACACCTAACTGGGGCCTGTGAACTAGATGACCCATGTGAGTTAGTCCTGACTCCCCCACATGGCTCTTCTAAGCATCTTGAGGGCAGGACCCCTGACTTCTAGTAAAGTGAAGAGACAGGCCCTGTTAAAAGAGCCCTGAGTTAGAGTAATTCAGGACACCTGTGTCTTAGTCTTTTCTCATTCAACATGTGAGCTTGGGTAGGATACTTAAGCTTTCTGTACTTTCAGATTAATAAATTTGTAAAAAAGCTGGTGTGTAGGCCACAGGTGTAGGGGTTGGTGAGAGGATTCACCAGAGACAGAGTGGGGAGCAGAACAGGCAGACTGACTGAAGTACACTGCTGAGGGGAGCTGTGGGGAACAGTGGGCGAGACAGGTGAGGTCTGCTGCACCATGTGGGAAGCTCCCTGGCTGGGGATCAATCTGCAGTGGCTGCTGATAGCTTCATAGTGCTGAGACCTAACGCCTTGCACCACCAGGGAGACCCACTATGCCAGTACTTTAGATACACACTCATTTTAATCCTTACTCAACCCCAGGGAGGCATTTTTCTAATTTTGATTTTTACAGATTAGGAATGGAGGGTCCAAAATGTTAAGTAACTTGTTTGCTAAATCTAGAGCCCACACTCTTTTCACTTTATTGTAGAGCTTCTCCACAGGCCACCCAAGGCCTGGGGGCATAGATCCTACACAAAGAGTTATCAGGCTAATATTTTTTGATACAGGTACAATAGTGAGTAATTGCTCACTGATGAATTAGAGAATTGGAGAAACTGACTTTTTAATATCAGACATATACGTGAACTGCGGATACATATTCTTAGGACAAAAAGCAAATGATAAAGACTTGAGTAAAAACAAACCTAGAGAAAAAGGTTAAATTTAACAATAAAGTCAATGAGACTTTAATAAATTAAAGGCTTTGCTGCGTAATGAAAGTCTTTTTTCCTCTCTGGCACTAACTGATTAATGAAATTGTTTGCAGGGAAAAGATACCCTTATATTCGCAGGTTATGTATTGTGGCATGCCTAACGTGGGAAAAAGTGGAAATATTCAATATGAAATACAGCTGTTTTGTCTCCCTGAAAACTGGCGTCCTTTTGGTTGGAAACATTTGGATGTGTGTTTTCCACTACCCCCCTTTTTTGCTCAGTTATTTTATATACTGCAAATCCAATAGTAATTTACATTAATCTTCACCCAAAAGAACTAGTCCTCATAGTTTGCAACTTAATGTTTCTTGGCTAAGACTACCCAGGGCAAATAGGCTTAATAAGAACCTTAAGGAATATATTAGGAGGCCTAAAGAGAACCAGTCTCTAGAAACCATTTCTTTCTGGAACTCATTTTACATGGTCTGTTTAAAAGTTACATATAGGAGAACATGTTACTGCTTCTTCCTACTTTTCTAACTTTTGGAATGAACAAGGGCCTGGCATAATTACAAACATTACAATATTACTGGTATTATTTCGTTACTGAATCACCAACCCTAAGATGAAAAGGAATATTAAAAGTCATATAATACGGTTTCTCTAATTTATAGGTGAAGAAACTGAGGCCCAGAAATGTCCTAGCAGCAATTGTGGTAAGAAAAAATATTTACTTATATGTATTTAATATGTACTTCAGTGGATAAGGGAAATGGCAGGCAAAAATTAATCTTGGGCTAGATATATTAATAACATTAATAATTACTTACTATATTAAGCACAGTAATTATAGTAATTAATTACAGTAACAATTAAATACTGAAGATTTGAAAATTATTAAGAATAAGCAGGTTTGAATAACTAGATATATGGCCAGAGGGTTTCCTCCTCCCTACTTACTTCCAGGAATCCTTCTGAAAGTAAGCGGTTGTTCACATCTCTCCTGTCGCACCAGTAAAGGGAAACTGACTGATCCATTTTATTTCTTCCATGTCAGAAATTCTTAATATGGTTTGACAGATGAGCTAGAGACAAAATCAAGAGAAGGCCAAGCTTCTTCATTGTTCTGCTCAAGCCATTCAGTAGCATGTTGCTTGTTTCAGGCATCATGAAATTTAGGGCATTCTGGCTTTATTGAGGTGTTCCCTATGGGCCACAAGGACTTGCAAGTCATTATCTTACATTAAAAATACTCCTTTTATGAGAGAGACCCAGAGTTTAGCAAATTGTAATAGGTAATGTAATTTCAGATTTAAAATATTTAGATTGTAAAGCTTGGTTTTAGGTTGTTATAAATCTATATGTATATCACAACATTTGCTTTTGAGTGGGATTGACCTATGTCTGTACCTTTTGTATTTATGGAATTTCTCACTGTGCATCAGAAGAGGCCATATCCTTGCTTTCTCGGTAACCTCCTCTGTTTCCAGGACAGCTATGGTGAAGTTGCTAGAGATGGCCTCCAGCAGGACCCAAGTTGAATGGTTTGGCTGTGCAGGTGGCAGCAGCAGGGTTTGGGATAGGGGCAGCTGTCCCCTCCCTAGGTTGGCTCGATGGTGACATTTAGCTCTGACTCTGTCTGCCAAGTTGTCCATTTTTCAAGCTTGATTTCCAGTCTTCCTGAGCTACCCATATGTTTCTTTCCATTTAAGTCACCAATAGTCAGTTTCTATTGCTTACAACAAAGAATCCTGATAACATGTACCATGTGATATAGCAAATCAAGGTGGCCTGCAATTGTGGGGTGGAAATTGGACTATTTGATTTAGAAAGATCTATATAAAGTGGGTCAGAAGAGCTTCTCTTGCTCTTCCATTTTCCCTCCTTCCCCAAATTTGGGGTCTTTTAGTGTCCACCTTTTTACCTTGTTAAACCTAAACAAATACAGGGCCTCCCTGGTGGCGCAGCGATTAAGCATTGTGCTGTGGAGCTGTTGGCAGCGGCTACGCTAGTTCGACTCCCGGCCCAGAGATTCCCACATGGTGCAGCAGACCTCTCCTGCCTTGCCCACTGTTCCCCTCAGCAGTGTATGTCCGCTGATATGCCTGTTCTGCTCCCCACTCTGTCTCTGGTGAACCCTCTCGCTGCCCCACTCCTCTCGCTATACCCCAGCTTGTATGCATAAATAAATCTTTAAAAAAAAAAAGCTAAACAAATACAGAAAAAGAACCAAAGATGACCCTTAGTCTTGACTAAAAAATTAGTATGTCTAATTGAGTTGTAAAATTTAAATTATTTCCTATTTTATTTTATAGCTTTCTTAATTTATCAATTTGAGTAGTTATTCTTCTGAGGCTGAGCCTGTATATACAAGAGTAACTCACAATTATTGATGGCTTATTTCTGCTAGGCACTGGGCTAGACATTTCACATGGATTGGTTCATTGAAATCCTCTTCCTATCCCTCTTAGGTGGAGGTACTGTTATAATTCCTATTTTAAAGAAGGAACTGATGCAGAGAGAGGTCACCGTCAGAGGTTACCCAGCTAGAAAATGGCAAAACTCACTTTTAAGCTCTGCAGGCTGGCTCCTGAGCACTCATTCTTTTTAAAAATAATTATTAATTTTGTAGAAGAACTGGGGTGTAGGCCAGAGTGTAGGGTGGTGAGCGGATTCACCCGAGACAGAGTGGGGAGCAGAACATGCGGATCTGGGCCTCCCCGGTGGCGCAGCGGTTAAGCGCTGCGCTGTGGAGCTGTCGGCAGCGGCAACGCGAGTTCGATGCCCAGCCAGGGAGAATCCCACATGGCGCTGCAGACCTCTCCTGCCTCGCCCGCTGCTCCACTCAGCAGTGTATTTCTGATCTGCCTGTTCTGCTCCCCGCTCTGTCTCTGGTGGACCCTCTCGCCGCCCCACGCCTCTGGCCTGTACCTCAACTTGTATGTATAAATAAAAAAAATAAAAAAAAATAAATGAAAGTGAATATGACAGGTAAAAATCAGTATTTTTTTTTAAAAAAAAAAGAACATGCGGATCTACTGAAGTACACTGCTGAGGGGAGCAGCAGGTGAGACAGGAGAGGTCTGCTGCACCATGTGGGAAGCTCCCTGGCTGGGGATAGAACTCGTGCTTCAGTGGCTGCCCATGTCTTGATAGTGCTGAGGCTATAACCCCTGTTCCACCAGGGAAGCCTGAGACTCATTCTTAATAACACTGTATATGTGCTTTCCCCTAACTGATTTGACTTTATCTTCATTTTCTTTTTTAACTTTGCTTTTTTGTCATCTTCTCTCTTACTCCCTGCCTTTTTTCTTTCTTATTTTAGAATGACATGAAGGCATCTAGTCCTGTCCCCAACTGAGCATCTGTAATGTGTGAGGTAAGTGGTTTGGTACTTATCAGCCACAGGTGACCTTGAGAAACACCTGATGTTTGCTCTTCTGGCTCTAAGAATTCCTCCTGGCTTTACCTTTTCCTGACCTCCACTAACTCCGAAAGTGGAGCTTCTACTCTCATTTCCTTATTTTGGTTTCTTTCTTGTTGCCTAATGCTTGAATTCTGTCTCATTTTGCTCCTTCATTAATTAAAACATTTTTCTGGGGATGATATAAAATTTGATGTTTGCTTCCCCCTAACTGACTTGATTTTATCTCTGATAAAGTGGCTGAGTGACTGAGTGAACGAGGGAATACTTCTTTGGGTTCTTCCTATAGCCTCTCAGCAATCCTAATGTGGTTCATGGTTTCTCAAGGCAATCACAAATCCCAGTCACAAAGTGCGATTTCAAGTTCTTCCTTGTTTCCAAAGTATTTTCTTATTTGCTTACTGAAGTTTAGCTGAAGTTCAAAATTCTTTAATGGAGAACTGACCTTTCATTATGCATGGAGGTGTAAAATGGTTTAAATGTAAACATTGCTTGAATTAACATACTGACTGAAGCTTTTTGAAACTAGAGTGAAACCAAGCAGTCAATCAAAAAATGTAAATAACTGATACTAGAATCTTTTCTGTTTTGACAGGGTGGAGGTCAGAGAGTAGGTGGTGCTTGTGCTGTGGTGAGGGGAGAAGAGGTCAGGAGGTCACAGGGTCACCTATGTAGAAGCAGAGCTAAGAAAGGGGATGTAGAGCCACTGATATAACACTTCCTCAAAGTCTCAGTTTTAAAGAGAAGTATGGCGAGACTGCTCATGTTTGTAATTCGATGAGGCCTGTGTTGCAAACTGTATGGCACAAGGACACTGCTCCATAGATCTGTGAAGATCTGGATGTTCATGCAGGTGCACACTTTCAAAAGTTGACTTGGTTGCAGAGGACCTGCATTTTCAGAGGAGTTCATCAAGGGGACGTACAGCCTCTACTGCACCCTAAAATCTCTCTTTCACTACGAGAACAGTTGGGCGCTTTGTGTGACTAAGTGATATTGGTAATGGTCCTGAACAGGGAAGGGTAGATTTGATTTTGAGTTGGAGCCCATAAATGGAGGCTGCCATAATCTACATTTAATGGTAAATTACTCTTCACAAATGATCTTTGATATCTCAGATTATTTAGGTATTTAGTCGCTTAAATATCTCAAGGGACCTTGTAAACTTCTGGTTAGTTTTCTCAGTATCTTTAGAATTGGAGGGCAAATCTTTGCAAAGAAAGGCCCAGTGCTACACATTTGGTTGAAAATTTGCTGCTTACACTGGTCAACAGTGAGATCGTTACTGACTTAAAAAGGCCCTAATCTGGGCCTCCCTGGTGGCACAGTAGTTTGCTGCGCCAACCACTGAAGTTGCTGCGCAAATTCAGGAGCTGTTGGCAGTGGCGAAGCAAGTTCGATGAGTTCGATGCCTGGCTGGGGAGATTCCCACATGGTGCAGCAGACCTCTCCTGCCTCGCCCGCTGCTCCCTGTCCATCTGCCTGTTCTGCTCCCCACTCTGTCTCTGGTGAGCCCTCTCGCCACCCCGCGCCTCTGGCCTGTACCCCAGCTTTATGCATAAATAAAATCTTAAATCTTAAAAAAAAGAAGTTAATAAATAGTGTTGAATGAGATTAATTATAAAAGGCCCTAATCTGTAGTATCTCGGTGTGCTGAACATGAATATAACCCTGAAAATGTTTTATTAGCTCTTGTTTTGAAGCTATTTCGTATAATTCGTTTTATATGTTTCACCGTGTAAATTTATCCAGTAGGACTGCAACAACATCCTAAATCAGCCTAGAATGATATAATATTGCATCGCATTGCATAATACCGTCATGCACACATCATCCAGAGTTGATTGCATCATTTTCTGATGCAATGCAATACGACTGCCAGGCAGCTCTTGAAGTAAGCTGACGTCAGCAGTGCACTATAGAAAGCCCTGTCAGAAAGGTTGAGCGTTGAAAATATTTCAGACTTTGTGTGAGACACATTTAAGCTACTGTTCCATAGAACTGTTATTATTTTATCCATTTAGGCACAATACAGAACAGTAATGCCTCGAAAGGGCGTTAATAGTGTGGACAATTTCTGCTGTATTTGTGGGGAAGTGACATTTGCCGACCAGAAGAAAATTATCACTTCTCAAGGGAAGAAGGCTTATCATCTTGACTTTGGATGCAAGGTTGGTGACCAAGACAAGCCTTGGGCCCCGTATATATGCTGTGCTACATGTACAACACAGCTTTCACAGTGGTTAAATGGCAAAAGACCATCCATGCTGTTTGCAGTCCCCATGGTGTGGAAAGAGCCAAGCAACCACATAAAAGACTGTTACTTCTGCTTGGTTCCTCCTCTTTCCAGAGCAATAATGAAGCAAAAGAAGTTGAGAATGGTCTACCCAAACATTTTGTCTGCATTGAGATCAGTTCCACATGGTGAGGGACTTCCTATTCCAGAACCTCCAGCAGAATACTCTCTTGATTCATCTGATGAGGACAAGGGTGAGCCGATCTGTTCTTCTCCTGTTCCATCAGCATGCAGTGATCCAGATTTTCACTGTGGTGCACCATCAACCCCACACAGACTAACACAGGAAGAACTGAATGACCTGGTTCATGATTTGGCCTTATCCAAGAGCAAGGCAGAATTGCTAAGATCAAGTCTCCAACATCTTCTAGAAGATGTCACAATTACTTTATATTGAAAGCGCCACCAGCAGTTGGAGCCTTTCTTCAGAAAGGAAAGTATTCTGATATTCTGTTCTGATATTGAGGGCCTCATGAATGCCTTAGAAATCACTCATGACCCACAAGAATGGAGACTAATTCTAGACTCTTTGAAACTGAGTCTTAAGGCTGTGCTTTTGCACAATGGAAACCATCTTCCGTCTATTCTATTTCTGAACAGCTGTACAAGAGACAAGTGAAGAAATCTAAGTAGTCGTCTATGACTTGATTTTTTACGGGTATTAACCATAGGCCTATTACTATTGGCATGCATTTCATGATGTAAACATCAATTTATTGCAGATTACAAAAAAAAAAACTAGAGCCAAAATTAGACTTTGACTGTCATATTCATGTTGAGCACGTACAAATTGATAGGAAATGACTAATTTTATTTCAGTAACATGACTTTTGTAAAAGTTTGTTGACCAGTGTTATGGGGCCTCCCTGGTGGTTCTGGGGTTAAAATCTCAGCACTATGATGCTATCAGCAGCCACTGCAGCTGAGTTTGATACTGGCCAGGGAGATAACCCACATGGTGCAGCAGACCTCTCCTGTTTTACCCGTTGCTCCTCTTAGCAGTGTACTTCAGTAGATCTTCCTGTTCTTCTCCCCACTCTGTCTCGTTTGAATCCTCTCACCACCCCCACCCCCCACCTCTGGCCTGTACCCTAGCTCTTGTATGCATAAGTAAATAAATCTTTAAATTAAAAAAAATTTGCTGCTTATGTGGCCCCAAATGATAGATTTTTTTTTTTAAATCTCCCTTGAACTGGAATTGAACTAGAGTATTGGTTTGAGAGGCAGATGGTCTAGGTTTTAGTTTCTTGCTCCACACTGTCACAAATCACAGGTCACTTCCTCTCTGGATGAAGGTGAGAATATATGGACCTCAAGGGTCTATGAAAAGTTGACATTTATTAAGCCATTTTTAAAATGGAACCAGACAGCCATTACAGAAAAACGGTATTACCGGTATTTTTGAACTGGTCTAGAAAACAATTGTTTTAAGAAATCATCAACAAACGGTTGTTTGAGAAATCATCAGGACCAGGAGGACTCATTATGGGCTTTTTGTCAGAGAGCAGAATTTATAGCCAAATACATATAACCAAGCATAGTAGTTTAAGCTTGTTAACACTTTTTTTTAAAGACTTATTTATTTATGCATACAAGCTGGGGTACAGGCCAGAGGCACGGGGCAGGGAGAGAGTTCACCAGAGACTTTTAAGCACTTACTTTAGCTTCCTGTTTTTTTTCCCATAAGACCTCCTGACTTTTGTCTCTCCTTGGGACACATTTTAAATTCTACCTAAATCTATGTGCCCCAGTTGCAATCCTTTGATTCCAATTGAATGCACTTTGCTTTTTAAATTGCTTCCTGAGATTTTAGATTGACAGCTCATTCTAGACCTAACATTTTAGGTTTGTATTCAGTAGCAACAACTAGAATATTTCACATAGCAAAACATTACCAGTGGAACACGTCTTATAACCCATTTAGCCCCAACTTTTAATTTTTTTTTTACTTTTAAAACTTAAAAAAATTATTAATTAATTATTAATTAATTATTAAGAACTGGAATGCAGGCCAGAAGTGCTAGGGAGGGGTTGAGAGGATTCACCAGAGACAGAGTGGGGAGCAGAACAGGCAGATGGACTGAAATACACTGCTGAGGGGAGCAGCGGGTGAGGCAGGAGAGGTTTGCTGCACCATGTGGGAAGCTCCCAGGCTGGGGATCAAACTCTGTGTTGCAGTGACTGTGGATAGCTTCACAGTGCTGAGACCTTAACCCATTGCACCTCCAGGGAGGGCACACTTTTAAAACTTTTAAAGATGACATACATATAATTCAGTAAGAGCACAAAGTACACTAACTTTAAGTGTATAGGTTGTTGAATACTTTTAAAGTAGTTCTTGAATTATAATTTAGCTATAGTGAAATTCAGCCTTTTTAAAGGTGTAGTTTCATGAATTTCGAGAGCTATATATAGTCATGTAATGCCACCACAGCCAAGATAGAGGACATACAAAGTTCCCTTGTGCCCCTTTGTGGTTGGCTCCCTCCTCCCACCCCAAGTTCCGGCAATCACTGATCTATTTTTCTATCCTATAATTTTGCCTTTTCCAAAATGCCTATAATGAAACCAATATATCGATTTTTGCATTAATTTTTCTGTGATTCTTTTATGATTTATTACATGCCTGTAAAATTGCCATCTAGATCAAGATGTAATACTTTCCAGCACCCTAAAATGTTCTCTTATGTCCCTTTTGAGTCAAAAGCCTCCCCCTACTATTCTGACCTCTACCACCGATTTAGTCTTAATCTGTTTTGTATTTCATATACATGTAATCTTAGAGTAGGTACTGTTTGACTTCTTTTCTTACTTATTGTAATGTCTGTAAGATTCATCATGTTATAGCTAGTACTAATAAAATGTCACTGTATACTATTCTGTTGTGAATAATATGCCACATTTCACTTAACCATCCTCAGTGAATGGCATTTGGGTTGTTTCTATTTTTTTTACTATTTTGAGTAAAGCTGTTAAGAACATTCTTGTTGATGTCATTTGATATAAATGTGCACTTACATCTCCTGGATGTATTCATAAGAGTGGAATTATTGGATCATAGGATAGGCAGGATAGGCATTCAGTTAACTTTAATAGATGCTGCCAAACAGTTTTCTAAAGTGATATATCAACTTACATTTTCACCATCAATATGTGAATTCTAATTCTTCCATATTTGTGTCAACGCTTGGTATTACCAGTCATATTTTAACTTTTTTTGAGAGCTGTAGAGTTACCCCTGCCCCCCTTTTTTATTGTGGTAAAATGCACATAACATAAAATTTACTATTAAAACTATTTTTAAGTATTCAGCTCATTGGTGTTACATACTGTCATAATATTACCATCCATCTCCAAAATTCATCTTGTAAAACTGTAACTCTGTTTTCATTAAATGATAACTCCCTACTCCTTTTTACTCTTTGGCTTCTGGCAACTACCATTCTACTTTCTGTCTCTAGGATTTTGGCTACTTGAAGTACATCGTGTAAGTCATCATACAGTATTTGTCTTTTTGTGACTGTCTTATTTCATTCAGTATAGTGTCCTTAAGTTTCATCTGTATTGTAGCGTATTATACAATTTTCTTACTTTTGCAGGTTGAATAATTGTTCATTGTATGTATGCATCACATTTTGTTTAGCTATTTGTTTGTTAGTAGATGTATTGTTTTCATGTTTTAGCTATTATGAAAAATGCTGCTGTGAACATGCTGTACAAATTTCTCCTTGACACCCTGCTTTCACTTCTTTTTGTTATCCCCTGAGAAGTGGAATTGCCGCGCATATGGTAATTCTATTTTTAACTTTTTGAGGAACTCCCATACTGTTTCCACAATGGTTGTACCATTTTGCATTCTCATTAACAGTGCTCAAGGATTCCAATTTTTCCATATCCTTGCCAACACTTGTTATTTTCTCTCTCTCTCTCTCTCTGTGTTTTTAAGATAGTAGGCATCTTTTTGGGTGACAGGTGGTATCTCATTGTAATTTTGACCTGCATTTCCCTTGATGATTACTGATATCAAGCATCTTTTCATGTGCTTATTGGCCAGCCATTGGTATGTCTCTGGTGAAATGTCTATTGAGTCCCATTTTTTAAAAGATTGATTTATTTATGCATACAAGAGCTGGGGTGTAGGCCAGATGTTTGTGTGTGGGGTGGGGGGTGAGAGGATTCACTAGAGACAGAGTGGGGAGAAGAACAGGCAGATTGACTGAAATACACTGCCGAGGGAAACCAGTGGGCAAGACAAGAGAGGTCTGCTGCGGCATGTGGGAAGCTCCCTGTCTGGGGATTGAACTCTGTGCTGCAGTGGCTGTGGAGAGCTTCAAAGTGCTGAGAATTAGCCCCTTGTACCACCAGGGAAGCCCTGAATTCCATTTTTGAGTTGGGCTATTTGTTTTTGTTGTTGTTGAATTTTAGGAGTTCTCTTTATAGACATTCTGGATATTAGTAACTATAACTTTTGAATATGGTGAAATTGCATGTGCAATGCCAATCATGCGATTCAGAGGTGTGGAGAATCTGGAATGATAGGGACTAGGCAACAAATAGGGTCAAGCAGTGGTCAGACCACTTTTTGTTGCCAAAAAGACCTGAGTGTTAAAAAATTTATCATTCCTGTATCAGTAAGAAAAAGTGGTGGTGGTGGGGACCCTTGCCTTCTTGGTTAAATCATACTCACCTTCCCTTTATTTGTTTTCTCAAATTTTATTAATTTGTCAGTCTTTTACATAGCTAAGTACTTTGGGGAGTACAATTTCACACCTCCATATATTCACTTTTTCAGTCATCCTCCATCAGAGCTCCAGTGCTGATGTCCTATCACCTCTTTAACCCATCCCCTCTTCATTCACTCCTCTTTCTCCCTCCCCATTCCCTATGGTAACCAGTATATTTTTCACAGAATCTAAGAATTATTTTTGCTGTGGTTTTCTATGATTATTTATGTTCTATAAGTAGTGAAACCGTCCGTCAACTGTCTTTTACTTTTAGACTTATTTCACTTAGCATGATCTATCCATTTTGTCTCATAAATCCTATTTCATCTTTTTAAATAGCTGAGACATACTCTGTTGAGAATACATTCCACAACTTCCTTACCCAATTATCTGTTGTTGGGCATTTAGTTTGATTTCATGCCTTTGCTTCTGCGGATAATGCTGCTATGAATATAGAAACACCTAAATCTTTTTGTATTAATGTTTTTATATCCTTTGGGTAAATACCTAGCAGTGGTGTTGCTGGATCATATGATATTTCTGCTTTTATTATTTTAAGGAATCTCTATAACATTTTTCTGTTGAAGCCTCAACAAATTACCAAGGTGTTGGGGGGTAAGAGGATTCACCAGAGACAGAGTGGGGAGCAGAACGGGCAGATCAACTGCAATACACTGCTGGGGGAGCAGTGGGCAAGACAGGAGAGGTCTGCTGTGCCATGTTGGTTAGCTCTCTGGCTGGGATGGAACTCTGTGCTGCAGTGGCTGCTGATAGCTTCATAGACTGAGACTTAGCCCCTTGCACCACCAGGGAGGCCCTGGTTTCACATTTAATATCAATGTCTTTAATTCATTTTGAATTAATTTTTGTGTATGAAATTAAGTATGGATCTAGCTTTATCTTTCTGCATGTGGCTGTCCAAGTTTCCCAGCACCATTTTTAAAAGAGTCTTTCCTTTATCCATTGTAATGTTGTGACTCATCTGTCAAAGATTAACTGTCCATATTTGGTGTGGGTTTATTTCTGTGCTTTCTGTTTTATTCCATTGGTCTGTGTTTCTGTTTTTGTTCCAATACCACAATGTTTTGATTAATATTCTTTTATAGTATAGTTTGAAGTTAGAAAATATGGTACTGCCATTTTTCTTCTTTTCTCTCAGGATTGCTTTGGCTATTCAGGACATTTCCCACTTTCCCTTTAATATTTATTTAATCTCAAAACAAAATATTTGGGTGATTGGTTGGTGAGAACACACCTCCTTTACCCCTTCAGAAGAAGTAGGCAAGTTTCTTCCACCTTCATTTGAGATGGTATTTAGAAGCCTCGGTCAAACCTCCATTGAAACAGTAATTATTCAAGAATGGCAATATGTCTTTAGGGAGGTTGGGTCCATGTGTGTGCCCGTACCAAAATTATGCTTTGTATTTGCAAAAATAGTAGTATCCCAGAAACGTAATGAGACTGAAGGATCCATTTAGGATTCAGCTATTATTCTTTTCTTTTAAAGATTTATTTATTTATGCATGCAAGTTGGGGTACAGACCAGAGGTGTGGGGTGGCAAGAGTGTTCACCAGAGACAGAGTGGGGAGCAGAACAGGCAGATGGATGGAAATACACTGCTGAGGGGAGCAGGGGGCAAGGCAGGAGAGGTCTGCCACGCCATGTGGGAATCTCCCCGGTAGGGCTTCGAACTGGCGTTGCCACTGCTGACAGCTCCACAGCGCAGCGCCTAACCGCTGCGCCACCGGGGAGTCCCCTCAGCTATTATTATTGATGCTGATAGTACCAGACAGGTTTGAGCTGGTGGGCTGTGGGTAGGCCTTGAATGTGGTCATTTATCTTATAACATCTATAAAAGTATAGCCAAAACTGCCAGATATTTTTTGTATTCTGTACCTAAAGTAGACTTTATAATGGAGTTTTTATGCATACCTAAGAATCACTATGCATTTTAGAGTGTTTCTGGCCACTCTATAAATACATGAATCAGATTAAAGAATAGTCAGTCAGATTTGAATTAAGTATATATTCCCATAATGGTGATTATCTTTTTTTTTTCTTGGCTTGACATTATTATAGCAAGCTAAAATAGTAGGCGATAAGTACCTTTTACAAATGTACCATTAAAAGCAATAGTAAGCCAAAGATATCATTGATCTTTCCCTGTCTCTTACTTTATAAAAATGAATGTAATGAATGGCCATCGAGTTACCTACTTTAATAATAAATCTGTTGTGTCAGTGACCTGATGTTTTCTTTTAGATATAATTTATAGTTTATTGATTTAATATTCTGTATATCGCATCTCATTATTATAGCATACAATCATTCCTTAATTGAAAGACAAAGGAAGCTTGGGGTGAAACCACATGGCAGCGTATTTTCATTGAAGACTTTCACTTGATCAATAGTTAAGTAGGCATAAACTTATTTTCAACAACAATTTCAAGTCTACAAGTCCCCCAGAAAGAGACACTTTGATTCATCATCTATTTGGGTGATCAACTTGTAAATATATCTAGAAATTAGGTTCTTTTCATGGACAGAGGAGGAAGAATTATAGAAACATTTTAAGAAGACACTAGCTTCTTTTTTTAGTAAGTCATAAACCAGAGTGTGGAAAATGAACTCAAGTAGCAGACAGTTTAATGTGACTACATAAAACTTTGATGTGCCGCTAAAGCTCTCCCCTCAACTTGTGGAAGAGAAAGGCAGTACTTTATGCTTTTCTAGCCAGCATCTGGCACCTTTCCATTTGGTAGCACATGCCAGGATGCCAGGCGCTACACCCCCACGCTCCCACTGGAGCAGCGCTGCTGACTTCTCCTGACTGCCTGTCTCACACTTCTGGCAACTACTGTTGTCACAGCCCTGCCACTTCTGTCCATGTGCACAAATCTTGAACTTACTGTCCAACTTTTAAGGTTTTTTTTTAAACTGTCTGAGCAAAAAGCCTAATCAGCATTATGATATAGTGTTGAGAAAAAGCTAAACAATAACAAATATAGTAGAAAATTAAATATAAGATTAATTTAGCAAAAGGCTTTTCTCTGTTTTCACTTACCTACTTATTTTGTTTATTTTTCTTCAGCTGTCTCAGATCTTACCCACATAAGCTTGGGGGAAAAAAAGGCCATGCATCATTGTCACGTCACGAGTATAACTCAGTTTGGAAGGAAGCAATTTGATGATAGCTATCCTATTACCATGCTTAATTTTTTCCCTTCAGCTAATGCAGATAGCTATGGAGAATATGGAAGAACAACTTAATACTTACCCCTTGAAGAGAAAGCAGTTTGTTTTTTTTTAATGGTGCTTGTAACTCCTGCCATCAATTTTATCTGTGGTAGGTCTGTGTCAAAATTGGAGTAATTAAATTGAATGACAATTCTGTTAAATGTGTTCATGCCATAGCACTGGCAATAAAGCATGCGCAAATTTACAATTATGGCTTGTCTCTCTCCTTAGCCATTGAGGATAGTGACAAACATTAAGTTGTGGAGGCATAGGTATCCAAAAGGGTATTCATCAAAATAAAAACACCAGGTGGATACTCTCAGGATTATAATGTCTTCTTATGCAATTACTCTTTTTCACTGCATACTTTTGAACTGAATAATAATTACTTTTGCACTGAGAAAAGACAGGATCAGCTAGTTTTGACTTGTTTTATTACATCCCCTCTATTTTAAAATTTGCAAAGCAGCGTAGAAGCATAACTGTTTATTTGGATAAAAGTGTATTGGTTCTAGTTCATAGCTTTCAAAGGGTAACAGACTCTTTCAAATACAGTACACTGAGCTTTTAATACGGTCACTTTGGTGCTACAAAACACTCTATTAAGATGCACATGGGTGGTGTGGTTTATTTCCTAAGCTATCACTAGGAATCATCAGTATAACAGAGATAAAGGAGACTTGAAATCTAGCCCACGTAGTGAATTGACAGCCATCTTTAACCACCATGACCTAAGAATGACCCTGAGCTCAGCTGGGTGTGGGAGTTAGAGATGTTGCAGAGCCCAGGAATCAGATATCTGGAGGCCCCACTGTGTGGCAACTGCAGAATCACTTGCAAAGTCTGAGGCACATATAGGTGACAACCAGTGATGCCAACTCCATGCTCTTTTATTTATATTTCAAAATAGAATCGTAAGTGTGTACTGTGTATTTTAGCTATTCTGTTTTGTAAAGCTGTTAAATTAGTGAAAAAACAACACATTTTTATATTATTTAAAATATTCAAAGTTGACTATGTCTTCAGATATTGGTACTGGGTATATACATTTTGCATATGCATATTTTAAAAATTAATTTTATGGCAGCAGAACAATATATTCAACAGTGTTTAAAATCACACATTGCATTTTATGATAAGATGTACCCTTTTTTTTTTTAGCTAGTTCTTTATTCCTAAGTTTTGCAAACATTTAGATTTCTTGCTTAAATCTTTATAATTTGGTCAGTAGTGATAGTTTAGAGGAAGTACACATACAGAATGGCAGAATATGGATTTAAGCTTGATTGCCATGTTCTCTTGTTGCAGAAATGCTAGGTGCAATAGATATTTAATAAAGCAGGTTTGCTATAAAGGGGGTAGACATTCTGAGAAGCTAAGCAATAGGAATGCAAGTTACTTTTATCAGCTTTCATTGACTAAAGTGGAGAGTTTTGGGTTGTTTTCTTTGATAATATTTCTTTTCCTAGGATTTTTTTTAAAGATTTGTTTTTATTTATTTATGCATATAAGAACTGGGGTGTAGGTCAGTGGTAGAGGGGATAAGAGGATTCACCAGAGACAGAGTAGGGAGCAGAACAGTCAGATCTACTGAAACACACTGCTGAGGGAGCAGTGGTTGAGACAGGAGAGGTCTGCCGTGCCATGTGGGTTAGCTCCCTGGCTGGGGATCAAATTCAGGATGCAGTGGCTGACGATAACTTGAAAACAATGAGACTTTAACCCCTGTGCACCAGGGAAGGCCCTCCTAGGATTTTTATGAATGAAAAATAGGTATACTCACCTTATAAAAAAGGCATAAACAAAGTTATTGTGCTCCTAGCACATGTGTAATGACTGAAATGTTTACGTACTTGTCAGTGAAATACAGATGGATAATATCTGTACAACTTCCTCCAAGTATAAAATGCACTTAAAAAATTGTTCACAAGCAATAAGCCACTGTAATAATCCTCTGTTTCCCTGATGTGTCTTTGATTTTCCATTTTTCGAAGATCACTCATCTCACGGTAGATCCTGCACTTGGAGTTTGGAAGTTGCATGGGCAGCACCAGAGGAACTGGACTCCGAGGTCTTTTGGGGTCTATGACTTTGTGGCAGTGCTAAACACAGGACAGGGCTGGGGTTCCCCTGACTTCATTGGAAAAGGAAAAAAGTTCATACATGCAGTCCTGAATAATGGTAGAGATTTTGAGTCAGATCTTCACAGATACCAAATTTGAGTGAATCACCTCCCCGGATGGCCTTTATAGGATGCCAAATTCAACTGCTGCATTTACTTTCAAGCCCCAGCTTTTCCCAGGATGGTATTTCATGGTTATTATTCCTTGCTGTGCTTTTAATGAGGGGAACAGGTAGCGATCTGCGTACTCAAATTGGCAATGCTTTCTAATGATATTATGAGTTGGGTTTAGTTCTTCCCTGAAAAGTGTGGAGGACTCTGTGGCTAAGGGAGTATTGCCTTCCTGACTTTGTGACAAATGAGGATTTTAATCTGACTCCTACCCTTTTACAAACAGTTCCATCTTGACCAGACCAATGTATTTGGTGACCTATTCAATTTATTAATGTTTCATGTGGGGCCGGAGTGCCTACAATAGGGAAATGACAACAAGGGAGTACCAGTGACCTCATTAACTTGGTTAACACCGCTAAGTGGATGGCTTGGCATGAAGGAAGTTTGCCCTGGGAAACCCTTCTATCCGAGAGCAGAGACAGCAGACACAGTTTCACAGCTGCAGAAATTTCTATGCTTTGCCATTTTGCTTGTTTGTATACAGCCCCATGCTTATTTCTTTTGTAAGTACTGTCACTTGTACTCCAAATGATACATCCCTGTAAGTGGGATTCATCTTTGGCTTGACTTGTTTTATCATTACAAATCTATAGAGCTTTAGGGATTAAGATGTTTCACGGTGCAGTTTCAGGAAGCAGAAACCATTCTTGTTCCTTTAAGAAGAGGTTAAAATAGGGCCTCCCTGATGGCGCAGCAGTTGGGCGCTGTGCTGTGGAGTTGTGGAGCTGTGGAGCTGTCAGCAGCTGTGAAGCAAGTTCGATGCCCAGCCAGGGAGATTCCCACATGGCGTTGCAGACCTCTCCTGCCTCGCCCGCTGCTCCCCTCAGCAGTGTGTTTCCATTGATCTGCCTGTTCTGCTCCCCACTCCATCTCTGGTGAACCCTCTGGCCGCCCCACACCTCTGGCCTGTACCCCAGCTTGTATGCATAAATAAATAAATCTTAAAAAAAAAAAGAAGAGGTTTAAATAGAGTAGTTGTGATTTCAGTGTTATGCCTGCAGGAGTGACTCCCAGAACAATACAGCTGGCCTAGCCCAAAATTTTATTTGCTACTTGATTATTAGGAAGGTACCGGGAAGCGGAATCAGGAGGCTACCGTGGGACTGTGGAATTCAAGAGCTCACCAAAGTAGCCTTCCAGGGCTAGTAAGTGAACATTGGAATTCTGCTGCAGAAAACCCAAAAATCTCCTTTCCCCAACTTTGCTTGCCTGAGGAAGAAGAGGGTGATTAGTTTCACCTCTCTTCCACCTTCGAGATCGCATGTGATTGAATCTTCTTGGTGGATCCTGGTTCCAGAATTCTTACTGCAAGGGAGCTAAAGGAAATAGGATTTTTAGTATCTGCAGCACGAAAGGCACACTGACAGGGAATTAGCATGGAAGTTGATTGGCAATTCACTATTTCTACCTCAGAGCCTAAAGAGAAAAAGTGATAGGAAATCCATGGGTTCTCTTTTCTTCCTGATACCCTTTGATTTGCATTTAGACAAGTGATTTTTTTCACTAAAGTAGCAAAAATAATGATTCTACAGTGTTTTTCTATTGTTTGTCTGAAATAGCTTGGCACATTCACAGTCCTGACCCAGGTGTCGATTAAAGATTAATAACCAGAGTCAAAGAGATTGTCCCTCTTCTGTTCCAACCAGTTACTCCTACTCTCTCCACTGACTCCCACTTGTTCCTGTCTCACTCTCTGCCCTGTCCCTTCAGATTACTGCTTTGAGGGGATTGTGTTGCTTGGCCTCAGCTTTCTTTCTGATCTTTGAGATCTGCCCACTTCTAGGCTGGGGGCCAGAGGAAGCCTTAAGCTAATGCCCTCCCCTCTTCTAAGCCCAGCTTGGGTGTGTCACTGGGACCCCCCATCATCCAGCAGGGATTTGGACCAGGAATATCTATGTTACTGAAATCCTCCTAAAGGTGTTTTGTGGTAAGAATCTCAGACAGAGCTAGATATGTCAGCTGAGCAAATGGGAACATTTAGGGACTGCATTTGCTTCTCTGACCTTGCTGGAACCTGTACCTAGCATAGTCACAGAGTAGGCATGCGTTATTGGTAGAATTAATCACAGAAGTTAATGGTCATGAGCTCACATTTTCAGAATGCATTCATGTGTTTTGATAAGTACAAATAATACTTTAAATTTGTTCCTCTTCCTTTGGAGCATAAACCTTACAGAAAGATATGCTATCAAGCCGACTGACTCTACGGTGTGGCATAATTACGACTGAGTGTTCTTGAGTATCAGTATTCTTCAGGTAATGTGTTGACTCACATAACTGCAAGGTCAGGGACAGTTCCCAAGGGGGTTGGTCAGAGCTCATTCTCACATATCATCAGAACCTATGTGCCTTTCACCTCCAGTAGTTATAGGACTGTCTTGTACAGTAATCAGTTCATTGTCAGGCTACCCATGATGGTTTTGAGCAACTAAAAAAAACATGTCAACCCTATATCAAATCCAGTAGGAAAGAGAGTTCATTTGACTCATAGCATAAATATAAATCTAAGACCCAAACTTCCTTTTGCCCAGATTGACCTGATTTAGGTCATGTGCTCATTTAAGAACCAATCAGTGGCTAGGGAATAGGCTGCTGTGATCGACTTAGTCTTGGTCTTAAACTCCACCCCCAAATCCAGAGACAGGGACAGCGTCTTCATGGAATGAGAGTGGGGCAGGAGTAGATCCTCAAATAGAAATTTAGGAATTGTTACCACAGGAAGCAGAGTAGATGCTAGACAGGAAAAGCATTGCATGTCCATCACAAGCAGAAAGCATGTCATTTCTACTAAGAGGATATAACATATCCCCAGAAACTAGAAGGGAGATATGAAGTCAGAAACAGTCCTGAACTTTCTGTGTTTCAGTGTTTGGGTCACAGGTCCAATTAATTCTCTGAAAGCACTTTTTAAAATGAAACTAAAGAAATCAGAGCAGAGAGTCAGTTTTAAGGGCGTGAATCTAAAGTCAAAGTGAGATTGAATATAAGTGATGGAATATACCTGTCAGTTCTCAAGAATGAGTCAGGCTTCTGGGCACTATTTGCCTGGATCTCCATTTTTATTTTTTTTAAAAAAGATTTATTTATGTATACAAGAGCTGGGATGTAAGCCAGAGGTGTGGGGTTTGGGGTGGGTGGGTGAGAGGATTCACCAGAGACAGAGTGGGGAGCAGAAAAGGCAGATCTACTGAAATAAGCTGCTGAGGAGAGTAGCGAGATCTGCTGTGCCGTGTGGGTCAGCTCCCTGGCTGGGGATTCAACTTGTGCTGCAGTGGCTGTGGATAGCTTCATAGTGCTGAGACTTAACCCCATGCATCACCAGGGAGGCCCCCTGGATTGTAAGTGTTCTTTTTTGAAATAACCTTGCTTTTTATTGTTATTTAATACAACTAGGTTAATTCAGCTATAAATCTAAATATTCTGGGGGAATCAGGAGCTTAAACTCCTTTCTGCTAAAACCACAGAAGCCAGTACCTGACCCAATATCAGGTCTGCAGAGAATATTCACAACACTGAAAGATTGCAACTTCCAAGCAATAAGCTAAGCATTTAAGATAGGTGTGTCCTATTCTTATACGGATAGGACTTTGGCTGGCTTCCTGTGGAAGCTGTTTAGACATTTGAAGACTCCTGTAGCTGCCGGGTTTGTGATTCTGATCACCTTTGTTACTTTTTATTATGGAGTAAAGTTTTTTGCTTTGAGATTTAACATGATTGTTTTCTTTCCTGGAAATTGATCTCTTTAGAAAACTACTTATAAAATGAGTGTGGGCCTCCCTGGTGGCACAAGGGGTTAAGTCTCAGCACTATGAAGCTATTGGCAGCCACTGCAGCATGAGTTCAATCTCAGCCAGGAGCTAACCCACATGGCACAGCAGATCTCTCCTGTCTAGCCTGCTGCTCCCCTCAGTAGTGTATTTCAGTAAATCTGCCTCCTCAGCTCCCAACTCTGTCTCTGGGGAGTCTCTCAAACCCTCCCCCCTCCCCCCACTCTTTTGGCCTATACCCCAGCTCTTGTATGCATAAATAAATAAATCTTTAAAAAAATAAAATAAAATGAGTGTGAAGCTCAAAGTTTGTTTTAATGTCATTGTCTTGGGTTTCAGTACAGGTATCCCAATCTGGTAAGCCTGAGCCATTTTCTTATGTATAGTTTGATATGCAAAGATAACCAAGATCCAAATAAAATTTGTGGTTTGAATTTCTATGTAAAAAATTTTGATGGTTTAGCAATATCTTTTTAAGTAAAATATTTGGTATAGTTTCTACAAAGTTGACAGTGAACTTTGTTCCCTGAGCCTGTAATTCATTAGATCCCAGGAGGCTTTGATCTCTGGCAGCATTTCCATTGCTATTGATCTAGATGAGACAAGGCAGGGGTGGAAAGAGCAGCTGGAAATAGCTATTGATTTAGTCATTTGACAAATATTTATGGAGTTTCTCTTATATGCCTGGCACTGTGCTAAATACTGTGGGTAAATTAAAACAGAAATGAAAAGGACTCTGGTTACAAGAAGCTTATAGTCTACTGGAGATAAGACCTGTACACAAAGTAAAGCATGCAGTGTCATAAAAAGAATATGGGAATTTTGAAGAGGAAAAGATTCATTACTTCCAGATTCTGGGCTCTGAGATGACTGACCATATGGACAGATCGCAGTTGAAATGAGCTGAGGAGTATGTTTTGGATCTTGACATGGGCAGAAAAAAAAATAAACCATCACACACACCATTATATCTTTTACAAAGCCACAGGGAGGTTGCTGCCAAGGTCCTTCAAGTGTGTGGGCAAAGAGGTGGTATTGCTGTTTGTCCACTTATATGGATAACTTATGTATCATATACATTTTACTAATTGTAAAAGGGACAGAAAAATCACATGTCAAATATTCTAATGCTCTACTTTATCAGTATCCTGTAAATCTGTTGTGGTTTTGCTTCTATGACACCTTTAGGATTTTGGGAAGAATAGAGAGCAAGATATTGTTTCCATAGTCTTTAATGTAAAGTAACTTTAATTACTAAAGCTTGAACCTCCTCCACATGTGTAAAATGCACAAAAAGTATAAATGAAAAGGACAAGATCCACTAGGCATCAGTGATTAAATTCTGTCTGTTTTACCTCTTTAAGTTTTGAATCTGTTTGTCTTCCTCATGTCCACAGCCACTATCCAATTCCAGGTCCATAGTTCTCATTTAGAATTCCTGCTTGTACCACTGTTATTTCCCATTCCATTTTCCATCCTGTGGAGAGATATTTCTAAAACACCGATCTGATATTTCTCCTTGTTTAACAACCCTTCAATAACATTGCTTTGTTTTTAAAATAAAATTTGAATTCTATTACACAATTTACAAACTCTCATGATTATTTTGATCAAGGTTGATGTGTGTGATCAGAGTATCTAGAACATAGGAAATTGAAAAAAAACCAGCCAAATGTTACAGGGTAATAAACAATGGTAAATATCACAAGATAATATATTTCATCATGTCTCGTTTGATATTTTTCTTATCCTGTTTCTTATATGAGCCATTTCACTGAAGCTAACTTTAGGGAGTAGATGGATTCTTCACATATTCTCTGTAAAGGGAACTTCTGCATTTTAGGTCTTTTCCATATTAAATTTCACTATAGAATTAAAAGCTGATTATATAAGTGCTATTGATCTTAAGATAAAAAAATTTAAACTTTCAAACATCATCTGTTGAAAGGAAATGAAAATAAATCATTTTAATTAATTAAAATTTTAATATATAAAATTATATATGCCTAGTATATATTTTTATGGCAGTTAGGATTATTCCTATCTTTAATACAGTGAAATAAAGGTCATTCTAGAAAGATGTCATTGACTTGACTGAATATAATATGATGGAATTAATAATTGTCATCATTAATCAACCTCCAAATTCAACAATCTACAACAAATAGAATGTGATTTTCACATTCTGTTTCTTGGCACCTATAGAAATTGTTGACTTTAGGGAACACAAGTTAATCTGAACAAACAAGGAGTGAATTAAGAAAAAAGTCAATGCAGTAACTTAAAATTAATGATTTATTGGTGTTTATTCAAAGGGAAATAGAATGATAAGAGAGTAATATCATAAAGCTATTACTAAAACACAAGCCAAGCAGTCCTGAACTTTTGAACAGTCTGCTGGGGTGATGTTTTCATTCATTTGCTTATCCAAATGCTTATTCAACATTCATTCAAAAATATTTATTGAGTATCTACAGTATACTAGTCATAGCATGCAAGCCATGGGGACATAATGGCAAGGCTGTCTTAGAATTTTTAATCTAGTATGGCTGTGGGAAGAAATAGACAATAAATAAGTAAATATAAAGGGGAAAGTTAATTTTTGATAAAGGTAAGTTTCATGAAGAAAATAATGCAGTGGAAAGTGATAGAGAATACAGGTCAGAAAGGACTTTCTAAGGACTTTCTTTATGATGAGAAAGAGCCAGAGAAATAAAGGACTGGGCAAAGACTGTTTCTGGTTGAGGGGATAGTAAGTACAAAAGCTTGGAGGTGGGAATACTTCTAGGTAATGTTTGAAAGCAACTCTGGACAGGGAGGGAAAAGAGCATGCAGAGCCACGTAAACCATATTAAGGAAATTGGATTTTTATTTTAAATAAAATTATAGAAAAGCTGCTAGTCAAATACTATCTTCAAGGAATTAACAGACTAGTAGAAAAGGCAGAGAATTAAAGAAATAATGACAAGTCAATGTGATAAATTTGAAAATAATTGATTACTACCTCCTACCTATTGCTCTTAGTTCTGGCTGCAAAACAGAGAAAATTAGGAACTACACATCTCGGGCTGAATCTCCATTTATGATTTTAATTTAACTGAGGCTGGACTTCCATGTATTTGTGAAGCTCCGCTGGTTATTCTCGTGCCTTCGAGTTTGTGAACTACTGCCAAGGACAAAGTTGTGATTCCAGTGGGCAGATGTTGGTGGCTTTCAGGGAGGTTCAATCAAGAGACCACAAGTACAGAACCCTGTAAAGTGTCCTTGAAGATGAAGTGTGAATCAAATAGCTTAATAATGTCCAGAAGTTCCTGTTCATAAAACAAGGTGTTCAAGGGATAATCACAAAGCCCAGAAGAGGTAACTTGGTGAGTCTTGTGTAAAGGAAAAAAAATTTAAGAGCAGCTTTTCAATTGAAAAATGATATAAGAAAATCAGAGATAGGGCCTCCCTGGTGGCGCAGCGGTTGAGCGCTGCACTGTGGAGCTGTCGGCAGTGGGCGGTGCGGGTTCGACGCCCAGCCGGGAGAATCCCACATGGTGCGGCAGACCTGTCCTGCCTCGCCCGCTGCTCCCCTCAGCAGTGTATTTCTGATCTGCCTGTTCTGCTCCCCACTCTGTCTCTGGTGAACCCTCTCCCTGCCCCACGCCTCTGGCCTGTACCCCAGCTTGTATAAATAAATCTTTAAAAAAAAAAAAAGAAAATCAGAGATAACATATTTCAAAAGAGAAATAAAAAATGAAGCCATCAATTTGACAGTCAAATTATTGACTCCTGATGGTTAGTCACTATTTGATGTTCTAAACTGTATGAGACATTTACCCTACAGCAAGGGAGGAACAAAGGAAGTTATGGTAATGGTAACCTTTTTTTTCCTTGTTGGAATCTTGGCAGCTCCTGTCTTCTGAAATGCAGTGATTCATCCCATGATTTGTAGCATTGTTCTTGGTACATTTACACAAAATAAAAATCTCTTACTTACTTTACCTACTTTGAGAAAGCCATGGTAGTCACCAGTTACATTTGGGTCTGTAGCATGGTCCAAAATTGAAGTTGGTATACTCATAACTGCACTTATACATACTAATTTGAAATAATAGAAAATAATTTGTACAAAATAATACAGTTTGTACAAAATGATATTACAAAAAATAATTTGTGAATAATTATCTAAAAGTTACAGGCTTTCAAGATTTCCTTTTGTTTTTTAAGACTTATTCTTTTCTTTAGACTTTGTGAACTATAGACTTGAACATAACATCATTAAGTGTTGAGTTGATTGCGACATCTCAGTTTAGCACACACACTCCAACCTTATTGTTGCTGAGGTGTGTGTGTGTGTGGTTAGAAGTGTGTGGGACCATTCAAACTTACAGCATGCTCATTCTATTTGTACTTCATATTTTCTATATTAAATTACTCTGTGTAATAGTTTGTCCTTTTATACATTTACATTTTTTTACATTTTTCTAAGTTACCTTTGCTAAAATCAATTAAGGAGATAGTAACAAATAATGAGGCTGTTGTCTACCATATATTGTACTGCTCCGATCTTACTGTTCTACTACTTAAAGAACATTCAAAGTTCTGAAGGAAGCAAATATATATACTTTTTTCTAGATGACCTTTAGCACAATAATTTCTAAACTTTTGAATTTCATGTATTTGCAAAATTTTTAAATTAAGTAGGAAAATTCATATATGGTTGCAAATGCTTTATTTTTCCATGTAAGGCCATTATGGAAAATAAATATTGGCTAATAATTCATCAGTTCATTAAAAAAAAGCTAGCTCCAAAAAAGTAAGACATCATTGCTTTAATATTCCTTCTAATGCTAAAGTTCTGTTTTAAATGCTGATTATATAGAGATGATGGTTGCTTCTCCATATGCTTCTATATTAATCACCATCATACACAGCAGCAACTGCTCAACAAAAGTTTATTAAGTGGGTCAGTGAAAAAAGTGAATGAATGTTCTTTGTTGGTATTCCCACAGAGGTCAGACACTGGTTGTCACTCTGAGAAGGTAGATATGATCAAGTTTGATGCATGCAGTCTTCTCTACATCTGTCACTGTGCTCCTGCACCTGTAAATAAAACAGCTACAGTCAATACAAAGAATTTTGATCAAAAATGGTTGTGTTTCTGCTGTTGATTAGTTTATTGTATGTAGAAAACAGTGGACATAAAATTTTTATTGTTATACTTGAATGTGATCTGAATAATAACCTTGTCAGTAGTTTTGACATCTTTCATCTATTCCATTTTACTCCCTAAGTACAATAACCTTTCCTTTAACTACCCAACACCTTGACATTGAAAAGTTGATGTAAAAGGTCAGGTAACTTCTGAGGGAAGCGATACATGTTTAAATGTTTCCCGATCCTGCTTTGATCTGCAGGTTGCATGCTTCTATTGACTGTTAAATTGGATACAAGTGATCTAGCTCATTACTCTTTCATTGAAGTTAGAGCAATTAGCATCAAGAAACCACAAATGGATCCAGGTCCTACCCTCAATTAAAAAAAGATGTAAAGGTATTATCAACTCACTGAAAATATTCCAGTTATACAGATTAGTTAAAATAATAAAAAGTTCCTTCCAGGTCATAGCCATTCCCTAATTGTGAGGGAAAACTCTTACTAAAATTTTTATTTTTTCAAATAAAAATAAAACATTTAGTAATGTTTTATTATGATAGATACCCACACTCATACCGATATTCATATAATCATACTTTTTAAAAATTGTGGTAAAATACACATGACATGAAATTTACCATTTTAACCATTTCATATCTATAGTTTGTTAGCAGTAGGTATTTTCACATTGTTGTGCAACAAATCTCCAGAACTTTTCATCTTGCAAAACTGAAACTCTATGTCCATTAAACAGTTACTCTCCTTTTCTCCCTCCCCCAGTAAAGACCCTTCTACTTTCTATTTCTATGTATTTGACTACTTTATACTTTAAAAAACAAAAATAGGACCATTTTACATCTACTCTTAGGTAGTTTGCTTTTAAAAAATTTAGCCATCTATGAAAAACTTCTCCATATCCCCATTTTGCAAAAAAAAGATTTAAAATTTATTTCCTTTCAGTTCCCAACAAATTAGCTTTTAGGATTATAAAAATACTACATCCTTGCTATAAAAATACTATACCCTATAACATTATGATCTATAATTTTAGTTATAATCTAAAACACATTTCTATCAAATTTAAATTTCATGTATAATAGAAAAAGTAGGCTAGCCAAACTGGTCCTTTATAATATACTAGTTTTATTCATTTCTTTTTGTATTAATTTGGGGGTAAATAGGCACTATTTTGCATTAGATTTTAAGGATGGACTCCTAGAATTAGTATTAGTGGGTAAAAGATGAGATTATTTTTAGGACCTTAATTCATACGACAAATTGCTTTCCGGAAAGGATTAATTTATTTTCTAAGAATGAAGTAGACGTGTGTCCATCTTATTTCATTCTTGCCAGTATTGGGAATGGAAATAAATTTAAATCTTTTCCAGTTTGAATTTTACAGCTTCTACTTTATCATGTTGAATACTTTAATGTAGAAATTTTTCTCCTCCATTTGTTATTTTTATATTGACACATATATTTTATGTTTTATCAAGTTTCTTATGTAGAATATAGCACATACAGGGAGAAAGTGAACAAATTTAGGATCAAAGATCTGTGAACATAAATAATTTGTCTAAACTTGAAATAAGTAGCTGACTAGAAGTGCTATGTTAGGAGTGATGCTTGTAGCTGGAATAGAGGTTTCATGTATCAGATTGCAAACATTGCTAAATTACACCAATTGAGTACTTCTTTACCATTGTCTCAAGAAAAGAAATAGCAATGTAGAGATTTATTTATTTATTTTTAAAGATTCATTTATTTATTTTTGCACAGAAGAACTGGGGTGTAGGCCAGAGGTGAGGGGGGCAGTGGGTGAGAGGATTCACCAGAGACAGAGTGGGGAGCAGAGCAGGCGGAGCTACTGAAATACACTGCTGCGGGGAGCATTGGGCGAGACAGGAGAGGTCTGCTGTGCCATATGTGGGTTAGCTCCTTGATTGGGATACAGTTCAGTCCTCATGGTGATAGTGCTGAGACTTAACCCCTAAGCCACCAGGGAGGCCCCAACAGTGTAGAGATTTAGGTGTATAAAGCCATCAGAAATGGCACTGCCAGGGAAAATGTGTATAAATTCCTACAGTAAAGAAGCTAGAAAGAGCAAGTTTTATTGTGAAGAATAAGAACTTTTATTTAAATGGGTAAAGCATTTCCATTCAATTTTAATGTCTTTAAATGATGCATTTCCTACTGTTAATAGCAGTAATCCCCATGGAGAGTAACGTTCTTGTTAAAGTCATAATAGATCTCTGTTCACTCATTTAACAGCTTGAAGGTACACTTTTTAGACAATAAAATAGTAATTAATCTTTGCAGCAATATTTCTTCAATGACTTGTAAGTGTAGCACTACAATTGGCGAATGTATGGTATTACTACTACTATACATTTTACAGGATTTCTAACTTTTACTTAGAGATTAACATTTCCAGAGTTATCTTTACCAATTAACATTGTTTTCTTCATAATTGTAAATTTAACTTTGGGTGCTGGAATTATATATAGCTTTACAGGACGTACTATGTTTCTCATTGAAAATTTATGGCAAGCTGGTGTCCTGATATCTGGCAAAGTGTTTTCATATGCTAATAGTCAAATTCACATTCTATGACCCATAATCTTAGTTATAGTCTAAAACACATTTCTATCAAATTTAAATTTCAGGTATAATAGAAAAAGTAGACTAGCCAAACTGGCCTTCGTAACATATTAATTTGCATTTATTTCTCATTTTTCACTAAAAGATCTTAATATATACTTCACAGGTATATTCCTAATTCAACAATTGTTATTATTGTTTTGAAAGCAAAACTGAGGTGATAGATGTTAAATGATTTGCCAGGTCATAGAGCTAAGAGGAAGATATTAAGATTGCTGGTTCAGTCCTTATCCATTAGACCAAACTGTTAGTACGTAATGATATATAACTGTTGTTAACCTTTTGGGGCCTCTGGAAAATACACATGTGCATATGAAAGGGGGCATGTTCTAAATCAATACACAACTAAACCAAGATTTGATTAAGGAAGAGCTCATTAAAAAGAAAGCATTGATAACTACAGTATTTTTCATTGGATTATCTCCACATACTTGTAAAGTATGATCTTATGATAATAAATATTATAATTTCCCTTTTCTTACCAAGATGTAAATATGATTTTTTTTAAAGAAAGAAAACAACTCTATGATCACATTACTCTGACTTAACTATTCACTTATGTATAGAGTATTGCTCTTTGTGGATTGTTTTTCAGCCTTTGCTTGCATTCTCTTTTTATTTTATTGTAATTACAATATACATACAGTTTTTGCTATGGATTCTTATGATTTTATTTTACATTGAGATTCAAGTAATTCCCTAAGGACTCATGTGAATTGATAATTTATAAACTCATATGCAAAGTCCAGGCTGTCTAATAAAGTGTTATATACTGAGACTATTTTATAATACAGACTATTTTGTTATATTATCTTGAGCTCATATTGAAAGCCTGCTGGAATCATGCAATTAATTCTTTAGCTGTAGTTATGAAAGGTGGACAGCAGTACAGAAATTGTCGGTGATGTTTTAGAATAGTCAGTCAAGAACAGGCCACATTGGGGGGGTGCAGAAATGGCAGGGTGGGAAGGAATTCGATTGAACTGAGATTTTTTTAAATGGTCAGAGATTCTGGGTGGATCTAGGGAGGAAGTCCATGCTGATGTGCACTCCTTGGTATATGGGGTGGAGGGTGTGCCTCCAGTGAAATGATACATATCTGAAATTACTGTGTGGAGATAATGCGAAGTAGTGACTAAGAGGTGGAGTTTGAGAATTGGCATGGTAAGCTTGGTGTTACAAGAGGCTTGTGTCAGGACTTAGGATCTGCTGTAGGATTCTCTTTCCTGAGAGAGGCCTGATGAGAGTCTGGCAGGATCACAACCCCAAAGAAATGAAGTATCAGTTCAAATTGAGAGAATAAGACCATCAAGGACTCACTTACTGTAAATGGGGAACTGGATGGACATCAACCTATGGAGTAAGGCCAAAGAACACTTGATAAGCCTGGGTTTGGTGGGCCAGTCAGAGGGGTAAGTTGAGTTTGGTTTCAGAGTATTGAGGTAATACTCATTAAATCATTGTTCTGTAAGGTCAGGATTGATTGTGGACACAGGGTTCAGAGTTGACTGGGGTGGAAGAATAGGGGAAGGGGACGAGGACAAGAGTGGAATGCTGTGAAAGTCGAACAGCTTAAACTGTCTTGAAGGGTGAGCAGTTTGGGAACCTGGCAGGGGTGGGCTGGGTGCATGCAGATGAAATATGCTGGATGTCCTTGATGTTCTTTACAATTCAAAATGGAAAGTCAGAAAATTGTTTCTTAATTTTATTTATTTATTTTAAAGATTTATTTATTTATTTATGCACACAAGCCGGGGTACAGACCAGAGGCGTGGGGTGGTGAGAGGGTTCACCAGAGACAGAGTGGGGAGCAGAACAGGCAGATCGACGGAAATACACTGCTGAGGGGAGCAGCAGGAGAGGCAGGAGAGGCCTGCCGTCCCGATGGGCGTGGAACTCTGGTCACCGCTGCTGACAGCTCCACAGCGCAGCGCTTAACTGCTGCGCCACCAGGGAGGCCCTGTTTCTTAATTTTAGAATACTTGGATTAAAAATTATCTAGGGGTTTTTGGTGACAATGCACAAATATTCAGGTAAAATAATATCCATATAGTTGTTATGCCAGCTGTGTGAAAGTATCTGTTGCCTTTTTTTTGTGGCATGCCCTAATGACCAAGCTTTTAAATTTTCCTGAAATAATTTCTTTCCTACTAGGTAAGCACGGAATTCCCCTTCATTTAGTGATTATTAAAATGATGTACATGAGTTGACTTTCCCCACTTTGGTCTCTACCCTTTCTGTAAAATTGAAATATAATTGGCATGTAACATTACATTCGTTTCAGTTGTAATGACTCAATATTTGCATGTATTGGGAAACAATCACCACAATAAGTTAACATCCCTCACCACACAATTACAAAATTTTTTTTCTTGTGAGAAGAATTTTTAATATCTACTCCAAGCAACTTTGAAATTTACAGTACAGTATTAGCTGTAGTCACCATGCCATACATTATATCCCTAAGTCTTATTTATTTTATAACTGGAAGTTATTATACCTTTTGACCACCTTGACCTATTTGACTTGCCCCCAGCCCCTATATCTGGCAATCACCAGTCTATGTTCTGGATCCGATTTCTTTTTTTTCCTTCTCTTTTTTATATTCTACATATACGTGAGTTCATGCAGTGTTTGTCTTTCTCTGCCTGACTTATTTCACTTACTGGAGTACCCTCAAGATTCATGTTGTTGCAAGTGTAAGATTTTCTTCTTTTTTACGACTGAATAATATTCCATTGTATATCTACACCACATTTTTTTATCCATACATACATAAAAGGGCCATATAGTTTGCTTCAGGTTGTCTTAGCTATTGTAAATAATACTGCAGTGAACATGGGAATATACTTTTGAGTTAGTATTTTTATTTTCTTTGGATAAATATCCAGAAGTTTAGTTGCTGGATCATATAGTAGTTCTATTTTTAATTTTCTGTTTTCTAAAGTGTGCCAATTTACATCCTGCCAACAGAGCATGAGAGGTTTCTTTCTCAATAGCCTTGTCAACTTTTGTTATCTCTTGTCTTTTTGATAATAGCCATTCTTACAATATAAAGTGAAAACCTCTTTGTGATTTTGACTTACATTTCCTTGATGATTAGTGATGCTAGCCAACTTTTCACTTTACCTGTTGACCTTCTTTATATGTCTTCTTTGGAAAATCGTTTATTCAGGTCTTTTTCCCATTTTAAAATTGGATTTTTTTTGTTTTTGTTACTAATGTATATGAGTTTTTGTAAAAAAAGATTTATTTATTTATGCATACAAGAACTGGGGTGTAGGCCAAAGGTGTGAGGAGGTAAGAGGATTCACCAGAGACAGAGTGGGGAGCAGAACAGGCAGAATGACTGAAATACATTGTTGAGGGGAGCAGTGGGTGAGACAGGAGAGGTCTGCTGCTCCATGTGGGAATTTCTCTGGCTGGGGATTGGACTCATACTGCAGCAGCTGCTGATAGCTTCATAGGCTGAGACTTAACCGCTTGTGCCACCAGGGAGGCCCTGTATATGAGTTCTTTATATTAACCCCTTACCAGAAACATGCTTTGCAAGTATTTTCTCCCATTTTGTAGGTTGCCTTTTCATTTTGTTGGTGGTTTCTTTTTTTTTTTTTAAGATTTATTTATTTATGCAAACAAGGTGGGTACAGGCCCGAGGCATGGGGTGGTGAGAGGGTTCACCAGAGACAGAGCGGGGAGCAGAACAGGCAGATCCGCGGAAATACACTGGTGAGGGGAGCAGCGGGAGAGGCAGGAGAGGTCTGCCGTGCCATGTGGGAATCTCCCCCAATGGGCATGGAACTCTGGTCACCGCTGCTGACAGCTCCACAGCGCAGCGCCTAACCACAGCGCCACCGGGGAGGCCCTGTTGGTGGTTTCTTTTGCTGTGTAGAAGTTTTTTAGTGTGATGTAGTCCCATTTGTTTATTTTTACTGTTGTTGCCTTTGCATTGAGTGTCAAATCAAAATTGGTCATCACCAAGACCCATGCGAAATAACTTACTACTTATGTTTTTTTCTATGACTTCTATAATTTGAGGACTTATATTGAAGTCCTTAATCCATTTTGAATTAACTTTTGTGTGTGGTCTTGGTTTCCATTTTTGTGTGTTATTTGGTTGACTTAAACCTAAATTGTTGGGATGCCTCTAACCAGGCAGAGGACTTTCTTAAGACTTTTAAGCGTGGTGACCAAACTGATTATCCACACTGAAATACTTGAGACTGAGCAAGGATGATTTTAACAGTTAAGTTGGGACAGTATGTGTTAACCAGGACTGTCACAGGCAATCCAAATCAGATGGTAACACTAACGTTGGGACATAATTCTCCTTGGGTTATCTACATTTCTGCATTCTTGTGAGCATAGCCACTGCAAGTCTGTCATTTAGAACTATTTTTTCAAGAGTGTTAGCACAGTAAACAACCTTAGAAGAGAGATTGTTTCTCTCTGGACCAGAGGGAAGTAAAAGGGTTTTCTAAGCTCAGGGTTCGTCTCCTTTAACACAATCCATTGTGTGTGCAGGTATCTCCTGGCCCTTGTTGTGTCACCTTGTGGGAACTGGGACTTGGCAAACTGCCACAAGAAAATAAACTCGGGTTACTGCTATTCTGGGGATGATAAACTCCTCTGTCTCTTAACCAGTAGTCTTGTGTCTTCTGCCAGCATCCATGAAGCTGTGATGGGTCTACTTATTAGTTTACAAGTAAAGTATAAAACTAGTATAATTTTAAATCACTATACAAATTTAAGGTATTTCCACCACTACTAGTACTGTTATTACTAATGCAGTTGAAGTTTCATTATGTGCTTTTAAGAATTTCTCTCCCACAGAATATTCTAAGACATTAACAGCAGCAAAAGTGTAGATAGGCATTATTGGATCTAAGTCTTATGGAGGTCAGATATGTTGTTTCAATCAGATTAAATATAACTTATAATCAATAATTGTATTATTAAAAGCAAATTACAACTTTATCTCAAAGCATAATTTGTTTAAATCTATTATAAATTGATTTCTTAAAATTATATCACATTTGAACTCAAAATGTTTTCTTCTAATGTAATTATTCACAGTTTCAAGAAGTTTATAACTTTTTCTGTGCATGTGATAATGAAGTTTGATTTATTATTACTTTTATAATATCTTTATTGAGATATAATTCACATACCATGTAGTTCACACATTTAAAATACACAGCTCAGTGGTTTTTAGTCTAAGAAGCATAGAACTTGGTGTAATAATAAGTATATAGTAAAATGTGCAAATTCCAAATTTCCCTTTTTTTTACCCCAACTTAGTCCACGTTTTTTTTTTCTGCTTGAACTTTCCTTAACCTTTTGTGAGTATTCCAGGAGTGAGGCACCCTGTAAGCCAGAGTACTTTAAGGTGGCAGATAATTGCAAAGAGATATACAATGCACGCTAATGATAACATTCAGCACTTAGACAGTGCTTTAAGAACATTAACCAATTAATTCACACAGCACCCCCTGTGAAGCTGTAAGTAGTATTATCTCCACTTTCCCAGTGAGAAAACGTACAGACAGAAGCTGGTTGACTTTCCTGAGATATTAAAGTTAGTGAGCTCTTGAATACAAATTAAAACTCTCCTGTATTCAAAGTACTGAAACAAACTCCATTCATGTTTGAGTGTATTTGGGGGTCCATAGAAAAGGTTTATTTTTCAGGCTATTTGTCTTGCATGTGTTCATTTTATTTATTTATTTTGCAAAGTATATTATTAAAATTCACTTATCCAAACACCAGAAATCCTTGTATTAGTCAAATATTTTGAATTTTTCACAGCAATCATGAGATTATTCTCCTCAGAAGTGGAAGGGTGTGAAAAACTATTTTCGTCATAATAAAATGAGACAAGGGTCAAATGTGAGTTGTATTTTTTTAAGGATCAATAATTATTGTTGCTATTTTACTCTTGTAACCAAGTCTCACCTACTAAAATATTGGAACTTTCCATATCAAAATGATGGCCAGCTCATATATTATTAGTTTCAGTCCTAAAACTAATTAATTTCCAAAATATGTCTTTTAAAGTGGTGATGAGTTGTGTTAAGTGATCTCTCTCTCTCTCTCTCTCTCTGTCTCTCTCTGCTTATCTGATTCACCCATGGGAGATGGCTTGTTAGAACAAGATATGGAATTGTGAATTGTGATTAGAACAAGATCAAAAGACTTTTTGGGGAATGAGCCCTTGACCTCAGCTCCTTACACTAGTGAAACAGAGCTAATTAACTGCAGTGCCTATTGAAGTGTGGTACTAGCTGGCAATTACTTTTCAAGAAATCAGTTATGCTATTGTGTCACTGGTTTAACAAACATTTACTGTGATGTGCAATCAGTGTGTTAGACTAGATGTAAGAGATAACAGAGATAGTTTTTGTCCTTGAAAGTATTAGATGATTACTTATAAGTCAGGCATTTCTAAATCCCCTGATTGTGAATTAAAATATATGATTTCTTATATTAATCATATTCTTTTCTCAAAGATTTATTTATTTATGCATACAAATGCTGGGGTGTAGGCCAGAGGTGTGTGTGGGGGTGGGTGTTGAGAGGATTCACCAGAGACATGGTGGGGGGAGCAGAAGGGGCAGATCTACTGAAGTACACTGCTGAGGGGAGCAGCTGGTGAGACCAGAGAGGTCTGCTGCACCATGTGGTTCAGTCCCCTGGCTAGGATCAAACTCGTGCTACAGTGGCTGCTGATAGCTTCATAGTGCTGAGACTTAACCTCGTGTGCCACCAGGGAAGTCCAACCATATTTTTGTTTAAAATTGTTTTAGTGCATATCTGTAGCCAAATTGTTCTCTAGGAATAAGCTAGCTTGTCAGGTTGTCAGTTTCTCTTACTGGTGAACCATAATGTGTGCCAAAGAATTGGTGCATTTTGGCAGAATATGACCTGGTTTAGCTTCAGAGCATTTTGTTTCCTCTTAAAATAGCACCATTAGTGGGCCTCCCCAGTGGTGCAGTGGTTAGGTACTGTGCTGTGGAGCTGCTGGCGCAGTGATGCGAGTTCGACACCCGGCCAGGGAGATTCCCACATGGCACAGCAGACCTCTCCTGCCTCACCTGCTGCTCCCCTCAGCAGTGTGTTTCCATCCATCTCCCTGTTCTGCTCCCCACACTGTCTCTGGTGAACCCTCTCACTCCCCTCATGCCTCTGGTCTCTACCCTAGCTTGTATGCATAAATAAATATATCTTAAAAAAATAGCACCACTATTATCTCTTACCCTTGACCTGATTTGGGCACTTGATAAGGTAATTAGGACAGTTAGATATGAGAGGACAAATTCAGTGACAAATACTATTAATAAAATTAACTTGGGAAAGAACAGTGGAATGGTCAAGTAAAGTAGATTTCTTATTGGTCTGAAAGGAAGATTTATACTTTTAATAAATTTGAGGTTTTTTCCTCAGTAAAAACTATTTTGTATTTAAGTCAAATCAGTGTAGATATTACTAGAAAAGGAATGGGAATTAGAGCCATAAGTGAAATCACTTACAACTAAAACATGACTTTTGAAGGGGCTATCTGAACTCGAGAAAGTAGATGCTTTCTTTAAAAAAGTGTTCCCTCCCCAAACTACTTTTGAAAAATTTGTTAATCTTGGCTTTTGATGACAACCTAGAAAAGTATTTCAACCTGCCGACTAAGGCGATTCTTTCTAATAGAAAAATTTTATTTAAGACGAATAGAATTCATAAGTGAAAGTAAGAGGTAGTTTCAGATTCTGAAATACTCTAATTCATTAGCATTAGCATTATGAGTCATTTATGGAGCCAGAGGAAGTCCTCATGGTGGTTGCCAGCACATCTGAGGGACAAAAAGAAGAGCAATGACTTCTTGTAGTCACTGGTTTTAATTATTGAGGTTATTTCTGAGTAAAGGCAGAAGAAATCTGATTGAAATTTTTTCTTGGTTTTCTAACTAGCAGCTTAAAATACAAGATAGCCTTATTTCACTAGTTTATTTTAAAGAAAATTCCCAACCACAGAGCCTATGCACAATAATGAAGGAATGTAATCTAAGGTACAATGTGAATAACTTGCATTTATGTAGCTTTTTAACTATTGTTCAGTTTATTTTTCTTTTTCCCCAAAGTAATAAGAACTTATTGTACAATATTTGGAAAACACAAAATAATTTAAAGAAGAAAAAATACTCATTATCCTCTATTCTCAAATAACCATTATTAGTATTTTGGTATATTTCCTTCTAATCAATTTTTTTGTGGGTGAGCAGATGTTTCTTTTTTATATATTTGTCCAACTGCATACACTTTTGAAATTCATTTTTTCTTTAATACGACATCTGGAATATTTCTCATGTTGTCTACTATAAAGTAATTTTTATGACTTAAAGATAGTGTATTTTTATTGAATCAATGTGCAATAATTTACTTAACCATTCTTTGTTGAATGTTAAAGTATTTCACGTTTTTTACTATTACAAATAATATTAAGCAGTGTTTTAAAAACTATTTCAAATTTATAGTTTTTTCTTATGATTGATTACTGGAAGTATAATTAATAAAAGAAAAATCATAAAAATATTAAAGCGCTCCATAAATATTGTCAAATTGCTTTCCAAAGAATTGTAATGCTTTTCAGAAATAGTTTCGCATTTATTATCTAATGGCATGACAAACTCTAGTTAGGCAGGATAGATTATTGTCCCCATTTGCTAGGTGAAGAAAACAAAGTACATAAAGTTTGTAGTTTTTTTTTTCTGTGTGTGTGTGTGTGACTGTGTTAGTTAGCTCACTTACCTGGTCATTAACTGAGTTTGAACTAGACACCATGAGAAATATGAAAACGAGGGGGCCTCCCTGGTGGTGCAAGGGGTTAAATCTCAGCACTATGAAGCTATGTGCAACCACTGCAACATGAGTTCAGTCCCCGGCCAGGGAGATTCCCACAAGGCGCAGCAGACCTCTCCTGCCTCACCTGCTGCTCCCCTATGCAGTGTATTTCAGTCAGTCTGCCTGTTCTGCTCCCCACTCTGACTCTGGTGAATCCTCTCACCTCCCCACACCTCTGGCCTACACCCCAGCTCTTGTATGCATAAATAAATAAATAAATCTTAAAAAAATATGAAAATGAGTAAACTCAAAATTGAGTTGATGAACTAGATATAGACACCAGTAACTATGAAACAGAGTGACCTGGGAGAAGCTGTAAAAGAGGTTAGAAGGGCAATGAGTGGGTGCTTAGAGGGTGCTTGAATTCTTCCAGCCAGGATGTTGTGAAAACAGCTTGGGGTGGTGGCTAAGAGTAAGGGGGGAGTGGGAAGTGATGGAGGGGTGAGGCAGGACATCCAGAGAGAGCAAGCAAATGGATGTGAGAGGACTGCAAGGGGTGATATTTAAAACAGTTTTAGCTGTATAAACAAGGATTTTTGTGTTTTAAAAATATACATAGGGCCTCCCTGGTGGCACAGCGTTTAAGCACTGTGCTGTGGAGCTGTCGGCAGCTGTAACGCAAGCTCAACGCCCGGCCAGGGAGAATCCCACATGGTGCAGCAGACCTCTCCTGCCTCGCCCGCTGCTCCCCTCAGCAGTGTATTTCCATCCATCTGCCTGTTCTGCTCCCCGCTCTGTCTCTGGTTAACCCTCTCGCCGCCCCCACGCCTCTGGCCTGTACCCTAGCTTGTATGCATAAATAAATCTTTTAAAAAAATAAGACATAAAAGTATACATATCCTCTTCTTAGTCTCTATTAGAATGATTTTGCTAAAGATCATATTTCATCCTATTCTATTGTTGGTTTTTAGTAAAGCACAAGGCATTAGTTTGTGATGATGCTTTTTGTTAAAAGCAGATATCCTAGGACTGTTTTCATCATGTTTATTAATTAACTCCTAAGCATGGTGCTGAACTAGACTCATTTTGGCCCTGGATAGCCAATTCATGTGTTCTGAATCACTGAGAGACTATTCTTAAGGCAGCCGAGGGCACACAGCGCCAGCACAGTGTGTGCGCACAGCAGCTCAGAGCGGAGCAGGCGCTGTCAGGCAGTTGGGCACTTCAGCTGTTCATTTTGCTGAAGACAGATAATTTATGCTACATCCCACAGAACAGATCAAATACATAAAACCAGAGAGGAATGTTAATAGAAAAATGTTACAGATTCTTAAAGTGACAGAGTTTTTCCCTATTTAACTGATTTAATCAGGCTGTGATATTACCAGATCATGTGAACACTGGAATGTAATGTAGGTAGTGATAGATGAAAGGACTTTGTAAGAATGAATAAGTATAGTACATCAGATTTAGAGCAGAGGGCAGTGTCTGGCACATAGCAGGTGTTCAGAAATGTTCGTTGACTGAATAAACAAATGGATATGTTTGTAGTTTCTGATGTACTTAGTTTACACTTTTATTTTGCTACTACTGAATTTGACTGAATTGACAGTTTTGATATATACAAAATAAATTTTTGTAAGATTGATAACCTTTAAGCAAATATGTTTTGTTTTATTTTTACTAAAGCTTTTGAGACATTTATCTTATCGCTTTTATGACTATGACTTAATTATAAAATACAGTACATAAATATGGGAAGAATATTAATTATAGCTCTCAAGAGATAATCCAGATTTTTCAATTACCTCTGATAAATTTTCTGCTCAGTCTAGTTAAAGCACAATAATGAGACCCAGATTGTATGGTGGACCAACAGAAAAGTGTTCTGGATACCTTGGGAAAGACTGATAAATTTTCTTTTTTTTTTTTTTAAAGATTTTTTAAAAATTTATTTATTTATACATACAAGCTGGGGCACAGGCCAGAAGTGTGGGTGGCGAGAGGGTTCACCAGAGACAGAGTGGGGAGCAGAACAGGCAGATCAGAAATACACTGCTGAGGGGAGCAGCGGGCGAGGCAGGAGAGGTCTGTCGCACCATGTGGGATTCTCCCCAGCCGGGTGTCGAACTAACGTAGCCGCTGCCGACCGCTCCACAGCGCAGCGCTTAACCGCTGCGCCACCAGGGAGGCCCAAGACTGGTAAATTTTCTTAAAAGAGAAGGGTAATTCTGATGAGAGCAAGAACTGATTCCCAACAGACACAGTATCTCTTACTTTCTCTACTCAGAGAGGTGAGCCTTAACTTTAACAAACCTCTGATTCATTTTTTACATTGGAGGCAATAATAACACCTATCAACTGTGATGTGCTTTTCATGCACCAGGGACTCTGCTGAGGACGCTACTAACACATACCTTGTCTCATTTTATCCTCCCTCCCATGTTATAAGGTTGATACTGTTATCACCACCCTCATTTTACAAAAGGGAAGCCGAGGCATAAAGCATTTTCTGGATGTCAGTAGGTATGTAAGATCTCTTTTTACCTTTGGTGCTTCAGGAAAAGTTTCACTTTCTTCCACTCTAACTTCCTGTTCTCTAGGCGTCAGGAGACAATGTAAGCTAGCCAGCTTGCTTTTTGAAACAATTCCAAAATAGCCAACATTTATAGGCTGCTTTCTATGGTGTCAGGTCCTTTCTAAATTACATTATAAACATTATCTTATTTAATCAGAGTAGCATCTTAAAAAGGTATTCTTATTATTAACCCCCATTTTATAGATTAGGAAACTGAAGCTTAACAAATTTAAACAACTTTGCTACCAAAGTTAAGCAACTTATCAAAGGTAAGCGACTCAGAACCACATAGATCAAGCAGAGAAGTTAGCATTTGAAAGCAGCTCCTTTGACTGACAATCAGCTCCCTTAACTGCCTCGCTCTACTGCCTTCCTAAATCACAAGGAGTGGGCTGTCTCTGAGCAGGTCCAGACACCACTTCCCGGGTGAAGCATGTCTCTTGCTGACATTCCCAGTCCACCAAGTGAGAAGCCTGCAAGTCAGACTCCCATAGAACACCGCTCTGAGCTCTATCAGGCCTCCACATGTTGGAATGTTCTATATAGAGTTTTGTTTTTTCATGGCTAGAACATTGACAGCCTTCATGATTCCCCTGAGGGAGGACAAACTTTTTTCTGACATGTGAGCCTCTCTCTGACTACAGGTGGAGGGTGTGGATTGCCTCTGACTTGGGGACCTGCTCTCTCTCTCTCAGTTACCAGCTGAAGTGCCCCAAGCTTCTTTCGTTTTTCCACTACTATTTCCCACAGTTTGTGTGTGAGGGTTTCTTTTTTTAAGGTGAGGCATAGATCTCTCTGTTCTCTGTTGCACCAGCTGTCTGGCTTGCTCTGCTTCACCTCCGCCCACCAATTGGAGCAAATGGAAGGGAATACATTTGCTAGACTAGGACTGATCCATGTGGCCTACCCCTGTTTGCTCAGTGGGTACCCTCTGCAGGGGAGACAGTGTGAGTTTTTGTAATCTTGCTACTCTCCCTGGGAGGTCGTTTAAGGGCTGGGGACTTAGGGATGTTTTTCTATCAGGCTTTTTTTTTTCCCACCTAAGTTTGATCTTGCATTCCACTGCTCAATCAGATAACAACAATAACTAATACTTGCTATGGAACTTTACAGTTTGCACACTTCTTTTATATTTATTCTCTTGTTGAAACCTTACAACTACCTGGTGGTGTGTATCATTCACATATTAAGTGATGAGATAACTGGCTTAGAGAAGTTAAGTGGTTTCCCCAAGATCACAAAGGCCAAGATCTTTTGTCTGGGAACCCCCAGTCTTTTTTCCTATATGATGTTACAGTGGCTGTAAGTGGCCTGCTCATCACGCTGAATGAAGCTCATGGAATATTCCATGGAATCTCGGTGGTGCAGAGCACTTTGGAAAGTGGGTGTCAGTACAGGCTGTAGCAGGTGTTCAATAAATTATCACTGAGCTGAGCCAGTCAGGCATCATCACTAACTTGCAATATGCAGTTTAGCCTCAGGCAAACCTTTTAACCTCCCTTGCCCTTTATCCTGCCCTCGTGGTCTCAGAGTGTTGTTATGAGGATCAAATGAGATCACATCTAGCTTTGCAGAGTGATAGAGAAATGTAAGGAATTCACCTTATGCCACAGTTTTGAATCTGATTTTTTTTTTTTCTGGCAAACTTCATGTTTACTACTTTCTGAATATCTTTCTTTAAGATGACCTTGTCTCAGAAACTCTGTGGGAGTATTTTAGTGACTGTATCCTTTTACTAAAGAAAGGAGGAAGGAAACAGGAAAAAAATAGAAGGGTTAATGTGCAGGTTACTTTTAAAGAAAAACAAATAGCAAAAACAGTTGAAAAGCAAGTAAAACAGCCAACATTTCCAAAGTTCTTACTATGAGCTAGTCACTGTTCTTTGGGCTTTTTGTGCATTACTGAACCCACACAGCGACTTTGTGAGGTAGTCTATACTTTTTTAAAAAAAATAATTTATTTTTAACTGAGGTAACATTGGCTATCCTCATCAGGTATTACCACCATAGTGCATCCAATTCTTGTCCCCACTGTCCTCATGAGGAAACTGGTGCCTGCAGCTCAGAGCCATCAGTGGCCAAGCTGGCACTGTGGCTAGAAATCTCAGCTCCAGGCCAGGCTTTCACATCAAATATGGAACAGAGACAGGTCACGGGATTTCTTTTAGAAAACTGAAGAAACGCTTAAGTAGAGAACACTTGGTCCTACCATCCAGTACCTCAAAGTACTTTTTTCTCATTTTGAAGACATCGAGGTAAGTCCAGCAAGGTCATAGCTAATGTCAGTAATATCTTAGAGGTCTTTTAACAGTTCTTCAGCTAGAACCCATCCTAGCTTCTTTCACAAGTGATTTTCTAAATTTTATTTTTCTGTTTCCTGATGATTTATTCTCTCTGCCAAATTATAGTGTGAATAACGTAAGTATGGGGCTTTTGCCGTAGCCCTATTGAACAGAATAAAACCACTATTTCTTTTTCATTGCTATTTTGGTATAGGTAATGTAGTCATATAATTAAAAAATAAAGAGTGTGAGATTATCTTGAAAATTCTTCCTGCTCTCCCACCTTCCCTCATGTCCAATTCCCACACACCTAACCCCAAAAACCAGTGGTGTTGTTTTAATGTATCTTTTCAGAGTTTCTGTATGGATATAGAAGCAATTATGAGCACTTGTCTCCCTTTTCTTGATGCAAAAGGTAATACTATTTTGTATCTTCCTTTTTTACTTAATACATCTTGGAAATCTCTACATATTAGTATTCAGAGAATGTGTTCCCTCCTTCCCTTCTCTCTCTCTGTCTCTTTCCTCCCCTCCATCCCTTTATTCCTTTCTTTTTAATCCCTACTTTCTCACTCTCTCAAATGAATATTAATTCATTTTGTGGAGCACCATAATTCATTTAACAGCTCCACCAGTGATGGACACCAGTCTTTTCAAAGCTACCATTTTAAATGCTGTAATGAGGGGGTTTGTGGAGCAAAGGTAAAACTAGGACAAGAAGCAGAATCTAGAAAATCTTCAGATAAGAAGTTGTGACCTCGGGGGCAGGAATAAAAAGTTCTGACTCTGCATGTGATGGAGCACATCTGGAGTGCCAGAGGCTTGCATTTTGACTACACCTGTCCTGGTTGGAGAAAAAGGAAAATAGTCTGTTATTGTGAAATATTCTTAAATACTTCAACACACGTGAGCTTGGTTTGCTGTAGAGTTTCAGGATAAGGACAGAGTGACAGTTGGTATATGAGCTGCCCAAAGGTAAACTGCAATAATAAAGAAATTGATAGCATGATGGATAGAGGTGAGATAAGGACTATTATCCATCGGTAAAGGTCTTTCAACAGGCTGCTACCAACTCTCACATATAACTTGCAATAGAAAAAATTAGTTCAACAGCTCTATTCTTAAACCTTTAAGTAAGCTCCGACACCTTATCAAAGAGCAAGAGAGAAGATTTATCTTTGTACCTTGGACACATGTCAAATAAAAAGCCCCAGGAAAGGATAAAGTATTTTAAATAGTTGACATATATTAAACATATAATATTTAACAGTTCATTAAATACTTATTTTGATGACAAGATCAAGAAGCAGTTTAATCTTAGTCTTTCTAATGTTATCATGTATGTGGGATTTTGTGTAATTCTTTTCATGTGGGTCATGGGTTTCCTTTGTTATTAAGTAAGGAATAGCTTGTAATAATCTGTATCACAGATTATTACTGTACTTAAAAAATGGAATATATATAAAAATGCAAATGTATGATTTATATTAGAGTTATATAAATCTGCTGGTTTTTGGCTTGATAGTGAAAATTTGAAGATATTTATTCTTGCAAAAGTTTTCCAGATTTACATGGTTTAAGGAAGAAAACTTAATATTACTATCAAAGTCCCGATGGAAACCCAAAGATTGTTTTCTTTTCCTTTCATTTTTTGAAGATTTATTCCCTTTTGTTTTTGGAGAGTCAGGTTAAAGTAGAGAGGAATGTCAAGGAAATAATGGTTTCAGTTTCATAAATATTAGTCTCAAAGGAGAATGATGAGGCAGATACAGAAAAGAGCTTACATGTGACTGAAGCATGCCATAAGATTTCGCTACCCTTAGAAGCCTTTTCAAGTAGATATGATTATTAGAAATAGCAAGTTTTTTTTTTTTTTGGAGTTCATTAAGTTGTAAGGAACTTTCTGGGGCCCACTTTGTGTTTTGTTACTTTGAGAAATTTCTCTGAGACTCATGGACAAAAACATTTTAAAACCCTGAAGAACTATAAAATCCAAGTAACCCTGGAGGAAAAATAATTGAGTCAAATTTTTTCTATGAAGATTGGTAAGATGGAAACAAAGCAACTTTCTTTTTCTTTAAAAAATTTGAACCAGGACGTCTCTGGTGGCACAGGGGTTAAAGTCTCAGCACTATCAAGCACTTGCCAGTCACTGTGGCATGAGTTCAACCCCTGGCCACAGAGCTAACTCACAAGGCGAAGCAGACCTGTCTTACCCCCTGCTCCCCTGAGCAGTGTATTTCAGTAGATTCACCTGTTCTGTTCCCCACTCTGTCTCTGGTGAATCCTCTCACACACACACCCTGCACCTCTGGCCTAGACCCCGGTTTTTTAATGAAAAGTTGTTTTTTTTTTTTAATTTAATTCAGTTTAATGACTTTATGCTTTTTTTTTTTTAAGAGTTATTTCTTTATACATACAAGCTGAGGTACAGGCCAGAGGCGTGGGGCGGCGAGAGGGCTCACCAGAGACAGAGTGGGGAGCAGAACAGGCAGATCAGAAATACACTGCTGAGGGGAGCAGCGGGCGAGGCAGGAGAGGTCTGCCGCACCATGTGGGATTCTCCCTGGCTGGGTGTTGAACTTGCATCACATGCTGCCAGCAGCTCCACAGGCGCAGCTCTCAACCGCTGCGCCACCAGGGAGGCCCGACGTTATGCTTTTGAAAAAAAAAATTTGGTATGATTTGAAGGTGACAATTTCAGAAACATAACTGAAAATCTCAAACCAAAAGACTTTGCTTAATTTTTTTTTTTTATTGCAGTAACATTGGCTCACACTGCTGTGTGTGATCTAGAGGCACAGAATCTCACCTCACACCCTCATGCCTGTCACCACACACCCCCTGCAAGGCACCCACAGCCCTCTGTCATAGCTCACTGTGCCCCTCCCTACTGTGCTTTTCCCTCTCCCCATCTTGTAGCCTCACTCTCACAGTTAGATTTCTAGGGTTTATTATTGTTAAACCAAAAGACTTTAAATACACGATAAAATAAATCAAGTTATGTTTTCTAAGCAGTCCACTTGGTCACTGATTTACTATACTTTTCTACAGGCTAAAAGTTTAGTTTTTCTGAAATTGTGAACCACTTATATTAGGCTGACTTTAGCTCTTCAGGAATAAATATTGTATTATAGTCATGTTGAAAAAATCAGTCATTTTCTTTTAGAGATACAAATTAAAGTATTAATGGATAAAATGCGAAGATGGCTAGGATTATCTTTAAAGTTAATTAGTGATAAGAATAAGTTGGTGGGATGTAGATGAAACAATACTGTTTCTGAGATGATTATGTTTGAAGCTGGGTGATAAATATTTGGGTAATCTTATACTGGTCTCTCTAATTTTGTGTGGTTTAAATTTCCATTTCAAATAGCGAAAGTGGGAATCTCTTCTTGGGTTCTGCCCCAGGTTTCTTGATCAGAATCTCAGGATGAGACTAGGAAAATGGCATTTTACGTAGTTTGCTTGAACTCCTGGAAGTGTGAGGACTGCTGGGAAAGGTTGCTTTGTGCACCTGATTCAGGATCTACTTGTCATCCATGCATGCCCTCCATGTTTCTAACACACAGCCTATTTCAATTTACAGAGTGCAATAACAAATTAGGGAGAGAATTCAGAATTTAAAGTTCAGTCTCCAAGAAGTCATAAAGTAAAGCAGAATAAAACAAAAATCAGAACTCTTCTGATTAAAATGTCCAGAAAAATAGGCTAACTTTCTTTCACTTTCAGAGACTGGATTATCTTTGTGAATATCTCAAGTTTCTCATTTTACCAGGGCATTGGTATCCTCCTCCAGACACCTGCTTGCTCTAAAGAGTAGTTCCTTGCCTTTCCTAAATGTACCATGCTGCTTGGCACCTGTAAGAATATACACATGGAGGGGTTCCCTCTTACTGAAACATCCCTCAACCTTGCTCTTTTATTGGGGTAGTTTCTATACATTTCCCCAGCCCATGGACAAACTTGTTTCCTACCAGGAAAGCTTTTTTGTATTTATCAGGAGGGTGAGATGCTAATCTTTGTGGTTCCATGGTCTCTACTAAAACTGAAAACGCTGTCACTTTACCCTTTGTCCTAAGGGTCTGGTTACCTGCCCCCTTCTCTCTCCTCCACTACACTATACATTTCTACTGGTTAAGGATCATGTTTTGCTTATGATCATAGCTCCACTGATGATGCAGTGTCTGACATGGAGGAAATACGTTCTCAATAAATATTGGTGAACAGCTGAGTGAGTTCATAAAATATCTTAGCATTTGTGACACTCCAGAGAGTCTTAGGAAGTGTTGCAATTGTTCTTTAAGGGTGGAAAACCCTAACCTCTCTGGAGTCCTTGGCAGTAAATACAGATCTTGAAAAAAAGTTGCTGCAAAGGAGGTTGAGACAATCCTTTTGATTATCATTTTGCTTATGTGCTTATATTTGTTCAAATGTACTTATTTTACCATAATTAAGTTATATATCTTGACTCTAGGTTTCCCCAGCATTTTATTTTGAAGACTTTCAATCATACAAAAGAATAAGAAAAATATTCAATATATACCCATATATATTATATCCACTGCCTGGTTTCTACAATGAGAACAGTGTTTTTAAAGTCTTAATGTAGTTTTAAGCTTTAATAATTTCAGAAGTTTCAATGCTCCAGACTTATTAAAAATATATCATTTACACACTTATTTGATTTTTATATGTATTTAATTATATGAGTTTTAAGTAATTTTTTTTGTTTTGCTTCTTCAGCAAGACTGGAAAAATTAAAATAAAAAAGTTTATTGGTCAAAATTTATAAAACTAAACATGTAAAAATTTAAATAATTAAACTTTCAAATGATTCTTAGAGAGTTTGTAGCATGAAACTATTAAAACTTAAGACTGCAGTAAGGGCACAACTAATAGAGTGAAAAGGCAACCCATGAAATGGGAGAAAATATTTTCAAACCACTTATCTGACAAGAATATATAAAGTACTCCTACAACTGAATAACAATGATAAAATCTGATTAAAAACTGGGCAATGGGGCCTCCCTGGTGGCGCAACAGGTTGAGAGCGGCGCTGTGGAGCAGTCGGTGGCTGCGGCTCGAGTTCAATGCCCGCCAGGGAGATTGCCACATGGTGCGGCAGAACTCTCCTGCCTCACCCACTGTTCCCCTCAGCAGCATATTTCGGTTGATCTGCCTGTTCTGCTCCCTACTCTGTCTCTGGTGAACCCTCTCACTGCCCCATACCTCTGGCCTGCAACCCAGCTTGTATGCAAAAATAAATAAAATCTTTAAAAAAAAAAAACAAAACTGGACAATGAACCTGAAGAGATTTTTTTTAAACAATTATTCCTCTATTGTAAGACTTTTATTTATTTTATTTATTTCTGGGTAGAAGAACTGGGGTGTAGGCCAGAGGTGCAGGGGGTGAAAGGGTTCACCAGAGACAGAGTGGGGGGCAGAACAGGCAGAACCACTGAAATACACTGCTGAGGGGAGATGGGAATATTAGCCAGCCTTGGAAAGGAAGGAAATTTTGACACACAATGGATTCTGCTATACAAATCGGTGAACTTTGGACACATTATGCAAAATAAAATAAACCAGTCACATCACTAAAGGACAAATGCTATATAATCTCACTTACATGTAGTACCTAGAATATCAAACTCAGACATTAAGTAGAATGGTGTTTGCCAGGGGCTTGGGCAGAAGGAGGGAGGATACAGAATTTCAGTTCTGTTTAATGGATACAGAATTTCAGTTGGGAAGATGAAAAGAATTCTAGAGATGAGTAATGTGCGGTTGTACAGCCCTGTGAATGTACTTAAGTGCCACTCAGCTGTACACTTAAAATGGTTAAAAAGGTAAATTTTATGTTAAGTATTTTTGCTACAAGAAAAAGTGCTGATATAGAAAATGTGAACAAATATTCACCATTGAATAAGGCAAATTTGTTTGTTAAAATATTAATATTAAAAGAAGGGGGGGCTGGGGCCTTCCTGGTGGCACAGTGGTTAGGCGCTGGGCTGTGGAGCTGTCGGCAGCAGCGATGCGAGTTCGACGCCCAGCTGGGGAGAGTCCCACATGGTGGGGCAGACCTCTCCTGCCTCGCCCGCTGCTCCCCTCAGCAGTGTATTTCTGATCTGCCTGTTCTGCTCCCCACTCTGTCTCTGGTGAAGCCTCTTACCACTCCACACCTCTGGCCTGTACCCCAGCTGTATGCATAAATAAATAAATCTTTAAAAAAAATATAAGAAGGGGGGGAATCTCACTTTTAAAAGCAAATTAAAAGAGAAAGATATATTGCTTCTTCTAAAGGAAGACATTGCAGCAGAAAAGGAATTGTCAGACAACCGAGCCAGACAGCAGTTTGGTTTCATCTGTGACCATTTGCTGTGGTGAAAGTGAATGTAGAGAGGAATGGGAAACAATGCTTACTCTGGTAAATTTTTCCAATCTATTACCATTATCTTATCCTTTTCTCTCTCTCTCTCTTTTTTTTTAACTTTCTTTTTTGTTAATTTGAGTGTCTTCAGATATAAATAGCTTGTCCATGGATGCAAATAACATAGCACTTGCCCCAAAGGCAGAGTGTGCATATGGTAATTTAGAAAAGAGACAATTTAGCTCCCTTGTATAAATTGCCATGACTACCATAGATATACTTTCTGGAAAAAGGCACAGATGAAATTATTATGAAATCACTAGTTTGGGCCCCATTGAATTAAGTTTATCTGAAAGAATCCAAAGTCAAATTTATTATTTAGCTTAATTGGAGAATAGTTAACAAGAAGCCCATAAAATCTCAGTCTTTGTTTATGGTGTGATAGTTGTTGTAATGATCAAGAGATGAAAGGAAACAAAAAACAAATGTGGCATTATAAATATATGGATTTATGTTTGAGTTTTCTAAAAATTAAAGATCCAGAAGATTAGAATGCAAATCTTGTATGCCAACAGTCTTGTTTATTATTTGATCGCAGCTACAGAGATCGTCTTAATAGTGCTCTACCACAGAATAAACTTGCTGTAGAGATTACTGTCATGTTTCCTTCAGCTTCAAAACAGATTAATAGAACGTGATACACTGGCTTCCTGCCACAGGCATCAACAGAAAATAGATATTTTATATTGGCCTCCAAAACTCCAGAAGATTAATGGTTAACTGGGTCTTAGGATTTGAATATTGTTCTTTCCTGAGCCATTTTTCCAAGCCTCAATAACTCCTCCCTCAAAAAAAAAAAAAAAATCAGTTTTTTTTTAATGGGAGAAATAATTATTGCTAACATTTTTTTTTTACTTTTCAAGATTTATTTTTTCATTTCCCTCCTCCACCTAGCCACCTGTACCATACCCTATTCCTCTCTCTCCATAAAAAAAGATAGAAATCAGGTTTTTATGGAAAAGGGAATAAAGAAAAGGAATTGGGTGAGCTATGTTTACAAAGGGGGTGGAGGAGAATAAATAAGTTGCCTTGCTTGTGAAATTCCATAGGTAACAAATCCATATTGTACAAAGCTTAATTTTTACCTCAAAAAATGCTTTCAGTGGTCTTCTAATGTAGATCTGTAGATGCATATGTATTCCCTTTGTTTTCATGTGTTTCTGAATTGATCTGCTACCTGCCTTGGGCCCAGGACACATTGAATTGCTTGGGCCATCAGTAGCCCTACAGACTTACATCTTAAATTAGGGAGCCATGCCACTTTCTTGCCTCCTGGAGAAACATTTGAGATTTTGTTCTGTCTTTTTCCCTGTGAATCAAATTTGAACTCAAAATTCCTTTAGAATTGTAAGCTTCTTTAGAATAAGAAGTATTGTTGTGATGATGTTAGATATACTAACATACACACAAAGCATACACCCCTGTAATTTTTAGAAGACTCATTGTTTAAACACAAAATTGGAAATGTGTCCCTCTAGATTTGAATTGGGGTTACTAACTATAGACCTCTTTCCTTTATGGGCTACAGTCCTTGAATGTGCCAGACCCTCCTTGGAGAGCACAGTGGAAAACTCCTCTGAGTGTCACTGCTCCTGTTATTGATGTTGATGACAGAGTCTTCTAATTCTAACCCCTGCTGAGGCTTTAGAAACCTGGTAGATTGTTAACATGGTTAGCAGGAGTTCATGAACTCTGCTCTGTATAAATGCAAAACCTCAAGAACTTTGATATGGAATTGGCATTAAAAGATTTCTCTTTATATTTCTTAAAATATTTTAATAGTTTAGCTTTTAAGAGGACAAATTTGTAGGCGCTTGTTGGTTTTTAATATAGCTTCTATGGTGTAAATATTGCGTTTTCAAATATAATATGCTGAGAGAATTGTTACAAAGCTTATTTTTTGGCAATATACTATAACCCCCCAGCCATTTAAAAACAAATAACAAATGTTCTCCTATATCTAATGGAGCAATTTAGAAATGTTTAGTTATTTACATAAAGGAAATGTGCGGTAGCAATGCAGTGAAAATCAGTCATTTGGAAATGATTAGAACCTATAGTCGTTAAAGAGTGTATTTACTACTCACATAAAATTAAGGAAATATATAAAGGAACAATCATTACATTAGATTTACAGTTAAGATACCCGTTTATATACATTGTGGTTATAAATCAAGTGCATTTTTCTAGAGGGTATTTGAGTAGAGGCTAAAAAAGTTTCCTGGTGACCACTTCAACTTTTCTCAGCTGGTTGAAAGTGAATTCAGTTAAATAAAGAAAATGGGAGACAGGGACAGAGCAGACAGGGAGAGTGGGGGAGGGGAGACTGGAGAAAGAAAGGCTAAAATGGGGGAGAAGCTGAGATTTTTATTTCTAGTACAAATTTCACACCAACTAGATAGCATTTACCTGTGGATTAATTTATTCAATTGCTCTTTCAGTGCCTACTAAATACAGAGTACTGTGGAAAGATTCTGTCTTTTTCCCAGTTTTGTAAACAAGGAGTGAGGTCTCTTTCTCTGTGTGGGGAAAGTAGACCAAATTGTCAAAGGAGTGGTCACCTACTCTTTCTTCCGTCCCTCTCTCCCTCTCTCTGCTGTTCTCTCTCCTTTTTCTTAATGTGAAGGAACATATTCTAATCGCATTCCAGTTATGCACTGATTCATGTGGGGAAGACTACATGGGCCTGAGGAGCTCTCTCTGGGAAAGGGCAGCACTTCCTGGAGGGTCCTGGGGTTCTTTCTTTGTGTGGAAAGCGGTTTCTCTTGACATCCATTAGCATTTATTGAGTGTTTAGTGAACATCTGGGGTTAAAAAGGAATAAGAGTTGTTGCTTGTCTTTCAGGAGCTCAAAATCTTAGTCTCATTTGTTCGGTGAGACAAATCTATAAACCAGTACTTGCAGTACATCTTAAAAAGTGCCATGATAAAGGAGTGAACATCCCACAGATAGATGTAAGTAATTTATTGGGCAGTGAGAGAAAGCTTTATAGAACAGTGGTAAGTGAGCTTAATCTTAAAGAATGTGGAGGAACTCACTAAGCAGGGAAAAGCATTTCACCTAGAGGGAACAGAACTTGGAAAATCAAAGAATCATGAAGAATCATGTTTTGGGGGAGTGACAAGAGGCTTGGTGTGACTGAACTATAGGGTTTGACATATGGTAGTGGCTGCTGTAGGGACAATTAAAAGAGATGGGGATGGTAAAAGAGACCGAAGCAAGGTTTTGAAGAAACTTGTTTGGAGTTGGATTTTTATTTTGAGCAGAGAGGAGTCATCAGAGGATATTAAGGTCACTAAAAAAAAGTATTAGATTTATATTTTAGAAAGTTCACTTTGCTACAAAGAATGTCCAAAAAAAAAAAAAACCCAAAAACAAAGACCGGAAATAGACAAGTTAGTTAGGAGTCCAGATGGGAGATGACAAGCACTTAAGGTAGTAGGGTTGAAGAACAGTATGGATAGGAGCAAGATTGAAGAAGTAGAATCATTTGTACTTAGTGATACATTGGATATGGGAGTTGAAATAGAAGCAATAATCAAGAATGACTACAAAGCTTCTTTTACTTTGAGAACTGGTAGATAGGGTAAGTATGGTGGAAAGAGGTTTAAGAAGAGTAGAGACAACACATTTGATTTTAGACATGATCACCAGTGAGCTGACGATGGCCACCTTGGTGTGTGGATTTGAGAAGAGAAAATGCGCCTGAAGATGTGCATTTCAGAGTTGTCATTATTGAAGGGCTAGAGAAGCTACAACAAACAAAATTGTTCAGCTCAAGCTTCTGGAGTGGGAAGACAGAGCTCCACTGAGTGAAGTCTGGAGCTAATCAGGAAGGGTGCAAGAGGAAGAAGAGGAATGGAATAGAAATGTATCCCTGCAGAATTCCGAGGAGAGGGCCAGTCAGCAGCGTTGCCCGTTATAGGCAGACTCCTGAAATACATTTCTTACAGGCTGCCAGCCCAAGGAGTATGCTCTTGGAGGCTAGGAAGCAAGAGAGGGAGATGATTTTCCCTTGAGTCGATGTTGCCTTCTCTGTTTCCCTTTCTCTTCCTCTCTCTCCTAGCCCTTTCACTTCTTGCCTTTTAAATCATGGTTGATTCCTGAAATGAATTTGGTGTTCCCTTCATGTCCCCTGCACAAACAAGCAAACCCAAAGTACTTGTTTTGCTAGTTCAAAACTAACAAGTGCTGGAACTGGAGTTACGATTTAGTTCCGTTTGAATTCAGAACTTACTCTTTTCTATGGATGCAGTTCAGGCTTCTTTCTTTGCCTTTAAAACTTGCTTTTAATAAAACATTCTCCCAGAGCTTGAGTCCAGTGTTGCAAAGGAGGGGACACATGGCTAGACTGAAGTCTCTTCAGTGCCTAGGAGTCTCTGCCTAACCAATGAATCATTGTGTGAGAGGGAGTCCAAGTATAACACTCTTCGGTCAAGAGGAGCCAGGAATTCTTCCTTTGCAATCCCAGATTCCCTGAAACTTCCTGTTATGAAAATTGCTCTTCATCACATCTACAGGAAACTCAGCCCTTTGGGATTCAGACTACCATCAAGGCCACCAGCCCTTCTGACTGAACATCCCATTTACAGCAGGGATCGGGAAATCTTTCTATACAAGGTCACTGACCCTTAGAAAATGAATAATGAAGTAAAAGACCCAAAATTCTAGCAGATGTGAAACAAAGTTAAAATGAAGAAATGTACATTAAATGAATAAAAGAAGGGAGGAAAGTGCTAACATATTTCAAGGCAGACAATTGCTATGTATTTTATGTGGTTCCATCCTTACAACTACATGAGGTATCATCATTCCATCCAAGCTGAAGTTTAAAGATGTTAGATAAATGACCAAAAGCACAGTAATAGACATGATGATAGATCCAACGCCCGCATTCTCAAAAAAGGTGGCAAAGGAAGAAAAAGAAAGATTTTAAAAAAGGGAATATAATGTTATAAACCAATGTTTCCTCAATAAAAATAAAAACAACTGCAACGGAAACACTAAACTTAGAGGAAGAAAAACGAATAGGATGGAAAGAACAGTGTTTCTCAATTTCTCAACCTGAACTCCAATCGCAGGATTTTCAAGCTTTTCCTTCCTTCTTGTCTGCTGTTACCTTCCCTTTTCATTGCCCAAGAATCCCCACCCAGCTGCCTTGTATCTTCTCATACTGGCTCAGGCTGGAATTTACCTTTGCTTACATCCTCAAGTCCCTGTCCCTCCGTCCTGTCCCTCTGTCCTGTCCCTCCGAGCTGACTCAGGATTGTGCACGTGTCTGAGAGAGAAGTCCCCCACCAAGAGCCCGGGCAGGCCTCTTACCACAGGAACACACATTCCTGCTGTTTGCACAGCTGTATTTGTTGCTCTTAATAGCAGAGAAGGGAGGCTCAAAAGACACTTGTTTTGAGAAAACTTTTCATGGTCTAGCTAGAAGAAATGAAACAGTGCCAGGGGTTTCCCACTGCTTTTTGTAGAGACCAAGATTCTTTTCTTTTTCAATTCACTCCTGTCAGTGAGGAGGCATTCTAGCAATTACTGAAATGTTACCATTGGCTTTTGAGATTTGCCTAAGGGAAGTTGCTCCCTCAAGAAATTATTTTTCTCTCTTTCTAAAAAACATTTAAGCTCTGTTTCTAAACAGGTTGTTTGTGACTTTTCCATGACTTGAACTGGGTCATTTTCTTCGGTGACCACATTGCTCCCCAAAGCTGAACCGTCCTCTTTCTCCTGCCTCCCCCCACCACTCCTGGTCTGTTTTTCAATTTAAAGCTGTGCTGGCAACCCTGCCCTGTAGGAAAATACTGTGAGTCAGTATCTTTGGGCTAAGTCCAGTCCTCCGATAACCAAGTCAGTAGTGTGTGTAAGAAGTAACTTGCCCCACGATAGAAATATATCTTTTGCCTGTGTGTCATGAACATAAATAAGTGTATTCCAAGGTCTTGCCTGAAGTTGGTCAAATGAATTTCCCTATGCATCTACAACTAGTTTAGTGACTATTCCTGTTTTTACTTAATGCTAATTACGGGTAAGCTTCCTAGCAGACTTTCTTTAAGGACTGAAATAAGGGGAGATGTTAATTTGTTGTGAAGATAGGGCCTCATCAGTATTTCCTTGTGTTGCTTGAGCATTTGTGCCTTTTGGGGCGGAAGTAGCGATACCTTTCCTTGGTAACTCTAGGGACAGGTTGAGAGATTACTGATGAAAATATCGAATCCTTTAGTAAAGGGTTGCAAGGACTGGTGAATTGGTGTGCTCGTGAAATGTTACTGAAAAGGTTCTTTTGAGGTAGGTGCCCTGCTCATGTGCTGTCTCCAAACTAAATGGATCCCAAATCAGATTCTTTGAAGTATAAACTATATTAAAAATTATGTTTGGACCAAAAGCCCCTTCTCCTTTCCCCAGAAATTACAATTTTGATCAAATCAGTGCTGAACATATTACTTTTTCTTCCTAGTTATGGTGTGTCTAGAAATGGTTTGTGACAGAAAGTCTTTTTATAGCTTTGCTTTCAACATGCATTTAGGTTTTAATGATACATTCTCCGCCAGTAAAAATGTAATTGTGGCACACAGAAAATCAACACATTTTAAGCTTTCTGAGTATATTTAAACTGTCAACAGTGCGCTGTCTGACACACAACATTACTCTGCTTCCGCCTTTAATGGCTAGGTTGTTTTCCAAAGTCAGTCTAATGACATGAGACTCCTAAATCCTGTCAGACCATGTGAACTAAGAATGACCCTAGTGGCTAAGGATGCTTTGACCATCTGTCATTGATAGCCATATTGATCTGGAGATGGTTGCTGAGGCCACTGTGTACTGAGGGTATGGAAGTTTGCTGAGGTGATGATAACCATCACTGATACCTTTGTGATGGGCTTGATTTCTCATTGTGTCCTTCCCAGCTTCGGAACCCTTGGGCAGTAAGTAACCCGGTTTTGAAAGCACACTTCTAGGTCAAAAGGGTACGTCAGTTCTCATGCATTATTCTTCTAGGTTACCCTTCAGCAGTTTAAATAAGGGCCAAAAAAAGTTTTAAGTTTTTTATTTTGCGACTTCTCAAGCCTATGGAAGGTTATACCAACCACCTGGATTCACTAATTGTTAATGTTTTGCCTCACTGACTTTCTTTATGTGTCTGAACCATTTCAAATAAAAGTTTCAATTAAGGCAGTGTACCTTTAAATACTTCAGCAAACACTTCCTAAACATAAGGAAATTTTCTTACTTATTCTCAACACCATTATTATTATATCTAATAAAATTAACAGTAATCCCCAAATGTCATCTAATAACTTACCCATATTCAAATTTCTCTATTTGTTCCCCCGAATGCATCGTGATGTTTTCATGGATAATGTATAACATCTTAAGTCAAAAGAGCTCCTTTTTAATGTTCAAAAAGCATGGCAAATGTGAAGAGAAAATAGCAATTTCAGATTCCATTATAGGTAGAAATAGAAATTTAACATTCTGTTAAAGGGAAAAGTAGATAATTAGTGTTTTGTCCACACACAATCTAGCCTTCAAGTCTAAAGCATTTTAGATACTAGCTGGTGAAATTCTTATCAAGTTTAAATGTTGGGATAAGTCTTCTTTGTACACTCATTTAGGAAAAAATGATTTTTCTTTTTCAGACAAGTCTCTTTTTCAAACTGTGCATGATGAAAAGATAAACTCTTGAAAGACTGTTTTGGGTTTTAAAATGTTTATTTTTGACAAGTAAACTTGAATATATTAAAGTATACAACATGATGTTTTGAGATAAATGCACATTGTGAAATGATCATCACAAACAAACATTTGTGCATGTGGTGAGAACACTTGAGATCTACTCTCTTAGCAAATTTCAAGGATGCCATACATTATTCGTAACTGTAGTTACCATATTGTACATTAGGTTTCCAGAATTTACTCATCTTATAATTGATATAGCTATTTATATATTACTAAGTAGTCAGGGAAAATTGAAAGACCAAGCTGATGCAATGAATATACTACAAATATAATGAAAAGTTATAATTGGAGTGACAGATTTCTTCAAAAGTATCATTTAGTTCTAAAAGTTGATACACAGTGAGTTTAGCCAATGTGGTTAGTTGTTGCATATAGTGGCAACAGGTTCATTTGGATTAGTTTATTAAGCAAATGATAACAAGTATAGTAGAATTAGAACAGATGATAAATGCAAGTGTGATAAGATGCATTTTCTATATATGTGAATGACCTTAGTTTTTCACCTGTGGTCTCCCTGTGGTGTCATGAAGATCTTCCTTGGTGATAACAGTCTATGCTATTGTCATATATTAGGGAGAGTAAGTGTGCTTACATAATGAGGACTCTGTAAGTATTAATCATTGATGATATATAACATGCTTTCACCCTTTGCTGTGACTCTAGATCATGAAAGAAGAAATAGGCTTGAAGGATATATGCTGTTTTAGGGAAAAAAACACTAGAGAGACCTAGGAAGAGATTTAATTTCTCAATGGCTATAGTAATCTACATTGGAATTTGAAAGCATTTCCAATTATTAATAATTATTAATACACCTTATTCAGCTTATGTTAAGAATTTTTGATGTGCCAAGCACTGTGTAGAGGCTTTATGATAAAACACAAAAACAAAAAGCCCTTTCATTATGGAAAAAGTCAAACATGCAAAAGTAGAGATAAGAGTATAATGGATCCTTATATTCCCCTCATCAGTTTCACCAAATATTTTGCCTATCTTATTTCATTTATCCTTCCCACTATTTGGGAAGGGTGGGGATGGAGTATTTTAAAGTAAGTTCCAGATATCATAACATTCATATATAAATTTTTTTTATAAATTACACTGAAATTTTATGAGAACCAAAAAGTTGGACTATAAAATTTCTAAATATTTTGACTAGAGATAGATTATTAACTTTAAAAGATTCAACTCTAAGGTTTAGAACTTTCTCATTGGCCAATATTTTTTTAATATAGATATTTGTTCTGTAGCAAAGTTGAATAGTTTAGAGCAACATTATATGCTCACTTGAAGTATAAAATGATGAAACGCTAATAATGAGCATTTTCATAGAACTTGTTTTACAAAACCCTCATTAAGTACATCATAATTAATTTAAATTATGTAGGTTATGGTTTTTAGTAGGATATTGTGCATGTGTGTATGTGTGTGAAGAGAAAAGCATTAAATTTAATACACACATGTGATGGGGAAACACAGTTCTATGTCTTTCAATCACAAATTGTTTTCTGTAAAATCTAGGAATAATAATGCTGAATTCCATTGTAATTTATCATTTTATGATGAGGTAATAATACAGAAAAAATCAAGAATAGTTTAACTGGAGGCAATGAGGAAAAGACAAAGAAGAGAGGTTCAACTCAATCAGGTGCTCATAAAGGTGGAGGTAGAGGGGGAGTAGAGGTGTGAGGAAGGCCCTGCTTGCTGCCCTCAGGTGTGCTCCCTGGCACACACATGGATGTGTTCACTGTGCTCACACTTGTTTGCAAAGACTCTCTCTTTGCAGTGTTTGTTTTGTTCCTTGAATTCTTGTCTTTCTCTTATAGAATCATATAATAGAATCATATAACCTAGTACCGAGCAGGAAAGGACCTGAGAAAACATATGTCTAAGTAAATCCCTTCTTGTAGAGAAGGAATGCTGACCTAAGCTTCAGTGACTTGCAAGCCTGTAGAATTAGAACTCCTGTCAGGTTTTCTGATTACTGAGACAGTAGTTCATCTACATTAGCATGTAGCCACTCCATATTGCTTCATATGCAGAGGCAGGCAACCTTCAAGTAAATGACATCACCATCTGTGAACTCAAATATGTAATGGCTTTTCTAGAATATCCCTTCAAAGTGAGTAGAATGAACATCCCCCTGGCTTACTGTGAGAGGCAAACACTCCATTATTTCAAGTGAAAATGAGGTTCACTTGCAGTAGTTTGTCTTTATAAAGGTACATATAATTTCACACTTTTTAGAGATGGCCTGGTTTTATTACTAAGGATTGTTTGTACAACCCACACTTGTGTGCAACACTGATTGTTGCATGGACCAAGCAATGTATGAATGAATTTAGCTTATCGGAACAGTGATCACGCACACACATATAAAGCAAGCTCCATAATGAAGGGGTTAACTACTACTAATTTTGTTTGCATGGCAGAGTCAGGGAAGGCAATGCCTTGGACCTGACATTTGAGCTGAGTCTTGAAAGAGATATTTTGCCAAAGATATGTGGGGAGGAGTGTTCCAGGGAGAAGAAACAATATGTACAAGGACATGGAGACATCCTTTGTTCAGAAAAGAAGGAAATCTTTGATCCTAAATATGTCAGTTGGTTTGGGACATGCTTGAGGTTTGGGTCTGTTCTAGACTGAGGAGGGTGGCTGCCACTAAAGCATTCTTCTCACCAAGTCGGCATGCCCGCTCTTCCCCTTCATGCCCACTTGGTGCTCTTGACATTCCTCAACTCAGTATCAGCTGGATTCTATTCAGAGTCCTCTTCACTGTCTAATCCCTTTTTACTCGGTCCACAGCAGTAGTTTTCATGCACGGTGAGTTCTCACTTACCCCCTTCAGTAGGCTCTTAGAAACTGTGACTTTAAGTGAAATGGTCCTTGAATAAAATTTCATTCAATGTCAGTCAGGATTGTTCTGTCTGATCATTTTAACAGAACAGCTTTGAATGAAATGATATTACTCAATGACCTGCTGTGCTATAGGTAGGACATAGAGGTAATCGAAATAGAATTTTATGAATTACTAAAAATTATCAAAAATATGTCCAGTAACATTTTTACAGTTTTCAGTGTTCTTCACACGTTACCAGATGGGATAGTGTTAAGAGTTTCATAGTCTAGCACTTTGGTTTAAAACCTGGTTTAATGGATTTTAATGGGGTTGCTAGATTTGTGGCCTTGTTTTTATTTTAAATCTGAGTCTGTTTCTTTAAGTAAAGTTTAGTGGTCCGTATATTGTAAATATTCTTTCTCTCAAAAAAGTGGCTTCTTGGCATTATTCTGATAGGGCCTCCATGAGATCCTGAAGGAAGAGAAAAGCTGCCAACACGGTGTACACTTTAGCTCAAGCTGTTCTGTGAATGTTCTCTGAAGACAGTTTCCTGTGACCTCTGAGTTTTCAACTGAGCTATGAGCAGTTCAAGGATAGGGACTGCTCTTTTCTTGTTTGTTTTTCTCTCTATTGTAGTTAGGACTGAGTCTACAAAGCAGTGAGTCGTGTAAATATTTTTGGGTCGCTGACGTCCTTGGCTTCCCAGGGTATTCTGGATTTGCTGCTGATCTTTGCTGTCTCACTGGAGCCCACCCTTGTTCAGAATTAATTTCACAACAGAAACTACCTCAGAAGTCAGCTATGTGCAAGAGGCCTGGAGCTTGATGTCTGGATTGTGTATGTGTGTGTACATGTGTATACACGTGTGTACACATAAATAAATTCACACACTCATACTTAGAATTTCCTACACATGTAGGAAGAATTCAGCAGTGGTGTTTAGTTAGGAAGAAATGCTAAAATGTTTGTGTTTTGCTTAAGCCATGGAGTTGGGACTTTGTGCCAATTAAAATAAGTCATTTTTCTGTTCGGTAAGATATCTCAAGTTCTACAATTATGTTTCTTACTCTAATACTGGCTATCTCAAATCAAATTATTTTTTCAGATTAAATAATCCCCTTTATTTTGATAGGGCTTTTTGAAATTTACCAATTTCTTTAATATCCCTTTTCTGACAGAGGCACTAAAACATGCTAATGAATCACTGAATGAGATCTACCAACTCCTCTTAACAAGGAGGCAGAACAAGTCATTATTATTGAATATCATTATTCCCATTTCACACGTGAGAAAGACTGAGAGTTATTAAGTCATCTTTCTCAAAGTCATACATATAATAAGTGACACAGCCAGGACTCGGTTTAAACCTTCTGATTCCCAGATCAGTGCACTTTCTACCACTATTACTGATCAAGGAAACACATTTTTAAAAATTCCAACACTTACGGAAAGATCATATTACTGCAATTAATTCTTCTGCTTTCACACTAGATAATTGGTACTTCTAATTATGGTTTATTTGTATATCTCCTCTGTATGATAAACTTTAGACCAAAATTAGTCTGAACTGTGAAATACTTTATGCCCTGACAAATATTATAAGAATGGAACATAGCTATTGATTAAATCCAATGCCTACAAGGCAATACTTTTATTATGTACTAAATTTATTACCCAGATAAATTAGCATACATGCTATCTCTTTAACTAACATCTGTCTCGCAGACGTCACTGAAATTAACCAATGAAACTATGACTAATAAAATTGGTTTAGAACCAAAATTCAATAAAAGCGAAGTTAATTACGTGTTTGTAAGAGAATAAGCATACTGTTAGATCAATATGCAAATTGTGACCTTCAGTGGTCTTTTCTGTCTTCTTTTAAGCCCTTAGTCTTGCAAAGATTAATTTACTACCTAGAACTTAATTTTATGAAGGCACTAGGACTTGGATTACTAGATTTTTAATTGTTTATGTATGAAGGTTATGTATGTATACCTGTGCCTCCATCTCTGTGTCTTTGTGAGGAAACCTCGCTCTAACAGCAGGAAGAGTGGATGAGGCAAATAAATTTGTGCAGCTTCATGTTAACAAAGGAACAGTCCCATTTAGAAACTTAAGTTCACATCAGTATTTTCTAAGCACCATTGTTGGACAACATGGCTGACTGTGGGAAAAAATACAAACCTAAGTAAAGATACTTTCTGATCCTTAAAGAGTTTGCAATCCATTGGAAAAAATAATCATGTGCACAAGTAACTAAAATACAAATTTGTATTTTAGAAATGGATAACAGTTTTATTTGACACCTGGGAAGACTTCACTGAGGAGATGGCATTTGATTAGATCTTGTGTAAAATTTCCATTGGTGGAAGTGGAAAGGCAGGGCTAGGTGGAAGAACTAACCTGCAAAGGCACAGTGGAGTGAGGGAAGCATATTTGGGGAACAGTGAGTAATGCCTCCAAACATAGAGCCCTGCACCTTCATATCACGACTTTGGGCTAATTGCACAATGGATGGTAGATGGATTCCAGAAACTCATTCTTAGGTTGGGTACAACTGGTAATGATTTACTTACATATGGAAATGACTGCAACACATAAATATCTCACTAAGACCAGACTAAACTATCACTAACTTAGCTCCCCTTGAATTTCAAAATATTTGCGGCCGCTCTAAGACACACCTCACGTGAGAGGAAGGTGATGGAAGGAAAGTCAGGATGGAAAGAGGCAGGGTATTACCTAGTTGAGATTAAGTATCTTATGTTTGCAGACTTTCAAAAACTTAAGACCATGAATACACACTGCCAGAAGCTTAAGTTTCATTAGTTTTATGGTAAATTAACTTGCTCATGACCCTGCTGCTACCCTCTTTTCCATAAATTCATGAAGTGCTTTTTGCAGAAGTGCTTTTAAAACATCTGCTACTAGATTAGAGCAGATTTCCCAAATGTTTCTGAAGATCTTAGAGCACACTTGTAAACAAAGCCATCTGAGCCTGTAGGTGATATTCAGGCACAGGCAGAGGGTGAGCTCTCTGCTCTCTACACTCAAGCTACTGAAAGATTCAGTTTGAATCATTGTGGAAGGCTACTTCCTTATATTCTTATTGTGAGCGGGAGACATAACAGAAAAAAGGGGGCTGTTTCTGCTATTTCTACTGTGTTTTGTTGTTTGTAGGCGGTCTGATGAGTTGAAATAGCTTGTTTAATTCCTGGGTAAGTTGAGATTCTTTTTCTTGGCTCTCTTCCTCCATTTAGTTTTCCCCATTATTTTCTTTTTTAACAAAGGAAAACTTAGATTTTTTAGGTTCAGATTCTAAAGTTCTTTCAATGTGAGTTATGTAAATGGAATAAAGAATGACTCTGTCTTTAAAGCTGTCAACTAACTGAGGCCCTTTGTATTATGGGGAAATGTATTTTGAAAGAAACAATATTTTTGGTGAATCTCCTACTTACTGGCCACAACAGACTTCCCACTAGTCTCCATTTAGTCCCCTTTGGCTTGCAGAGACATTTTATGTTCTTATGTCTGTAGCCATAGGTGACATCAGTACGTGGAGTGATTTGGGACAGTTATATTAAAAATAAATTCATTAATTCCACAAACATTTGGTAAACACCTATTTGAGGTAGGCACTATACTTAATTTCTGGAAATTCAAATAATAAGACACAGTTCCTATTATCAAGAAATTCAGAACCTCATAAACAGATAAACATAGTATCATAAGATAGATTCTATTGAGGAGAAAAGTACAAGGCATGCAATAACTTTCCTGGTTGGTGATGGCATTTGTACAGTGGTTGTATAGAAGCTGAATCTGAAGGGATCCAGAGTTTGGGGGAAAAAAATGGTAAGGCATTCCAGGTAGAAGGAATAATATGTGCTGAGACCCCATTTTTGGAGAAATTCCCCAGAAAGTGAAAAAAAGTGATATGAAAGGAACATGTGGTATGCTTGGGGAAATAGCTGAAGTTATGACCAGAAAGTTAGATTGAGGCCGATTCTAACTTTGAAGGTTTAATTTTATTCTGTGTGAAATAAAACAATGTGAAATGCGGAGAAAATAAAATCTTGAGGATGATTTTTATGGATTAACTTGTAGATGATCCATTAAGTTCTGATCCACAGAACTAAAATTTTAGTCATTTAAATGATGTAATATTTGCTTTTTGGATCAAAATAAATCATAGAATTGCATACTTTCAGATTTTTCAGTTATTACAGTGTGAAACATATTGACTGTAGTTTTTATGGATCTTGAGATACAAATGACAACATTTTCCTATCTTCTTTTAGGTTAAAGGAATAATTACAAATATGGATCATTACTGTAGCAAGATGCAAGTTGAGGTGTTTTTAAAAAGCAGCAGTTATTTTTTAGGCAAAAACTTCACCTCATCACTTCATTCAAGTTCTATACTAGATAGGGTGCCATTTATAGATGTATACAATGAAAGTATACTTTAACTCAGACAATGTAAAGGGTGTGTTTTCCTTAATCCGCAAACAAATACTTATAAGGAGGAGCAAATCAGTGGTCTGAGAAATTTTAAACCATCATCTATTCTCCCAGCCACATAGTGGATATGCAACATAGAGATTAAAAGGCAATAAATAGTTCTTACTAATTCCTGTAAATGGTTACTAATTATCGGGAAGTGGGAAATGGGCCAGCAGCCTTTCTGTATTCACAAAAACGCTGAAGGTTATAAAATGAAATGCCATTGTTGTGACATTTACCTCCACTCCTATCATTCCTACTGGCCTACTGCCCCACCTCTGATGTGAATAGCCAGTCAGCTCGTTCACGCGTCTTGGTTCCACTGGACACCAGAACCTGCTGAGCTGTCCCCAAGCCTCAGGCCCCTTGGTGAGCTGTGTTTCCCTTGCTTCCTTGCTGTCAACCTCTGTTGCCTCCAGCAGAAGGTGAGGTGTATTTTAATTCTCAGTGTGGCTGGTTTTCTAAAAAGCAAATCTTGATTCAATACTATCATGTGGTTATTTTAGATTGAGCTACCTATTTCATCTTCTTTTTCAAAATCATTAAAAGGTTGTATTATAAATTTTAGCTTTCAACATTAATTTCATCTTTGCTGGCTTTCATTTGGAAAAAAATCAGCCTTTAAAGTATTCTATAAACTCTATTTGATAGAAGTCTATGTTTAATAGCATACTAATGAAAGAATACTACCAACACCATAAACTCTAAATAATAGAGTTTCAGTGAAACCTTTTGGGTCAGTCTCTTTTCATGCTGTATTTTCAAAGTAATCTATTTTCCTGTAAGGGAAAGATAGAGAGAAACTAAAAGCAGTCATTACAAACAAATTATGCACATATAGATGTTTCTGGCCTAAGTTGAGATTTTTCAGGAAAACAAAAAACAAAAAGCAACTTTGTCTATTGCAGTCCTTGTTAAAAAGTACAACAGCTAGTTCCTTTAATCTCTACTGCCTTTTAAGATAGACTAATAAAATCTGTTGTATTTTTTCCAAGAATAAGATAAAGTGGTCTCTAAAAATGGAATTTTAGAACAATACCATATAAACATTGCCTCCAGAATATTTCTCAAAACTCATTTTTTTGACACAATAAACATTTTTACATTTGAGGCAGACATTTAGCAGAAAAATTTAAAATTAAGTGCCTAGGAGAGTAATCTCATCCGCTCTTTGCTGTTGTAAAAGTTGTTTTGGAAACACCCATGTCACTGCACGGCGAGGGAATATTGTGCATGTTGCTAAAGGTCAAGCAATATTATCCTGACAGTTTACCCCAGAGCTTAGCTTCGAAATATGCTCCTTCAAAACTGTGTTTGGTGTCTTTTTCTACAATAAAAGCAGATTGTGAAAGACTTGTGACACTTGAAAAATATCCCTTCCAGTTTACAGTTGTGGGAGCTTGCGAGGAATGTGTCTCACATTTCTCAGCAGAATAAATTTTATTCCTCATCTTCTCATTGCTGTGTTTATAGAGGAAATAAAGAAGCAGGTAGAAAGGAGGGTAATGCAATAACTAACCTAAACGAGAAATACATGGTCATTGAAATCAAAAGGCAGGGAGGCTTCGATCTTTGGGCTCACCTATAATTTGTGCACCATAAATGTAGAAGGAAGTCAGCAGGGACTTTTTAATGACAGTGCTGTCTATAACAGTATCATCAAGCAAGACATTGGCATAAATCATTGGCACTCTGCAAAGTGTCACTTCTGTCAACCTTCTAGTGATGTGATCTTTAGTCTTTCAAATCCATAGACTGGCATTTGGATCAGCTAAGCATCTTACATCCTGTCTTGCATATTAAAACTGTTTTAGCCAATATTGAAATGCCGAAGTAGTGCTTGTTCTAAAATATTTGTAAGCAAGTGACCTAATAACTAAGCTTTACTCTCAGTAGGACTTGCAGAGTTTCCTGTGTGCAAATGCAAATGAGGCTGTTATTCATTTCAGGAAGTTCCCCAGGAAAAAAAAAAGGGATCATGAAGCAATGGTGATTTTTATATCACTTCAAAGGACTTTTATTAGTAAAGCTTTGATTTTAAGTTCAAAGAAAGCTTTACTTTTGGTTTAAGGTTAATTGACAAAATAAACTGCTTGTTAAAGTGATGGATTGGATAAATTTATAAAAACAATAGCAATAACACTGATTCACGTAATAAATTATCCTTGCCTACATGAAATAAAATGAATCCACACCTGTGCACAGTAAGATGGAAAATCCATATGCCTTAATTTAATTGGAATGAATGCTTGGATTCAGCAGGATTACTATTTGCATCTGTGGAGCTCAAGTCCTATAGAACTTGTATTGGTGTCTAGTGAAACTGAAAAATATCTTGAGAGGCATAGTTTATTCATACCTCCTTATTGAGTTTTTAACACCATTTTCACCCTAAACTTTATGTTCTGAGTACAGTGTTTTGAGAAGACTAAATTTAGGGTAGTAGAACTCTAGTGATGCTAGGTCAGCATCATGGTTAGAGTTAAGTACTCCTGTTAATTTCTTTGAAACTGTTTCATAGACATAGATAGGTATTTCCTCAGCAAGAGCCCATTGGGAATGTAAAACATGTCTTGCCAGAGGTCACAGTCTTACCCCACCACATTTACTCCCCAGCCCTGGGGTTAGCAACCCAGCAATCCAATACCTGTTCTGTGAATTTACTGTGAATTTCCAGTGTCCTTGGAACAGCCAAATTCCCCTTTATCCATTTCTCCAGCATCCCAAGGAAAGCAGAGATCCTGTATGGAATCTTCAAGGAGGCTGCAGGCAAGACAAATAACCTAAGACCTGCTGTTTCAACCCAAAATGAAAGAACTTCCACACTTTGTCTGGATTCTCAGAGCACTGCTAAGGCAGTCAGACTGGTTGACTCAATAACACAAGATACAGAATGAGAGGCTATGCTGTTCCCTGGAGTTTACTTAATTTCTAGGGGACTTTGGTACTAGAAATACCCTTTAAAATACTACAAGATATTTGAAAGATAAAACATTTTGGAAAGTTGTTAAATGTTTCTTTTTCTTTTTTTTTTTTTACTACCAGTGTATTCGTGGCATCCTCCCAACTCAGCTCTGGCTGCTTGCCTCCAAAGTGACCGAAAATTAGCAAGAACTACAAAATATTGGCTCCTCTATAAATTTTGCTTGTTTTCTTGGGATGTGCAGATCTAGAGCAAAGCCTTGTTTTCAAGGAAATAATCCAGCCTCTCTTTTCCAAAGCTAAATGTGGCAGGACAGTTTCGTTGGACAAGGTATTGTGCTCCCTGCTTTAGTTGTAACTCTGTCAGTGACCCTGTGTGGAATTAGAATGAAGAAAAGGTGAAACAACAGAAAAAAGTGTTGCAAATAAAGCAAGTCCTCATCCCTCCCCCAGCACAAATAGCTCTCTCCATCTCAACCTTTCAGTTATAAAATGGGAAGGATCATTCATATTTATCGTGAAAGTCCTAATAAAGAAAGGTTATAAAAATTCTAAGTCAAAAAACCTTAGCCGTCAGCTGGCTTCACCCAGACCTAGTTGTGCATCAGCCAGAAGTAAAGAGATAGCTTATGGTGTAGACCTGACTGCCTGGACTCCGCCCTGCCCTTTCCTGCTTGCTTGAGGGCAGGGCGCATACAGGAGGGCAGATTGCTGCAAGCTGCATTTCCTTGGCTTCTGAATGCAAGTGGAGACTAAAGGGCAAGAGAAAGGGGGGAGACCCCAAATTTCTCTCTTTCCTTAGGCCTCCGGCAACAACTCCGGCTGTGGCCTGAGCTTCTGTGAGGTGATCCCCATTCTCAGGCTCTTGTGACTGCCTCCTCCTGGCCTTCTAGGTTAGGGGTTCTAGAATAGTGGCTTCCCATTTTTGCTGATCTTGGGCTGCCTCAGTGTCTCCAGTTAACATTGGTTCTTCTATCATTACTATTACCACTTTCCACTGTTTAAAGTGGAAAGTGAGTTGTTAAATGAATTGAATTCTGACTATCGAGGTATCTGTAACGTAAGGATAATAATTTTACCTTATCCTGCCCCAAGAGATGATAAGGGAGTAAACAAGATGCAAAAAAAGAAGGAAGGAAACAGGGAAGGGGTTGGGGGAGAGGAAGTGAAGGAGGAAAGCAGTGGGGAAAGGATGGAGGAAGGATAGAAAGGTCATCAGGGTAGTTTTCTTCTTGACACTTTCCCCTTGCCCCTCTTGCTCTATCTCTACTTAAAACCTTCAGGTATCCTGTATGTGAGTAGCGTTTCCCCAGGACTGAGATGTAAGTTGCCTGGGGGTGGGGGTGGAATGGGGATGAGTGCGAAAATCACTTCAGAAGGATGCCTGGTGAACCCAGTTTGCTCTGGAAGTGGGAATCCTATGACCCTATGACCCAACCACATTCATGCTCCTCCCTGATGTCCTGGATTTTCATCCTCTTATTTATTCTCCATGGGAGGCCTGCTCACCTTTCAAACTCCTCACTATTCCCACAGCAATTATTTATTTTTAAAAAAGATTTGTTTTATTTATTTATGCATATAAGAACTGGGGTGTAGACCAGAGGTGCAGGGCGGTGAGAGGATTCATCAGAGACAGAGTAGGAAGCAGAACAGGCAGATTGACTGAAGTACACTTTGGAGGGGAGCAGTGGGCGAGGCAGGAGAGGTCTGCTGGGCCATGTGGGTTGACTCCCTGGTGGGGGATCGAACTTGAGCTGCAGTGGCTGCAGATTGCTTGATAGAGCTGAGACTTAACCCCTTGCACCACCAGGGAAACCCCCCGCAGCAATTTTTAAATAAAGTTTTAATTTGAGAATAGTGTAACTGTGGCTGGCGGGAACTCTTCCAGTTGGCTCTGGCTCCTTTTAATATACCCAGTCACAGTAGGTTGCTTTTTCATGAACATTTCTTACTTTCAGGCACTAAGAGATTCTCTAGGCTTATCTTGTATATTTTCTTTTTTTTTTTTTTTTAAAGATTTATTTATTTATGCATACAAGCTGGGTACAGGCCAGAGGCATGGGGCGGTGAGGGGGTTCACCGGAGACAGAGTGGGGAGCAGAACAGGCAGATCAGCGGAAACACACTGCTGAGGGGAGCAGCAGGTGAGGAGAGGTGTGTTGCGCCTTGTGGGAATCTCCCTGGCCGCCCCGTTGAACTCTCATCCCTTCACAGCTGCCTGCAGACAGCTTCACAGCTCAGCGCTGTGCCACCAAGGAGGCCCATTATCTTGTATATTTTCTGATTCATCCTAGAATCAGCCATTTCTCCAGGGACCCCTGGTTGCTTTTGTTGGAGAATGGTTTCAGAAATCAAGATCTGAGCTCCAGGTATATCTGCTGCCCCCTGGGTGTCCCTGCTCCACTCAATTCCATCCTTCAGCTTAGTTAACCAGTGATTCTTCAACACAAGTCTCCAGTTTCTTTAACAATGTTCCTTTCTTTACTCTGAAAGATGATCAGCATGACAATAAAGTTCAGTTTTAAAAAGTACAAAGAAATGGCTTGGTTTCTTTGGGAATCTAAATTAGGAGATTGGAGCAAATACCTCAACAATCACACCCAGGGCTAAGGTTCTAGGATTATTCTAATGGCTTGATGTAGGATGACGTTCTGTTTATTTTCCAGGTGCCCTGAGATACATGAGATGGGAATGTGCAGGGGGATGGGGAGTGTGTTAGTCTAAGTGGGGTACAGAGTGTTTTTTTTAAAAAGATTTTATTTATTTATGCATACAAGCTGGGGTGTAGGCCAGAGGTGTGTGTGTGTGGGGGGGGTGGTAGTGAGAGGATTTACCAGAGACAGAGTGGGGAGCAGAACAGGCAGATTGATTGAAATACACTGCTGAGGGGAGCAGCTGGCGATTTAGGAGAGGTCTGCTGTGCCATGTGGGAAGCTCCCTGGTCGGGTACCGAACTTGTGCTGCAGTGGCTCTGGATAGCTTCATAGTGCTGTGATTTAACCAGTTGGGCCACCAGGGAGGCCCCAGGGGTACAGAGTTTTTATAAGCAAGTGCTGAGAGCCATGTTTGGGAAAGAAGATGGGGACTATGGATTATATGTATTCAATGTGCCTGTCCTTGAGTATTAGACTGCATTCTGTAAGTGGTAGTATTTTATTTTAAAAAATGGTTTAAATGTCCAATGTTGTGAAATATACTAAAAGTATCATTATTCAGTGTGAGGTGGGCCATGCAGGGCAAGGAAATATTAATGATTTGCCATGCTAGTTGTTGATTCTAGTAGGGGTGATGGCTGGGAGTGCCAATTCTCTTTCTGTTCCTTAGTCCCACATATTAATCTTCTCTTTATTACCTTGTGGACATGGATATTCAAGTAAATTATAGAAGCATTTTAAATATACTGTTTGATATTAAATCTGAAGTGGACTGTACAGACTCATTTTCCTTCATAACATTCTATTCCTATTAGATTTCAAGCAATGCTAGGAAGCCCTAGAGGAAGTAGGAAAATGGTACATGTAACCCAATTGTCTCACTGGGTGATTGTATATGTGTATATAACCTCATTGTCAGAGGCTAGAAGATCATAGGTATGTGAGAACAATTTTGAAGCCTTGGGCAGAAAATATTAATAGGTCTTAGTCTTTAAACTGGCAAAATAAATATTGTCCCACTTACTTTTTCCTTCTGAGTTTGTGTTACATATTAATTTCCCATCCTCTTTACTCTTGAACTTTGACATTTTCATATATGGACTTTTATTTTCATATATGTAAGTATGTATGAAAAATTATATACAATATATTTTATATAACAAAAATTATATGTTCATGTATATAGCTTATATGTATGCTCCTCTGTGATTCACTCTTCTGCATCTGAGTTTGAGTTAGGTGGTTAACCTGCTTAATAGGGTAATCAGGCTCTTAAAGGATAATAATTCGGAGGCAATTTTACCTTATTCTAAATCTCATCTGAATTAGTGACCTTTAAGAAGGATCCTCACTTTTTAAATCTTTTAATATTTTATGACTTGATCTCCCTTCTTTTTCTTACCTCTGAGTTTGTTTTCATCTAACCTTTAAACTGAATATTTGTCTTAATAGTTGTTCATATAAGGCCAAGTCTTATATAGGTGTTTGATCCAGTCTCTAATTCTTGCTTACTGAAATGTGGATTCTTAGGTGTTTCCCTCACTACCATGTACAAGACAAAAATATTTTTGAGGCAAGTCTCATTTATCAAATATTTTGGAGCATTTCACAATGGGTTTAAAAAAAAAAATCTCATTTTGCCTGTATTGTTCCTCACATAAAACCAAATAGGATTAAAACCAAGGGAGAAAAGCCAATAACCCAATCAAAAAATGGGCAGAAGAGCTCAAAAGGCACTTCTCCAAAGAAGAAAAGCAAATGGCCAACAGATACATGAAAAAATGCTCAACATCACTTATAATCAAGGAAATGCAAATCAAAACCACTATGAGATACCACCTCACACCTGTGAGGATGGCACACATTAAAAATACAGGCAACAACAAA
>PVIJ01000341.1:0-76998 GCA_004024925.1 Scalopus aquaticus
TAAAAAAAAAAGAAATTGAATAGGAGTGATCTGAAGAAAGGTATACATGAAAAAAAACCTTAATCCCAGCTATAAGGAAGTATATCCAATTGAAGTGGAGATTTTGTGATTACCCCAAATTAATGGAGACAGTCAGTACTATATATAGCTTAGGACAAAAATATATTTTCTTTTGGGTTTAGATTATCTGTAATCTCGAAGAACTAATTGGGTACAAATCCATGCTGTGCTTTTACACCAATGGCGAATGTAAGAGACTGGTGACATAAGAACATAAAATCAGGCTAATTGTTCATTTCACACCTTCCAGAAAACAAAAGAGGTGATGATTGATCCTTTTCCCACATTGCCTTCAAATTAATAATTAGATCCAATGTCTATTAAAAACCCTTAACAGGGTCTTCCTGGTGGCCTAGGGGTTAAGTCTCAGCACTATCACTGTGATACCCTGAGTTTGAATCCTGGGCCAGGGAGCTAACCCACATGGTGCAACAGATCTCTCCTCTCTTGCCCACTGCTCCCCTCACCAGTGTATTTCAGTAGATCACCTGTTCTGCTCCCCACTCTGTCTCTAGTGAATCCTCTCACTCCCCTGTACCTCTGGCCTGCACCCAGTTCTTGTATGCATAAATTAATAAAAATTAATCTTAAAAAAATAAAATAACAATCCTTAATAAGTTCATAGGCATACAAGAACTTTCACTATTTATTACTTCTATGTTCACTGGGAATAGAAAGAACAGATAAGAGTACATCATTTAAAATTAAAGAATGTTTTCATTCTGGTTGGGAGAACTTTACTTTTTTTTAGAGATGACAGAAAAGAATACCATGTCGATATTTTATAACCTGGCTTTGAGTCAGATTTGTATAAAAACACAAAAAGAATTTCCTATTTTTAGGAAAAGTTTGAGGAACTCTTCCTTACAGAACAAGGCATCCAATTACCCTCTCCTTTCCCAGGTTGTATCTCTTTTGCATCCAAAGTCCCCTTTGAAGTCAACTGTGGCCGAACACAAATAAGAAACAAAGAGTTGGGATAAGAATCTTGATTGAGATGAATAGCAGTTTCGGCCCCAGGCTCAGGTATCAGGCAACCAGAAAAAGCTGAAATTTTGCTAAGATCTACCAAGTCAACACAAAAAGGTAGGGACAGACCAAAAAGAAGTGGAACCTGGACAGAGATTTCCTCCAATCCTAAAGTATTCTGCAGCGATAAACACATCTTGTTTCTTTTTTGGTATTTTACCTTTCTCTGGATTGAAGTCAGTAAGCATATAGAGAGTGAAGACTAGACTCTTTCCTAGTTTGTACATGGGTGAATCTAAGTCAGCATCACCAGTGAACCTTGCTGTTCTCCCAAGCACGGGAAAGTTCCATGTTCTTCTAGGCAGAGTTTCATAGGCTTATGAACTCTTTGACTCTCAAAAGCAACTGAAAGAAATATTCAAATGAATCCAGCTAATTTCTGTATCTTGCAAAGGTATCTGAAAAGCAAATCAAAACAAAGCATTCTTATCCCTCCACCCATACCTGTCTGCAATTATAACCTGTTGCACCAGGAACTCCTCAGCTTATGTGTAACTATATCTCACGCATGGACTCTGAATTTCTAATGCATGGAGAATTAAAGCTTGGAAAAATGTAAATATATTCACATTCAGTCTCAGGGAAGATTCTGAGAGGTTTTCAGGTTTCAGGCATAACACTGAACGCCCAAGATACATTTCTTGTTATAGAAGTTCTACCAGACTAAACAAAGATTTAAATAATTACAGTGTAAGATGTAATAGAAAGAAGTGTTAATTAATACCATTGTTTATGAACTCCCAAACTGAAAATAACCAGTGTGTACAGAAAAGTCCTTGTTTTTCTTTTCTAAAAATAGAGACACCAGCTTTCATGGTTTTGAATAGCCTTAATTGCTCCTTGTATTTCTGCAAGCAGAGCAACCTTTCTGCATGTACTGCTCTCTTGTATTCAAATTGAATCATCTTCATAATAAATTCTGATCATTATAGGCATACACAAATTATATTAAGATAAAAGGACATAGGGTTGAAACATAGCATTTCCAATGAAATCTTTGGCATAACAAGCAACCAGGGTGTCATGATTGAGTGGTATTTGGGCAGCATTAGCCACAAATATGAAACAAAAAGTTATGCCCAAGGCATCTCCCAGAGAACAGTACTGTATTCCTTCTATGGGAGAGTTAATTGCATTAATATAAGTACCTAGTTTTAGCCAAAAGTCCTGCTTTCTTTCCATGTAAAGCCCTGACAAATACTGTAGCTGGAAATTCCTTCCATCCTGGCTCGCCAATGGGAGTAGTGGCTGTAGGGCAATCTGGGTAAATAAGTCTATAGAACTGTTCTGTAGTTATTAACATGAATACATGTTACAATATATGCATATCACCCTAAGCACCTTTGGAAACAAAATAACAAATGAGGTAAAGACCCTTATAGTATCTCCACTTAAAGCAATAGAATTTTTTTTAAATGGTTTAAAGTTTTTAATTAAAACCAAAATATTGCATTCCTGTATCTCTCTCTCTTTGTCTCTGCCTTTGGTCTCTTTTTAAATGGATGCTAGATGACATCCACAATTTGACAAATACTCAGATGAGGACCTCCTATGTATCAGGAATGACTCAAATATAGGTCCATCTGTAATACATTGGGGAAGGTCTTAAGTGGCTTGAGACTGAGAAGGACAAAGACATTTAGTTTAGACTCATTAGTTTGGGCTTTGGAGGGAGTAACACCAGATATTTTTCTAAGATTGCTTTTTGTTTGGGGAAGTGTTCAAGGAATTTTTTCCTTTATGGGCAGACCACCATTGTCATACTATAATAGGCAAAGTTGAGATAAGTTTCCTACTTTCTAGGGGTATATAGTCTAGCTGCCTAAAACATATTTGCACATTCACTAATTTGGTTATTTATTTTTTCCATCCACAACTAATTAAAATTTCTCTACTATGAAAGAGTGGAAATAATATGCATTAAGAGAAGAAAAGTATTTAGTGCGAAACAAAGACACACTGTTTTCCCAGGATGATTACATATAGTCTACTTAAACATCATATAGATAGATATATAGACATATAGATAGATGATAAAGCAAGAGGGGAAAAATACCCATAATTTTTAGGGAATACAGAAAGAAGTAGAAGTTGATGTTGGACATATTGGTCTTTTATTGTTGTTTAATAGTAATATTATCTTTCCAATAAGAGCTACTCAAAAGTTCACACTTCTCTTAAAGGACAGAGGTATCAAAGTGATGAACACAGAATTACAACAGAAGAGGATAAATGCCCACAAGTACACTAGGAAATTGTTTGCATTGTCATAAACATTTTTCGAAATGGCTTAATCATCTCTACTGTTTGTGTGTGTGTGTGTGTGTGTGTGTGTGTGTATGCTTTATGAATACACTGATTTAGCTGCTTTCCTTGGTCTTTACATTCCTCACTAATATAAACAAAAAAAGTTCATTGTTAACATGCTTGTTGATAATGCCAACTACTGTACCAAAACCAACAAAGGATTATGTGAAGAGGGCCAAAATCCATGTTGTGTTCATTGTAAATTCATGCAGCCAAGTTTTATTATCATTTATTCTTATTGTGTTGTATTAAGCCAAGTTTTTGGGATTGTTTTTCATGACTTTCTTAACAAAGACAGAGTGGAACAATACCGAGCCATGGAAAAACAACTCTTCTAAACTTTAGTCTAAACTTGACCCTTTCCCTTTGCTGATGTATTAAGTTGTGGCCTAAATTCTTCAATTCACACAAATTTATGGTATCTTAGGTATACAGTTTTATATGTATACATATATGTGTGGATATATGTAAGTATGTGATATGTATGTGTATCTATATATTGTGTGTATGTATATATATATAGCCATGGGAAGAAAAGCATGTAAATAGCATTGTGAACTTACATATGTGACTTTTTTTAGATATTCAAGTTCAGCTTACATCATATATCATATATATACTAATTGCCACATTTGTCAATCTTGATTTGCATTAGTTCAGTTTTATGCAATATTTGTCTATTCCCTAAATAGTCAACTATTTGTATATGATTTGTTTTCTCTCCAAAATGAGATATAGGATATTTTTCTGGGGAAAAAAGATAGTATTTTAAAGTCCTGGTTTGAACAGCAGTTCATAATGGAAAACTGGATACAACTGAGTGGCATATACGGATTGAAGGATAAACAAATATCCTACCTCTTGGAAATGTTTATACCTAAGAACAGACTACTTTTTCATATTTTATTTATTTATGCATACAAGAACTAGGGTGCAGGCCAGAGGCGTGTGTGGGGACGGGGGTGGTGGTGGTGGTTGTTGTTGTGAGAGGATTCACCAGAGATAGTGGGGAGCAGAATGGGTAAATCTACTGAAATACACTGCTGAGGAGAGCAGCGGGCGAGACAGGAGAGATCTGCTGTGCCATGTGGGTCAGCTCTAGCACATGCTGACTGGGGATCTAGCACATGCTGCAGTGGCTGCCTATAGCTTCATAGTACTAGGACTTTAACCCCTGGGCCACCAGGGAGGCCCTGAGAACAGACTTTAAAATCTCTTCTGAAGGGATGCATTGTAGGCATAGGTGCACATGAATACAGTTGTTCCTTCTGTGAGATCATTGGGGTTATAACTATTGTCTTCTAAATCGAAATTAAACAAGGGTTTTCTTAAAATATCTCCGTAGTTAGGAAGGGGTGGATTGGGGAGTCTATATCCTTTTTTTCTTGCTGATCCTGATAGGGTTTCTAGCTTTTACCTTGCTTTCTAGCCATCTTCCAAGCAAGCATATTCACACTGCTTTCTCTTTGCTAGGTTCAATTTGGAATCACACTTGCATCTGACAGTCATTGAATTTACATTTGCCATGCTCAAAATGAGAAACTGTATTCATCCATCCATCCACTCATTCATGAATGGATACACTCACAAATGAATCCATTCATTCATTTATTCATTATTCATACATTCATTCTACAATTTCTTATTGAGATATTTGTATTTTCTGGCATCGTGATAAATGCTGTGCTTACAAAGACAAATAAAACATTGTTGGAAATAAGGCCTTGAATTTTTTTCTTTTTGAGAAAGAGCATAGTTTATTGCAAGAGGGTGTTTCATGTGACCAATAGAAAGAAGCAGTCCATGCTCACACTATACACCATGCTCAAGAAGGTACACAGGATGTCTGCTAATCAAGATCAAATGGAACATGGATTCCTTTGAGCAACTTCCCCAACCATCGTCCCTCAAAAGGTCAGGACATGCCCAACCATTTCCTTAAAGGCAATTCTGATTTGCTAGAGATATAGATCCTCAGGGGTGATTTCTTGTTTTTTAATAAAGGACTTTTTTTTTTTAGATTTTCTTAAATCTTCATGTGTTACTTTCAGTCTATATTCTCTCCAGGTCATCAGACTAGCATCTGTACAGGGTACCTAGATGTCAGCACAAGAGGTCATCTTTAGCCAGGAACAACTCGCCAAGTGAGACATCAGCAGCCCCCATGATCCTGCTTGTGTGGATCTGAAAGATGGCTTTTTAAAAATTTTTTTCATTAGGCAGGGAGAACTCCATCTTCTTGTCAATGTGGCCTGGTCTGGTAAGTGCTGGATCCTAAGTTCCTATTGGGTTTGTGGCTATTATAACTTCCAGGTCTCCCCTTGAACCAAATGTATCCAATTGGTTCAATAGTTGCAAGATTGTTCACTGAATTTCTCTCTCACCACCAGAATTAGAGTAAGTTTTTGTCTCATTGCATCAATTTCAGCAATAAATAAGATGGATGTTGCATGTTCTTCAGCAGCCTGAAAGACTTCCTGTATCTGTTTGGGCACATTACCTAGGTGCTTCTGAATAAGTGCTGAGCCAACCATTTCAAGAAAGTAGCAGAGGTTTACCTTGCTACTGCTTTGGCTAATAAGGTTTTACCTGTGCTGGCTTGACCATAGAGTATTACCCCCTCATGGGACTTCATACCCATCTCTTCATAATATTCAGGATGAGTGAAAGGAAGCACCACAGATTCCTTAATTGCCTGGATTTGGTTGTCCGTCCCCCCACAGAGTACTATGGTGCTGGATCACGGAGGCTGTGGTGGTGGGAGATTTATCGGGACAACACATGTGGAAAGAAATCAAATGTTGTACCAAAATGAACAACAATGTAAGAAAATTAAAATAAAAAAATCAATCAATAAAATCCCCTCTTTTCATTGTGTTTCAGTCACTCTGAACTTATTGCCATTCTTCAAAGCTACTTAGGGTCTCTCCATCTTTAGTTACCTCACATAGCCCATCTTCTCCTTTTCTCCATCTCCTGTTCAAGCCTTATCATTCTTCAAACTTTAGTTTAAATATCACTTCTTTAGAGAACACTTCCCTGATTACAACCCTCCAGAATTAGGTAGTCCTGCTACATGCTCTTGGTGCATCCTATTTCTCCAAGATACTAACACAGATATAATTAAGGATGTATTTGCTTAGTAGCTATCGTTCTTTCTAGATTATATGATCCATGAAGATAGAAACAGTGCAATGATGTCTATGTGTCAACTTGACACAAGTGCCCAAAATAAACATTATTTCTCTGTGAAAGTGGTTCTGGAAGAGATTAATATTGAAATTGGTGGGCCTGGGAATGTAGATTGCCTTCCCCAAATTGGGTCATTCTCTATTGGCCATTGAGGGTCTGAACAGAACAAAAGGTAGAAAAAGGAATTTTCCCCTTTTATCCTGCCACACTAATTGAGCTGAGACATCTTATGTCACCTTCTCCTGCCTTAAAAGTAGGATTTAGAACACTAAATCCTCTGATTCTCAGGTCTTTGAAGTTGTAATGAATCATAATGCAGGCTTTTTGGGCCTTCAACTTGTGGATAGCAGACCACAGGACACCTTAACCTCCATAATCTTGTGTGTCATTTCATCAAAATTAACTACCTTTTATATACTTTTATTTAAAATATAAAAGATGTATTTATATGTTACATAATATATATTATATATTTACTATAGATACTATAATTTGTTATACATAAATTATATATGTATACACATACATATAAAATTTGGTTAATTTCTCTGGAGAACCTAACACAAATGTAAATATGCACATAACAGGTATTGAGTACATTTTTATTTTTGTTGAGTAGAATGAGTAAATGACACATGAAATATTTTTTAAACCATTTAGTTAAAGCATATCTCTGTCTCTCAAGGCTTAAGCTTTCTTTGGTTCTTATGTTTGATTGTTTAGATCTTATTTCCTCATTCTATGTTTGTCTTAGGACCACAAATATGTTTTCAATTAATCACTTGTAAATTGACAAGTGAAAATATGTTTTGAATTACAGTAAAGTTAAAGTTGAAGCACGTCAAGGCAAAGACCATCATTATTGTTGTACTTAAGATTCTCTTAGCTAGTCTCAAAGTGGTTTAACATTTCAGAAAAAACCCTATTACCAAATTTATTCAGACTTTAAAACTCAGGCATTCTATAAGATAATTCTTGCTTTCTTTTGTGTCAAAAATAGTTGAACAAAATTAGAAAATGGTTAACACCAATGAAAACAAAAATTGTACAAAAATAGAATTTTTTCCCTGAGAAATCTAAGTTAGGTTGGAAAACAGATAATTTCTCTGTAAGTTATTTCACTACTGCCAATTCCATGCTCTATGCCACAAACAGAAACCATGATGACTATATTCAATCCCAAGGAGAGAAAATGGATTATAGTACCTAAGTGCAGAAATTGTTCCTTAAAAGTAGGAAAAAATACATAGGAAACAAATCTTTTAAAAAAATAAGTACAAGTACAGACAGAGGTTTCCATTTCAACCTTTTTTGAAACCTTTTAACTGAATGAGTAATCACAAATTGGAAAACCAAGAGAGGACAATAGAATCTGGTAATTACATAAGAATTTGTTTTCGGATGGTTCTATGACTTTCAGTTAATTTTGAGCGCATTGCACTTCTATAACCTTACCCCTGAATGCAAAAAATTTCTTGCTACTTTATGATCTGTTTAAAAAACATTTCTATCCTCCATCACACATCTCACTTGTTGGGATTAGCCCTACATTTTCTGACAGGCACCTCTACTTGGATATCCTTCCAGGTCAGTGTGTCCAAAATTATTCTTGAAACGTTTAACACAATGTACTTTACATTTTTTCCATATATGGATGTCTTCTTGCCCTTGAGACAATTAAGGTCCGAATCAGATTCAGTGTTGTGTCCACATCAGTATTAGGCCCAATGCACTGCATTTTGGTGGTTCAGAGATGCCCAGCTGCCTGTTCCAAATACTGAGTGGCTGACTGCCACCTTTCATGAACCTTGCCTGTTTAAAACCTTCAATATTTTTATTCTTCTGGCATGTCATACACAGTCATTCTGATCAAGTTTAAGCTTGGGAGAAGTTATAGTTCAATTAAGGTTAAATCATGTCTTTTATGTTTCCAGGAGTAGTTATCAGTATTCTTCACCGTGCAATAAACCATTCTGTATTTTATTCTCTGAATTTATTTCTGTAACTTCAATGATATTTTTCTGTAAAATTCAAAGCACACATTTTGGTATTTTGATTACATTTTACGGTGATGACATTTAAAAAGACAACTGGAATAGTTCTATGCTTTTTTTCTTTTCTCAGAGTAACAAACACCGACAGGAAAAGCTTTCAGTTGATAATCCATAAAAGCCAGATTGTTTTGTGGATTGTTCATCATTTGTGGTTTAGAAGAAAGTTAGAAAGCACATCCCATGGGTGTTGGCAAGAAAGTGTATTGGACTCTCCTCAGCCATGTTGTCCACCTGGCCTTCATGAGAAGCTGAAATTAATTGAAATCCTTAAAAATGTTCATAACAACTTTATAAAAGGACACCATAATGAAATTAGGTGACTTCAAGAGAATGATCATTTAACTAATTTGAGACACACTTTAGAGCAGTGCATCTAGTCAAAACATAATGAGTGTAATATGTAATTTTTAATTTAATAATAACCACACTGGAAAAAGTAAAAGACACCGGTTAAATTAATTTGAATGATGAAATTTATTTACCCCAATTTGGTTGTCATTAAACATGTCATCAAAATAAAACTTATTAATGAGATAATTTACATTTTCTTTTCATACAGGCTCTTTGAAATCTGGTATGTATCCCCTATTTGCTGGACATGTCAGTTATGATGAACCACAAGCCAAGAGCTCATAGCCAAATGAGCTTAGTGGCTAATTTCAACTCTACAATAAGAAAATAGTGACTGTGCTGGATTCTATTCTTTCCTGATGCCCAGAAGAATGACTGCTTTCATTCTCTAAGGTCTGCCTTGCTCCACACCTTCTTTTCAACTTTGGGTCTCTGTAGGATTGTGCATAATTCCAGAGATCATACAATGAGTAGCTTCACTCAGAGACCAACATGAAAATTTTATCCATTTGATAATCAAACCTATCCTGAGACTAGTTTCATACTTGTATTAAAATAGTAAATGTTGCCACTACACATTTCCTAATGGAAGTTTTTAAAATGCTGGAAGATATGCTAACCAAAACCTCTGCCCCACCCCTGGATTCCCTGAAGATTGAGTATGATTAGTCAAGACCTGATAAAAGCAATTACTACTACATTCAAAACAAATGAATAATTTTCTTACAGCAAAATGGGTTATGGGTTGGATCCTATTCATCACCCGTAAATCTGACAAGTTTTTTTTTATATGCAGAGGGGTGACTCATTATTACTTCTGTATAATAACTGCACATCCTAAAAGCATTATTAGTTTGCATTATGTGTTTCACACAAACATAATCATTGCAATAGATAAGTGAGCTCAAATAGTCAAAGTCTAACATTTTCCTAAATGAGTCTTATTTTCTCTTAGAGAAAATAGTGAGGAGAACATTTTTCTTCTGCAATTATTCAAAGTAGTAGGAAAACCAAAATAAAAAAGAGTAAATTATCCATTAGTCTGTGCCCAGTGAAAGAACATTAGGGGAGTCCCCATTATGTAGGGAGACTTGCACTTGACTATTCTACCAAAACCAGAGTCTCAAAGGATCTCTTGCATTGAAGACTTTCTAGGGCTAGAAAAGGTTTCACACACCTACCGTGAACCCAGGCAGCAAGCTGAAATTTTATTTGTTGATCAAGGAATAGAGGTGGATGAACTCATGCTCAAAAGACACCTCTCCAGGAGCAAGGGAATCCACGGACCTTTTGGGGTGAAGAGGCATGATCCCAGGGCAATGTTTCTGGGGTTATGCACAGAAAGTAGTGATCTAAGTAAAAGTAGGATCTAAGTAACCCCATCCCAGTCTTGCACCTGGCCGAATATTTTCATGTATTCCTTACATCAACATCCTCTCTCTTTCCTTTTATTTGGGTTATTAAGTATGACATAAGCACATTTTGTCACACACTTTCCTGGAAATACATATCAGGCTCTCTTTTCATGCTAAAATCTTTTCCTTTAGGATGGAGTTGAGGGAAAATATCTTTCCTCCTCCTACAGGGCAGAGAATGGATATGTCTTACATCAATGCCCCCCCAAATTTCTGTCTTAATGCTCAGCTACCAACCACATGTGCGATGTGTGAAAGGAGTCTGAAAAATTACACCTCTTTTGCAGACACTGAAAGGTGGTTTCACATCTCATTTTCAAAAGAATGTGGCACCCATTGGTTGCTCAAAACTGAGACCAAGATAGCTCTATGTTTAATATCTATGACATATTAACTACATATGTTCAGATCACATAAAATAGGTAAGGGAGAGAAATTACAGAAAAAGGTATGATATTATTAGAAGTAAAGATTTCTGGAAGTTGTAACAGTTATGAATATGCCTAATAACAATTTCAAAATATATAGCAATTTTTTTTAAACTTCAAATAGAAATTGACAAATCTGCAGCCATACTAGGTTTTTTTAAACATCTTTCTGAATAATAATAGGCAATGAGTTCAAAAATATCTGTAAGGATGAAGAATACTAAAAGAACACAATAAGCTCAGTCTGATGCTACTAGAGAGAACTTTAAAACCAGAAATTGTGTTTCCTAAAAACACACTGTTAATGTTTAAAAGTTGACAATTTTACTAGTTATAAAATAAGTTGCAATAAATATTTGAAAAGTCAACATCATACAAAATAGCGATTTAATTGTGATTAAGTTAAACATAAAGTAATAGTGATATGTGTTGTAATTGTAAAACATACTTCTAAGTAACTCATAAGTCAAAGAAATTATAATGTAAATAGAATACACATAGAACCAAGTGAAATTGTTATCAAAAATAACATCAGCTGAGATGCATTCAACTTTATAATTTAAAAAGCTTCACGGAGTGCTTTGGATGATGGAAAAAGAGGAGATGTTTCCAAAATAATTTTTTTATAAAATTGATGCAAGAATAGAAATTGAAATTTTGAGGAATAGGGTTTATATCTCATGAACAAAGTAGCTAACATCCTAAATGTAATATATTAGCAGTATAAAAACATAAAATAGATTACAATTAAACTGGGTTTATTTATATTAAAATTGTAAGTGTAGTATTCATTGAATGTAAATATGTACTCCTTCAATAAAGGTTAAAATCATATCATTTTAAGAGACAGAAGAAAGCACTTGATAAAATGCAACAACTATAATCATAATGATTATCATAATGATTCTTTAATTTGGTAAAGTGTGTCTATTAAAACCTTTTTAATGAAATCTAATGCTACAATGTCAGCCAGAATAGAAAGTTAAGAAATAAAAATAAAACCATAAGTTTGGAAGGGAAGAAACAAACTATATTTATACAGAAAAGTTAAGCAAACCTTAGATAACACTGGTCAACAATGAGATCATTACTGATTTAAAAAGAACCTAATCTGTAGTATTTCAGTGTGTTGAACATGAATATAACCTTGAAAATTTTTTATTAGGTCTCGTTTTGAAGATATTTCATATAATTAATTTTGTATGTTTCACCGTGTCAATTTATCCAGTAGGACTGCATCAACATCCTAAATCAGCCTAGAATTATGTAATATTGCATCGCACTGCATAATACCATCATGCACACATCATCCAGAGTTGATTGCATCGTTTTCTGATGCAATGCAATACTACTTACAGGCAGATGCTGAAGTAAGCTGACATCAGCAGTGCACTAGATAAAGCCCTGTCGGAAATATTGAGCACTGAAAATATTTCAGACTTTGTGCGAGACAGTTTAAGCTACTGTTCCATAGAACTGTTATTATTTTATCCATTTAGGCACAATACAGAACAGTAATGCCTTGAAAGTGCGTTAATAGCATGGACAATTTCTGCTCTATTTGTGGGGAAGTGACATTTGCCAAGCAGAAGATAAGTACCACTTCTCAAGTGAAGGCTTATCATCTTGACTTTGGATGAAAGGTTGGTGACCAAGACAAGCTTTGGGCCCCACATATATGCTGTGCTACATGTACAACGCAGCTTTCACAGTGGTTACATGGCCAAAGACCATCAATGCCACTTGCATTTCCCATGGTGTGAGAGAGCCAAGCAACCACATAAAAGACTGTTACTTCTGCTTGGTCCTGCCTCTTTCTAGCGGAATAACAAAGCAAAAGAAGTCAAGAATAGTCTACCCAAACATTCCGTCTGCTTTGAGATGACCAGTTCAACAACTTGCTGCAGGGTGATGCTAAACAAGCATGGAATGTTTTTCGCTTAGTGTCTACAAACTTTCTTGGGAATATTAGGGCAAAAAACTACAAGGAACTAGTAGAAGACATGCTGATGCAGTATCAGAAACTTGGCTGCAATATGTCTCTAAAGATCCACTTCCTTCATTTCCATCTGGATTTCTTCCCTAAAAACTGTGGTATGGTTAGTGATGAACATGGAGAACATTTTCATCAAGATATCATATCAATGGAACAAAGATACCAGGGAAAATGGTCCACTACAATGCTGGCTGACTACTGCTGCACACTCCCCAGAGATGTTCCTGAGCAGCTGTACAAGAGACAAGCGAAAAATCTAAGAAGTAGTCTAAGACTTGATTGTTTTACAGGTATTAACCATAGGCCTATATTTGGCATGAATTTTGTGATGTAAACATCAACTTATTGCAGATTACAAAAAAAAACTAGAGCCAAAATTAGAATTTGACTGTCATATTTGTGTTGAGCACATACAAATTGATAGAAAATGATTAACTTTATTTCCGTAACATGACTCTTGTAAAACTTTGTTGGCCAGTGATTGGCATGCATTTCATGATGTAAACATCAACTTATTGCAGATTACAAAAAAAAATACAACCAAAATTAGAATTTGACTGTCATATTCATGTTGAGCACATACAAATTGATAGGAAATGACTAATTTTATTTCATTAATATGACTTTTGTAAAAATTTGTTGACCATTGTAATCAATAGACTTAATCAAGATTGCAGGGCATAAAATTCGTATGCCAAAGTTAATGGTTTAATTTCATATATTTTTATATATTCATTATATACTTTATAAAAGTAAGGAAATGGATACTAAAAGAAGTAACATTTCACATTAACAAAACTATAAGGCACTCAAGAAAAATATCTTATGCATTTCATAAACTATTTTATGGAGGGGTTAGATAAATTGGGTGTGTTAATTATATGGTGAAGGATAGAATTGGACTTTTAGTGGTTAACTTAAAATAGTATATATAAAAGCTTATTTTTAATGATATACACCTGAAACATATAATCATGTGATGTTACTTCAGTAAAATATTAATAAGATGAAATAAACTTCTTCAAAAGGGAACCAAAAAAAGAAAAAAATAGAGTTCATCACAGTATCCCTTAATGCAACATGAATGTATCCTTAAAAGAAGAAATTTAACAGACTTGAGGAAGGAAGACAATGTGAAGAGACACAGGAAAAAGTCATCATTTACAAGTTCAGAAGAGGCTTAAACAGATCCTTCCCTGATAGTCCTCAGAAGGAAACAACCCTAGTAATATTTTGATCTTGCATTTTCAGTCTTCAAAACTATGAGACAAAAAAGTTTGCTTGTTTAAGCACCTGGTTTGTGGTATGGCTAACAAATACACTTACAATAAAAGAATGCAAAATTTATAAAGGAAGATATACCATAACCTTAAAAATGGTTGCCTGTTTGGGTTTGATTAAGTAGAAGAGGACTTCCAATTTTATTCTACAAACTTCCGTGTTATTTTAATACTTATATGTGTAAAATTATATATAGTTATACTTATATACTTTAATACTCACAATAAACAAAAATACCCATCTGTTCTCCATAATTAGTCGACAGACTCAGCATTAAAGATAAAAAATTTAGAGGTGATTATGGAAAATTGAATTATAATTTCCCAATTATTGTTTCTTCCTATTGACAGAATTATATACTCCTGCTTATTGTCATGTGAATTGCTGCTGCATTATGTTACAAAAATGTATGTCTTTAACTTATTGACATTGGACTGGGCTCCAGGCTATTCTTTGGCTTTGGGATGTGAGATGTGATACTTATCATTTTGAAGTAGAAGTTTCAACTTGAATTGTGTGGGTTGCCCTTACTTGTTAAAATTGCATGTCTCAGATAAAGGATATGACAACTGCCTAAGTCTCTGGACTGAGAGACAGATCCTACCAAGCCAAGGTGAGTCAAGCAAAGCCAAGCACAAATAGAGCAAAGCTGAGACATAGTTGGCTTGTAGCTCTATGAACATGAGCAAGAAGAAATAAACATTTGTGGTTGTTAGTCACTGATATATTGGCATTGTTTACTGCTTGCCACAGAAAAAGTTAATATGCTGATCAAGATGAATATTATTCAAAAATGTGGTCTAATGTTAGACTGTTTTTCAGCAACAAGGTAACTCAGTCTGCCTTTGTGGGGAGGAACAAAGAGTAGAATGACTGGCCAGCTGTGTGTAAGTAAATCCTGCCTCACAGAAACCAGAGAAGTGGGGAACAAACATTCACCCATAAGATACCTTGGTCAGAATGGCTTCAAGTTATAGGGATGAGCCATTGAAGTGGGTATTGTTGCAATAAGTAAGGAGGTTCTCCCACATCATTTTGTTCTAGATCATTTTTCTTTCTCCTTTGTCCAGCTTGAATGAATCTATCATCCCAAGGCAGTCTGCAGCCTTATGCTGGACGATGCTAAGCACGCTCACGCAGAGTTCATGCTCCCAGTCCTTGGAAAACGGCCAGGTGTCAGCTACTAGCTTGAAGATTTAGCTAGAGATTCCTTGGTAAATTGTTAAGGAAATGACACAGATCAAACAAATCCACCCAGAAGGTAATCTGATAAAGACTTGTTCACACAATCAACTTTAACTCCAAATCCGATTCCATACCTTAACATACAATTTTCAATTTTAGTGTATTACTCCAACTGACTTTCCCCCCAAACCCAGATTCACATTCCTTTGGGTAGAATTCTTACTCTGCATCATTTAGATGCTCCCTCAATATTCCTGTACGTCAGTGCCCATAGCTACAGCTAAGTCCCATATAAGAACTTCAATAGGTTTTTATGACAAGGGACCCATTCCATACCATTTACACCTGGAACTAGTCATTAATGTATTCTTATCTTTTTTTTTTTTCAAGTCATCTCAATGCTATCGCTAATTAGATACTAAATAGGTCAAGAATGTATAGTCACCGGTTGTGTCCTGCGGTCTGTTGATCAGTCAGAAACCCTGTGTACTCAGATATTCACAGAATAAGTTTAGCTACACTTTTTCTTCCTATAGTTAGTTGATTCAGAACATTATCTGAGAATCTGGGTTCCCAGTGATCTCAGTCAGGCTTGTTCTGTGAATACCATAGTGAATACCACATAAACAACATTATGCCTTAGATTCCTTAATTCAACAGGTATGAATTGGACAATGCCAGGCCTTATGCCAAACAATTACTTTTAGCATCATGCTGGGCACAAGGATGAGATATTCTCTGATGGATCTATCTATCTATGTATCTATCTATCAGTCATTTACCTATTGGCCTGTATAATGGCAGGCTGGATTACAACAGTGTTTTTCTGGAAATTAGCCATTCCTGAGACTTGGAATCCATTGTACTTTATCTGAGGTGACATTAGGCAAGATGGCTTAATCTGAGTGCCACTCAGCCATGATTTGCAGAGTCCTACTACACTAGAGTAACAAATTCATCTTAGTTAGAATTTAGGCATACAGTCATAGCTAAGAAGATCTAAAGTAAAGTTCATTCTGACCTATTAGTATTCAATTACAGTTGCTGAGAGCACAGATTCATCCTCCTAAAGGTACAGTGTTCAAATGAAAATAGGTAAAAATTTTTATCCAGTCCTTCATGACTTTTTCTGAGTGTTCCTCATGGCAAGTCTGTGCTTGGTTCCTAAACCTCTCCCCAACACCTGCAGGAGAGCTGCCATTTTCACAATTCTTTACCGTATGGTCCTCTTGCCCCCCAAGGAGAAGAAGTTGTCCCAGAATTTCATAAGGGCACTTTTCAGACATCTCTTATTCCCTGTCTCTAGAATGTAGACGATGGAATGATTTTTAAAAATAGAAGCCAAAAATCAGCAGACAATTGTTAAAGTAAATCTAGGCCTTGAAGTTTCTTGGACAGCATAAAAAACTAGAAGTGAGACTATTTTTTATTAACATGTGTGGGACAGAGGAAGAAAAATAGAAGAGAAAAAAAATAATATCCTGGTTGCCTTTACTATAAATTCAATTGTTTTCATAAACCTTGTGCCCAGGCTCCATTTATCCCATCTCAGTTTGAGCTGCCCCAAAGCAGGCAAAGTTACGAGAGTGCACATGTTATTTGGCAGATGATCCTAGGAGCACCATTGAGGGAATGGGCAAGGTGAGACAGGAAAAGGAGAAAGTCAACAGATTGTACATTAAAGATCAGGTTTCCGTTGTGGAAAATTGGAGCTCAATCTTCCTGAGAGCTGACTGAGGTACTATTGTAACCATGGCTGAAGCCAAAATAGGTGGTGTCCCACGGAGGGGGTTGCTGACGAGAATAATTAGCCCCAGGAAAAATGCTAAAACGTATCCCAGTTTGGAGTGCAAACTGATAAGAAAAGGGACTGCAAAAGGAGCACAAAGAGCATTCAGCTGCCATGATTTAGAGTTTGGGATTTGGCTGACAGGAGCTTCGAGCTGCCAAGATATAGAGTTCTGAATTGAGTGTTTTGGAATCTTTAGTGACTTCGGGGTGAGTGACTTTTGGTCCCCACCGCGCCAGTCTTCAAGAGGAAAAGTTTAAAGGCTTTTCAAGTAGCCGAGTGACAGAAACTACCCCCGGTTTTTGTTATTGCTACAGCCAAGGATAGAAGGAGAAAACCAGAGCTGGGCCCCTTGCTAAAATGCGTGAGTGTAGCCATTTGATGGGCCATTTGGCCGCTATGTCTGCTGTTTTGAGTGTCACTGGCCTGGTACTGTATGGGTACATCAAGGCAGCCCCGGGAACATCTCCTATTGTGTCTTCTGTTGTCCTTGTGAGTTGGAACCTGGCCTGCTCACAAGTAGGTTGTTGTGTGTAGGCAGAAGCAGAAAGATGCCATCTCGGACACATGGCCTATTGTTTGGGAGAGGAGCTCCCCGTCCTCAGTGGCATAAAGATGCCATCTTAGCTGTTTTTTTGGGGGGACTTAAAAGACCAGACATTGCTTTGGGTGAGGTAAACGGCCATTTTGGCCTCAGTGACTCTTTGTTTTTCCCTGGTTTATTAAATAAATCCCATTGTTGTTGTTTTCTGAGACTGAGTAGTTTTGTACTTATGTGCGCCCTGGCGAAGAACTAGGACAATGACTGGTGGTGGACTATTTGGGCAGTCTCCTTGGCTGGTTTTAGTGCCCTTCCTGCCCTGTGTTACTATGTGGAATATACCTCAGATTTTTTTCCCAAGAAGACTATCAGAAACGTTGAGGAGGTATTTATCCCCTTATACTGGTCCTTCCTTTGGAGATGGTTTCCTTGGGGACATATCAGAAGTAACTGATACTTCTGAGCTGCCTTCTGTGGGCTAAGCAAGTATTCATAATTCTGGAGAAAGCAGAGTAAAGTTAGGAAGTTACCAGCATGTGTGAGAACTGTACCCCACAACTGCAAATAAACTCAAAGGGGAGCTGAAAAGATGGAGTTAGTTATTACCAGTGTGTATTCTCAATCCCAGGTGGTTTCTTGAGACTCAGTAGCTTTTGTTGAACTGGTTTTTGCCTCAACCCTTTAGTGTTTCTCAGGTGGTTTGGGGCATTTTGAAGTATGTATAAGACTGTCTGAAGTGTCTATATTCAATGTCCACTCTGGGAATGCAAATATAGCTGAGGACCCAATCTGTCTGCTATCTGGCTTGGGCATGGCACAGAGCTTTGAGAAATGCTACAGAATTCCAGGACTTTTTTATTTTAATTTTATCTCTTATACTCAGGAAGAATTTGGATACCTTTTTAATCAGGTGATTTTTATGACCCTGTTGCTTGAAATATATTTTGTAAACCTCATTCTGTTTTATATTAGAAATTCCGCCAAATAGCTGAGGGGCCAGTCTTCAGAGTCTTTGTGTAACTTTTGCATTTATAGGCATATAAGTGGTCAAATAAATTTTCCCAGCCACCCATAGTCTTTTCTTCAAGATCTCATTATCTTGTTCTTAAATGTTTAGACCCACCTCCTCCTTTAGATCAAAAGAGATTCTCAGCCTAGTCCTCCACTCATTTAATGAAAGATTTATTCTTTTTATTTGCTCCCCACTCACCATATTTTGTTAAAGTATTATGTATTAAAGATGAACTATTTCTGTTAACACACATAACAATCTGATATAGTCTTCTAAAGACTAGCCCTATCTTCTAAAGACTCCCCATTTTCAAAGGAGCTGTTTGGTACTTTGTTGGTAAAACTTTATTCACACTGCAAATCATCAAAATCATCGCTTATTGTTAAATTAAGCTGTGAACCTTGGAGATTTCAAGCTCTTTGTCTCAGAGTCCTTTGAATTCTTATTTTGTAAGTTCTGTTTTTCTTAGTTTGGGTGAAAACATACATGTTACACATGACATAGAATATTCATGGTGCTCTTTCAGTTCCTCTAGTAAACTGGACCATTGTCTTAACTGGTTTTTATCTCAGGTACTTTCTCTATATCTGCATATTTCAAATTTGGTACATGACTCAGACAATATTTGGAATAGCTCTTATCTATATGATACCAGTTTCTTTTTGACAGAAATTTTGATCTGTGGGATCAAGCTATATTAGTCAGGATTCTCGATAGAAACAGAAGAAGTAGATATATATGTGAAATTTATTATAGGAATTGACTCATTTAGTCATAGAGGCTGAGAAGTCTCACTGCTATCAGCAATCTGGAGAATCAAGAAGCCCAGAGTTGTAATTCAGTCTCAGTCTGAAGACCTGAAAAGTAGGTATCCAATGAAAGTTCCAGTATAAGTCTGAAAGCCCAAAACCAGCAGTACTGATGCCCAAGGACAGGAGAAGATGGATGTCTAGCTCAAAAGAGAGCGCAAATTTGCCCTTCCTCCATCTTTTTATTCTTACAGAAGACTTCAAATGGGTTGGATGATGCCCATCACATTGGTGAGGGCAATCTTTTCTCAGTCTACTAATTTCAAATTCTAATCTCTTACAAAGGCTCTCTCCTAGGCATACTGAGGAATAATGTTTATCTGAGCATCCTTCAGTGCAATCAAGTTAACCACAAACATAAGAAATTATGTGTAATTCACAGACCACTACTCTGACCAATGTGTGGGGTCATCTATCAAAACTTTGTGCAAAGACAAATGAGATGGGTTCATCAGAAAGATAATTTGTCTGGACTGAAAGTTCTCCCTGTAATTTAAGCACTCTTATTACTGCTTGTGATAAACGACACCTAAAATTGATTATCAGTTGAGTTCAAGGATATTCCTAAATGCATGGTAATGATTGGTTACAAAAACATTGCTCAATTCCCTTTTTTACTTTCCTCTAACTATACTGGTTATCAGGTAGGGTCCTTAATATTCTAGGTATTTATTTCAATATGTAACTCCACCAGGCATATTAACTATTCTAATTCTTAAAATGTTCATATTTCTACCAATTTTTGAAGAAGAATTACTAATACAAAGTATCTACTTAAATCTCTTGGATTTCCTTACCTAATGGATGGGTGACTGAGGTTTGATGGGGACTCATGCGCATACCCTGAAGTATAGACCTGCCCAGATTGTAGATTCTTATAATTGCTATACAGAGATCTGTGTAGAGTCTCAAGATAAAATATACCAGGCAATGTGGTTATTACTGAACTCCCTTATAACATTAACCCTTCCAAAAATAAATGGAAGAGGTTTGTTATATTTGGTATATATATTCTCATCCATCACTCCTACATCATCTCCAATAGTATTTTTCGAACAATCAATATTTTATCTCAACACAGCCAAATACTCAGGAGAAATAAACCACAGGTTTTTTTCCCCCACAATATATTTATATTAGCCTATGTACTGTGAAATTATGGTAGCTTTTATATAGTGAAATATCATCTACTATTGTAAACTACTTATATAGCCACAATATATAAATAAGGAAGTATTCATTTAAGGAAGGAAACAGTATGCCAAAATATCAAATTTTGTTCTTTCTATTTTAGACTTTTCTTAGGGGGATGATGCAAAAGATTAACAATAATTATAATTATTATTATAATAATAGTAAATATAAATAAAAATAATACATCTCTGCAGTACTTACTATATGTAAGTATTCTATTAAAGACTTTAAATGATTTGCCTCATCTGATTCTAACACTCTTTCATGAGGTAAGTACCTTTGTCAGCCCACACTCAGATGAAGAAACTGAGGTTCCCAAGAGGTTGACTAACTTGCTTGGTTTCAGCTAAAAAGCAATAGATCGGAAGTGCAAACTCTGCCTGACACAGAGTTTGTGTTTAATAGCATTTTATGGTGTTGAGTCAGCTATAGGAAAAACAACATTAAGAAGGCCATTAATTCAGGAAGTACTTAATGAACCCCCTTCCCCCCCGGTCTACCCCCAAGTAATGCACAACCACTTGGCCTTTGACACTGATCATTTAAATATTTGTTTCAGATATACTACACTATGTACTGGTGACTAATGGAGTGTTGATATTGACCTTTTGATGAATGAGATAAATGTACTGTTCTTTGAGATATTGATGCTACTGAAACAATCCAACCATAAAGGGGCCATGAACTTTAAGTTGATTTCCTAATGGTGATGATGCACTAGCTATGATTTCCTCTGAAATGTTCACTTCATTTTAGGAGGTCATAATCCTTTTTATTTCCACTGTTGATACAATTATGTGGGGATAAAGTAAATAAACTGGCCTACATAGATACTGCCCACATCCTTGCCTTCCCCTAAACTATGATCTGACTGACTGAACTGACTAAAGCAAACTGAACAGTTCTAGTTAATAATTCCACCCACTACCCACCATCTGCCTGGATTTTGCAAGACAGTTTCTAATGAAATTTCAAAGATAGGATATTATAATTATGAAACCTAAGAACATTGTTTTAGTCCACTGTAGGCTTAAACTGTACTGTCAATGTTCATTCTCTGTAGCTATCAAGTATTAATCTTCTTTACAGTCCATGATTGACTATGGAATGACTATGTAATAACCAATCAGCCATTTAAGTTACTTCAGATTAAAAAAAGGGTGGTACTTTCTTCATAGTAAATAATTAATGGAGATTATTATCACATTGACTTGACCCAGTAAATATTTCATTATATTGCAGCTTTGGGAATTCTGAGTTGTGGGATCTCTGAAAACGGGATGCTTGCATCTTTGTTAGAATTCCAAATAAGCATATTTCAAACTCTTTAAATCAAAGAGTCCTTTTGGTCAAATATTTACAGATTTTTAAACCCCAAGATAGGACAGTAATTTGGTCATGGATTTTTTTTTTTAATCTGTTAGTCAGGTTTAGCACTCTGGACTTCTTATATTAAACTCCCATAATTATTTGACTATTTGTTTGATTAGATTTTGGTACTTCTGGCAGTGGCTGAGAATATAGTAATGCACAAGAATATGCAGGATATAGCATGCTTAACTACACATAAATTGTTACTTTATCAATTTTAATTTTTTTTAAAAATTCTACCATTAAAACATATTTATTTGGAATGATCAAGTAAATTAAACAATATTTTTGATACAATTTAAGGACAGATAGCTACATAAAAGAGAATGAGATTTTTCTAGAACATAGCTTCAAAGAAAGCTGTGATATCTTTAAAAATAGCCTCTATTGAGGCCCACTTTAAAATGTGGGATAATGACCACCATTTACTGTCTTTCGATACAGCCCCAATGCTCCTTGTACTCTATTTGGGTTAAACTATCTGTTCTAACAATCTAGTAGGTCTTTATATATGATGTTCTTTCTGTCAGAAGTGTTCTTCCTCACTTGATCACTCTAGCAAACTTGCCCTTTATACCTCTGCACTAAGATTTTTGTTTCTCTAGGACAATGTTGAATGTTCATGTTTCCATACTTTTAACACCCTATGTGCATGTTTCTACATTGCAATGCATTTATCCATCCATTCATCCATCATCCATTCATCTAACATTTTTAAAGTATATATTATGTGATAGACAATGTGTCAGGATAAAGACTAAGATACAATTAATGCAAAATCTCTCTTATCCAAAAGTTTTTAAAAATGTTATTCAGGGCTTCTTAACCTGAACACTCTAAATGAGCTTTTCAAGTTTCATTAAATTGATAAAACTTTTTATACAAAGTTATAGGTATGTAGATATACGAAGTTTTCAGCAAAGATGATTTTTAGATTTCGGAAGGGAAATCTAAAAGGATTTTTCTCAGGGAAATTAGTAATGCCAAGAAAGTTCAAAACTATTGATTAAATAGGAAAAAAAATCAATTGATTATAATGGATTATATAATCAATGACAAAATATGTATGGGGCCAAATATGGTGTCTGTGTGATAGAAACCAGAAAGTAGTCATGCTATATGAGAAAATATTTGGGAGGAGTTGATGTCTGGCTGCAGCTGATTTATTCTTGAATCTTTTTTTAAATTCCTCATCAGTCATCTCCCCCTAAACTGACAGAAGTCTTCTTCCATCTCCCAATTTACAAAAACCACTCTGGTAAAAGTTATCAGTGACATCTCTGTTGCTAAAACTAGTGAAACCATTACCTATCTTGCTTAACTTCTAGGTGACATATGAATTTCCCTCTTTTTATAAATTTCTCCCTTCTTTGTTTTCCTGATTCCTCATTCTTGTAGCTTCCTTCTACTTTTTGAAAGCCAACTTTCTAAGGATTCCATCAATTTTTTTCCCCTCCTACTTTGTCAGTTCTATTCCTAGATGACTCATGCACATTCATGGCTCCAGAGAGCACCTTAGTGCCACTGCTTCATAGATTCTATGTCTCCTCCACACAGTGACTCGGGAACCAAGCTTGTTCATGTAGTTTATTTTCCTTGGAGTCTTTTATATCTAGTCACGGAGGAAAAGAAAATGTAGATGGTTATGAGCATCCGTAGCAGCACATTGTATCAACTTTGAGGGAGACTGAGAAGTGTGGGCAAGTACATGGAATATTGCTTGACCCACCCCTAACACTGCCTTTGTATTTAATATTTTCTACTATCTCAACCACTGTGTATATTTTCCTTCATAATTAAATAATTGTCTGGGTATTCAGCATGGATTAACTGCAGTTTTAACAGGAATTCATATTTCTTTTGTAACCTCCAGTGTAAGGAAGGGGAAAGCTAGATGATATGTGTCTTTCTTTGTGCTTAGGGACTAGAAAAAAGGAAATGGATGTCAGTAGAGATTCAATGTGAAAGCAAACAAAATTTCTCTGATGTGGTGATCAGCTTTATTTGACTAGGCAAGACAACTTACTTTGCACATTAATCCTCAAAATCCAGGAAACTTCATTTTATCTATAAACATAAATAAACTGAACTTGAATTTGTCAAATCCAAGCGCTCTCTTAATTCTTTTACTGATGATTATGTTTCTGAGTGCCTTTTTTCATTAAAATTGTGTCTACTAATAAATAATGACAAGAAACTCTTAAAAAATTATTTGACTAAATATGTCCTACATAATTATGTTCTAAATCAAATTTGTCTTCTATTGTTACTTATCAAATTTCCACAGTTTTGTGAACAAGCGAAATTTTGGGTTCCATCATGTAACAAAGATGAACGTATTTATTGACCCAATGGAACAGATTTAAAATCACAGCTTATAAAAGGTAGCCATTTCTCCAACGTATGACTAACCTTATCAACTTAATGCATGTGCAAGTTAAATTTATTGTGAATCCTTTTCTTACACTCAAAACTTTTATGGTGTTCAAAGAGTAAGTTATGAGAAAATTCTGCATATAATGATAAGTTATAGTGGGAGAATTTTATTATGTGTGTGCCTCTGTTCGGTGCAAACAAGTCTGCAAAGCCATTGAACTCACATTGATCTTTCTCATGCTGGGGAGGGGAGGGGAGGGGAGTACCTGCTCTTGTGAAGATGTCATCCATTCCTCCACCCTTGCTTTATCTCGTTCCTCCTCCCCCTTCCAGGGCAAAATGTCAAATGACTGTCTGGGAACTTCCTGAAATATGCTTCCTCTTCTACAAGTAAACCTGCTCCTCCTGCCCTTGAAGGTAAAACTGTCACCACCATAATGAAGCACTTCAAATGGTCACTGGATTTCACAGTTTCTGGAATAACTGGACTATATTTAGGACTAGAAATCTGGAGTTCTCTGCTGACTCTGGGGCATTCAAATAAGAAAAGAGCAACCATATTTTATCCCCAAAAATGACATAAAGGAAAACAAACTGATGTGTTTCCCACATGGCAGCCTGCACAGTGAGAGCCATTGTTCCCCAGGAGCTCCACATGACACTGCCCCGCTGTGCCGGATGGACTGGCTTGTCCTCAGTTTACAGCGGTGAAGTCATAGCAACTGAGGCCCCCTCCCTTCAGTGATTTTCCTCTCTACTTGCACTGAGCTGTTTCCTGATATACCTGATGTGCCTGGATTCAAAACTATAAGGAGAAGAAAGAAGATTGCTGATACAGTCATTTTGTCCTTGGCAGAAATAATCTCTCAAGAACAGTCTAGAAAGGTGCTATAAATTGGCTACTGAAAGAGAAATCACTGAGATAATTAACAGTGGTTTAGCCTGTTTAGTGGAAAACAGTTAACAATGTGTAGATTTTCAAAATATTGATCCATAATTTTAGACAAAGCTAAAGAAAATAGTTTATGCTGCTTAGAAGATGTTTTAGAGATAAATGGGAACTTCTGTGGGAACCACATCAAACAAAAGCATAACAACTTTTAAGGAAAAACCAGAACAATTGCTGGTGTGCATGCCTAAGTCACACATTATTTGCCAAACCAAACAAATGAGGCCTGTTGACAGCTTCAAGGTACTTCCCAGGCCCCAGTGGCCTTTTCCTAGTAAGAGCAGAGCTGACCTTCAGGAACTGATCCCAGTCTTCGTTGTCACTATCTCATTGTCTAACAAGTCTTTCTGCCTTCTAGAGCCAGCCTCTTCAGAAAATAACAGAAAGAAGGAGCGAAAACAAAAGTACAGTTTCTGCTTCAGTTCAACTTTCATGGGCAGAGGTGGTCTGTGAGGGGCAGAGATTTCCTAACATATGGTGGTATGATGGGATCAGCAAGCAAGAAACCCCAAAATATCATCTCCATCAGCTTGTCTCAGTATCTCATCAATAAAAGTTAGGCCTAAATCTTTACTGCAAGTCTGTTGTTGGTGAGGCATCATGCTATGAAATAAGGATACAAAGAAAAACATGAGCTTCTTAAAGTATAAAACTGCAATGGATCACAAGAGAGCAAGTTGCTCTTCTTTGCCCCAGTGTCTCTCTGAAGCATTATTATTGTAAACTCTTAATTATCTGTCCAACTTGGGCCTTGAAGATTGGCCTTCATATTAGTAATTCCCATAGTGGCAGTGACTGATGCAGAGCTGGACCCTCATTCATGAGTGATGAACAGTGAATAAATGAATGAGTGAATGAATGACGGTACATACAGCACAGCTTCTCAGTCAACAGATAGCTATTGTTTAAATCCTTTCTAACAAAGACGCAGTCTTTGGAAAGTCTTAGGGAAGAGCAGAACAGACTGAGCTAGCACTGGGGGCAGCCTCCAGAGAGGCCACACGGGAAGAGAGTACAGCTCTGGGCTACAGGCCACTGAGGACAGCAGCTCCAAGAGAGGAAGAAAGAGTACTGGTCGGAGAACCAGGACATCCTCCTCCAGTTTGCATTTGTGCCAAAGCTGTGCCTTTTTAAAGATTACTTTGCTTTAAATAAAATTTAAAAGCAATAGTTATTGAAGACAAATATTTCCATGTTAATTTCCCATAAATAAAGTGTTTTTAGGAGACGTGCCTTGGCTTACCAGTGAGGAGAGGCTGTAGGTCTCCCTGTGAGCTCGATAGATGCACTGACATTCGGAATTTGAAACCCACAATATTTTTATTTTGGACACTATTTTTTTCTTTTTTCATTTGTGGCTCAAATGTGTTTGGTCATCTGTGTGTAAGAGAACATACACTTTCTGGAGTTCTCCTTTTCTGAACATAGGAGATGACAGATCCAGCAGGCAGGAGCATTTCTCCTGGAAAGCGCTGGGACTCCACTTTGGCTATCCTTGCGAAAGCTGAGATATTTGCAAAGTCATGTAATGCCTTAGGACCACAGCCAGTTGCCCAGTCCGCTGGTGATTCAGATTCAGAAAGGCGATCACTCTCGAACACACTGCCATCTGTCGGTAGTGAGAAGTATAGCGAGAAAGGCAAAAACAAATGAGGCCTATCCCAGGTAACTCGTGGAAGCAATGCTGAAGCAACCACCTACTTCATTGTTAGCTCGGACAAAACAAGAGAGAACAAAATAAATCAACCTTTCATGAACTTGCCTACCTTGAAATTGTTTTCACATTGAAACTATTTCAGTCCCTACTGGCAACTATTAATATATAACCTATTACTGTATTAATATCATTATGAGAACTTTAATGTTCTCAGTTTGAACATGATCCTATAATACAAAAACATACAGCATATGTGTGGTGGAGCCTCAAAACAATAAAAATGTACTTGCCTTATGATCTAATAATTCCACCCCTAAGAAGCTTAAAGGACATAAAAACTAATTTGAAAGGAAACTACACTCTATGCTTATTGCAGCAATATTTACAATAGCCAAGATATGGAAACAATCTGAATGCCCAAAAACACATGACTGGACCAAGAAGATGTGGTTTATTTATACAATGGAACACTACTCAGCAATCAAATAGATAAAGCCATGCTATTTGTAGGAACATGGATAAAGCTAGAAGGAATTATGCTAAATGAGTAAGTAACAAGGAAACAGAAAAAAATATTGAATGGTCTCATTTATAGGTGGAGCATAGGAAAACCAAACAAAAGCTCAGGAAAAGTCAAAACTTGCAAGCTGACCATAGTCTTGGAGCAAACAACAAAGGATGGGGAGGGAAAAGGGTCAAAATGGGGGAGGGAAGAGCACAAGGGACTGTGGTGATAGATCATGAGTGATTTGGTGTGGGAGAACCATGGGGACTCCACTTGAGGGGAGAAGAGTGATGTAAGAAAATAAATAAATTATAAAAAACAAAAAAGGAAAAACACACAGCTTAGGTTGCCCAAGAGCCAGGCAATTTGCAAGTCATAGCACATTTTTCACAAATTAAACCCAAATTTGAGAGGACCTCTGCTATGTGCCAGGCCTTTTTCTGAGTGGCAGGGACACACAGTAAGTGAACAAGATAGACATGGTTTCTGTCCATGGATGTTGCAGTCTAGTGTGTCAATATGTGGGATAAATGCTAAAAAGGCACGGGATGCTCTGAGGGTAAAAGAGGAATTTTACACATCTGACATCAAAGCCTGCCTCCTCAGGAAGTGATATTTAATTGAGGAGCAGAAGGAGGCCAAAAGTTAGTTGTAGAGGGTGGTCAAGGGCTGCTTCCCAGAAAAAGGAATGAATCAGTATAGTCACAGCCCAGATATGTGTTCTCATGTCAAGTGGGTTCTTGATTTGCCTAAGTTACTTCACACTAGTTAAAAGTTATATTTATGTCTGAAAATGTAATACTGTCCACTCAAGGAGGGGCTACAGGAGGTGTATGGTAATAGGGAAAGCACAGGATTGAGAAGTTGCAGAGACTTAAATTCACATCCAATTGACTGAAATTTCAAATAGCTTACTTTTTGAGACAATTTGTTTTTAAGATGGGAAGAACTGAATCTAGGCTTGCTGATTTCTCACCAGGATAAAAATGAATATTTAATAGCCTAAGGCAGTCACACACAATGCAGACACAAATGTTACATTGTCTTGTCACCTTAACTACTTCAGAATCATTGAAACTTCCTCAGTTTAGGAAGGCTCTTTCAATCACAAGGATGAACTTATTGTTTCCAAAGTTATTTTGAGTATTCTTGTGATTAGCATGTGACACTTTTGATGCATCATCAATTTCCTAAAATTGATGACTAATAAATTTGCTTGAATGTGGTGCTTTAGCAAATGACTGCCCAAACTGTTTTTGTCACTCATGTAACAAAGTCTAAGCAGAATGGAAAGATGTGTGTATACTTAAATATTTGACAGAAAATTTCTTCATTGATTATCCAGAATCACTCCAATTGGCTTCACCATTACATCATTCAGCCTTAACTATGTGGAGCTGATCACAGATTACTCTCCAAATAGCCCAGAGTGTGTGTAGTTGGGTAAAGGGGTGGGGGAGCACAATAACATATGCTATTACCTGCATTAGAGTATCTTTCTTTTTTTAAAAAAAGGACTTATTTATTTATGCATATAAGCTGGGGTGTAGGCCAGAGGTGAGGGGTGGTGAGAGGATTCGCCAGAGACATAGTGGGAAGCAGAATAGGCAGACTGACTGAAGTACACTGCTGAGGGGAGCAGCGGGCGAGTCAAGAGAGGTCTGCTGCGCCATGTGGGAAGCTCCCTGGCTGGGTATCAAACTCATGCTGCAGTGGCTCTGGATAGCTTCATAGTGCTGCACTGAACCCGCTGCACCATCTTGGAGGCCCCATTAAAGTATCTATGCTTCTAAACTTTGGCTATTCTTACGGATTTAAGCACATATGTTCAAACTTACAGCAATTGTTTCTAAAAATGGTGATAATCCATAGTAACTTAAATCCATTTTATAATACTTAAATGCCTTCCATTAAATATCTCCTGGAAATATTAAAGATTGACGGGATCTTGGCATCACCTTGACTAACTTATTATTCTACAAATAAGGAAACTGAAGCACAAAAATTGTAGTTTCCTAAAGCTAAAGTTTGTTAGAACATGAATTCTCATGCAGCCCAACTCACTACATTTTCTACTTATTTCTGCTATATCCCCATTTCACACAGTGGTCTGTGTATGAATTCTTTCACTTAAAACCGATGTCATAAAATGCACTTGATTGAAACAGACTTTAAAATAGCATTATTATTCTAATTACTCATTAAGAATATTTTAAGTAATACTTTGTATTTACAACTAGAATACTTTTTTTAACTAAATATTCTTTCAAGTAACAATGAGAAAAAGTTTGTTAAGCATTCATTTATTCAACAAATATTTACTGAGCATATAAAGTTTGTAAGACAGTGTATTAGGTAACTGATTCCTATCCTAATTTTATTAAGTAAGATAAATAAGGGGGGAGGGGAACACTCACAGGAACAAATCATCAAAAAAGCTTCCTTAGTTTCTTCATATCCTGCATCCTTACGATGATTTGCCTCCGGTAGCATTTTACAGGGCACTCATGACACGCACTCCTACAATGTGTTATTTTGGTCTCCATGGCTCTTACCACTTTCCACTTGTTTTTACTCTGCATGGTGTGGATATCACTGTTCTACCTCTTAAATATGAAGTTCACACAAACTAAAGCTATTATTTAAACATTTCTTAATCTACTGCAATGTCTTCCCTAGTTTCTTGAGTATAGTATGTGCCCAGTAGCAGATGAATGAATAAGTGATATTCCATTTGATCCTCAGCATCATAGCAGACTTACCATTATGTTACGGCATTATAGCTTAGAGAATCGTCTCCATTCTCATTGCTCGTAACCCTTAGATCTCATAGTGGTGTCTCTTTCTTCATCAACTCTTAATCAAAATCATGGTCACCATCACTCCAAATAACAACTATTTCTTCTCCCATTACCATTACTTTAAAAACTGCTAAATATGATACCATCTTGGTATTTGTCAAACTCGGATTTTTAAATCTGAGTTTACTTTTATTACACAAGGTGTGTAATAATATTGGTCTGATTTCTTTTTTTTTTAAGATTTATTTATTTATGCATACAAGCTGGGGTACAGGCCATAGGCATGGGGCGGCGAGAGGGTTCACCAGAGACAAAGCAGGGAGCAGAACAGGCAGACCAACGGAAATACACTGCTGAGGGGAGCAGCGGGCGAGGCAGGAGAGGTCTGCCATGCCATGTGGGAATCTCCCTGGCTGGGTGACGAACTCACGTCACTACTGCCAACAACTCCACAGCGCAGCTCTTAACTTCTGCACCAACAGGGAGGCCCATGGTCTGATTTCTGGCTGTAATTCCCAGTTATACAGCTAAGAAGGTGGTTGTGACAAGGAGCATGCCACATTCTCTGACAGAGAGTAAGAGATAGAGAGGATACATTTTATGAGTGTCATTCAATGCTACTTTAGTCATGCCTTTCATTTACCATTACTATGCCATGATGAAATGTAATGAGTTAAAAAAAAAATCTCTGTCACTGGCTGTAGCTGAACTCTCAACTGGTGAAACTCACATTACTTAACAGGAGTATGTGAATGCCAACATAAGACTTCCTTTCAAAAATAAAAACTCATGAAAAAGATATCTAAATCCTAGTTTAAAGTTATGTAGCTTCAGCAACAACAAAATTTATTCTTTTACACACAAGAAATATTTCTTCTTAATTCCTCTTGTATAACAATGGTGTAGATGAAAGAATCTCTGAAAGAAAATTTCAGTCATGTGCCCAGAACCTTCTTTTAGGATTGAACTAATTCTATTTTTTCAAAGCAACTGGAAAAAGTCAATTCATACTTCTGAATTAGTCCAATTAAAATAAAAAGTAGAAAATATTTTAAGTTTTTTTTTAATAGGTGAAGACTTTTTATGTTTTACATTACTTAAGGAATCGGAACCTAGTTCTGAATTCTTTATCCTCCTTCGTTGGGAAGAACTTTGATGCCTTCGTGTGAATAATCAGATGGTATGTGACTAACACCTCCCTATTTTATTGTGCTCCGTAGTTTCTGAAGCACTTTCACACATGTTATCTCACCTGACCCTTCCATCTGCCCTGCAGAATTGGCTGGGAAGTTATTATTATCTTCACTTTGCAGATGAGGAAAGTGAAACTCATAGATCATCAATGACTTGTCTAAGGTTAAACAACCAAAAGTGGTAAAGTCAGACCTTGAACTGAAGTCCTTAGATTTCAACCTCAGTACCTCAAATTGCTAAACAATAAAGAGAGGTATTGAAATGACTAGAACTCTGGTGAATAAAATTCATGTACATTAAACGAATTCAAAATTATAAACCCATGGACTAGTTACTAGGTACAAATATACTTGTTAGCTTATGCAGTTTTAATTATCAGGAAAAAATATTTATAGCCAACAGCTCAGCTCCAATTACATATCTAATAAGCTGAGAAGATAGAAACTTTAATAATTGTACTTTTGAATGTCATAATTGTTGACCTATGTTTGTGTTCAATCATTCTGACAGGTTTTGTGAGTACAGATAATTAAATTCTAAATGCCATTAGCTCCCCCCCCTTTTTTCTTTAACCAATCCTAGTTGAATTTAAACAAAAGGCAACAAATTGATGCTGTCAGTATAAGTGCTGTTTTCAGTGTCAGTCTTTTATGCTGACTTGTGTGTAGTGTCCTATAATATATTGACCAATATGTAACTGAGCAAGATTAGACATAAAATTTCACCTGTGTGCTCAAACTCTGTACACCTGGTCAAATAACCTAACCTCAGTTCCTTAACTGTAGAACAGAGATAATAATATATTTTAATTACTTTGTCATAGAATTAAAGAATTTATAATTTTAGCACATGGTAAATAGGAAATATATTTGAGGCACAATTTATTGTGTCAACATTTAATTAAATTATTCTCTTGGTGATGACACTACACATAAAATTTAAAACTTTAAGTAGGTCTAGTATCAGAATTGGAGTAAATTTTATCCAAATTATTTAAAGCTTTGCATTAAGTTCCTACAAATAATTATAACTTAGGATGATGATGTTACTGTAGTTTGTGTGCACTAGGCACGTATCTGATCAGAAAAGTAGTTCCTGTCTTTAGAATTTTCTTGGTGTCTCAGTTGAGTAAGATGTTAATTAAATATGTCAACTTTTTGTTTTTGAGATGGAAAAGTCAAATATTATCAGACGTGATAATTTGTAATGTGAGAAGAAAGAGCATGTTTTTAAAGATTGGAATCTATGTAATTGTCACTTATAAAGAACCTTGAGCTGTGTAACTGTATATAGTTTATTTTCATTTTATCCTGGTGTGTGTGTGTGTGTGTGTGTGTGTGTGTGTGTATGTGTGTCTCCTACTGCTGTTCAATTTTTTTCTGGTATGTTTGGTTATGTCAGAAAAACAAAAAAAGGTGATTTCCTCTTTGAAATGAAATCTTGGCTGCATAGAACCACTTTCTTCAGGAAAACGAGGAGTAAAATTATAGATAAGGAGGAGGCTGATGAACTAGAGGCTTTGATGAATTCAAGAGCAGGTACCAAAGGTAATAGGAATTGGAAAAGGTGGGAGAAGAGAAGATTGCAGGCAGAGAGGAATTTCATGTTGAAACTGTGGGTGGAGCAGTATTGAGTGATGTTGAAGTTAACATTATGGTAACAGATGTGGGTAACTGACTTGAAGTGGATATTCAAATCTCTAATTAGAAAGCACTGAGGAACTAAGAGATCTGAGTGTCAGAAGAATATTTCTGAGAACACTTTCTAAGCACGTTGACTAGGATTGGAGTGTGGTGAAGTAGAAACTCATGATGTCAGGGTGCTAACATCAATGAGAAAGGTAAAAATACTCAGAAAATCAGTAAAATATCCTATGAGCATGGCCAGTATTTTGGGGTAAAGTGTGTATTAGTGGGCAGCAATCCAATGAAATTAGAGAGAGTGGTGTGTGCACAGCTATGCTACTTAGTCACTCTATCTTACTCACTTTAGCTCTTTGTATTTGACTTCTTCATTTGTACTCTGGTTCATGTTTAGAAATATTTTTCCAGTTTCTGTACAGAACACATATTAGGTATAGGGTAAATGAGGAGGCAATTTAGGAAGCTTACCAGTGTTCTAGAAAACAGGGTGGCTTGAGTTATGCTGTTGGCAGTGGAATGGAAAGAACTGTCATCCAAATAGACTTTGAAAATAGAACCTAAAAGAGAAGAAAAAAATTAAATCTGGGTTAATTTCCACATTTTGGTGACCCTTGATAAAAATGATAATGACGAGAAAAGGATTAAATTGGGAGATATCAATTGTTCGCTTCTAGACATGTTATTTTAGAAACACTGAAATAGAGCTATCAATGAGAACATAGAATATAATGATTCTTGTGGTCAGAATAGAGGTCTAAGCACAAAGCACATATGTGAAATTTATCATTCTCTAGATGATGTTTAAAACCATAATAGTTGAGATACCAGAACAAAAGTATATATAGAGAAAACAGAACCTAGGACAAACCTTTCAGAATTAGTACATCTAGGAATGAGAAGGAAGAAAATGATGGACTCAGAATGAGTACACAGTATAAAGTAAGAGGAAAACCAGAAGACAGAGCATGTTGTTTTGGAGGTCATAAGAGAATCAAGTATTTCTGTCGAATACTGTGGATAAATCCAGTAAGGTGTGTGGATTTGGTGAGTTTGGTTTGAGTCATTTCTCAAGACACTTATATAAATTATACTATTCTCTTTTGGTCAGATTCTGACTTTGTGCCTTAAGTTTCCCAGCTAAAGTTTTGAATGCTTGTTCTGAGTGGTGAATGTCTAGGACAATTGAATACTTAGAAAATATTTTCTCTTGCTGGTTACGCTGGAGCTATATATGCTTCCTCTGCTATCCCCTAGTTTGTTCACCCACTTTCAATCTACATCCAGATGATTAGGGAGATCAGCAGAGAAGAGCTGGGCAGCTGGCGCTCCAGTCCCTGACCATCCACAGAGGAATTTCTACATAAAGAGTTTCCTCTTCTTCATTATAAAACCTAAATTACTTCAAGGAATAACTCAATACTCTTTCTCACTCAGATGCTTTCCCTTTATTGCCCTATTTAATGTAATAACCCAATATTATGCATAACATAAGGAGAATGGAATGTTTTATTAATGCAATATAGTACAAGTAGCTAGCACTTATGTACCAGGTGGTGTTCCAAGTGCTTTGTATACATTAACTCATTTGCTCCTCATAACAAATCTGAGGTAGCTAGGTTCTATTCTTATTTCCATTTTATACTTGACAACACCGAGACCCAAAATGATTAAACAACTTGCACAAGTTTAGCTCCAGGGTCCAAGCTCTTAAACACTAGGTAACACACACACGCCCCTTAAGTGAATTAAAATTTATCTAAAAATAAGAGAACCAATGAACTCAAGAGTCAGGGCTTTTAAATCACTTTTAACTGGCAGTAACTATGAGGACAAAGTGTGAAACTATATTATATGATAAAGGCCTGGACTATGGTCAGCTCTATAATCTGAGGTCCTGGGAACTCATCTGGTCTCTTAAACTCATTACAGGAAATCCCTATTCAGTAGTAGGGTGACTCGAGTGTGTGAGCCCTTAGGTGACACTCCAAGGATAAGCACATACATTCCTATTGGCACTCATTAATCTGGCTACAAAGTTCAACTTAATGGGCACCCAAGATGAACTTGTTTTCGGAAACAGTCTCTTCATTTAAACCCGCCCTTGTAGTTACAGGAATGTCACGGGCATCCCAATGTGGGCATTCAGTGTACCATCTCCTGATGTGGCCATACATATGTTAATTATTGAAATTCTCAATGGACCAGGCACAATATTGGAATGAATGTAAAATAAATGGGTCGATAGCATAAATCGATTAGTTGCAACCTCATAGATATCATCTCAACTTGTGTTATCAGTCTTTGTTGACTAACCATACATGTATTAGGCTAAAAAGGGAATAAAGTTTCAAAGTAACATAAACCACTGGATGCTTTGTAGTTGTTATGATGAAGAAAATAGTTTGGTTCCATTGAGTTCCAATCAACTCCGTAAAAAAGCAGCTAAGAAAAACTAATTATATTCATTCTCTTCACTCATCCCTTTATTAATCATTTATTAAAGCCATCCTATGTTCCAGAACTTGAGTCACAATGATGGATGGTATAATCCCTATTTACCAAAGCTTCATAACTTGGGAGAGAAACAAATAATCCAACCATATTAGCATGATGTGGTGAGTTAGGTATAAATACAAGTTACCATGGGAACATGTAGGAAGTCATTGGATTAATTGAAAATAGTTGGCAATAGGGGACAAAAGTCCTTCCTCTCTCTTTACCCCTTATGAGTGTGACTTTTCTCCTGAGGAATGTTTGTTTTGGAGAAAGCCCGCATGTAAGAGCCCTTCAACCTCTCCCACCTTTCCCTACATTAGCACTCAAAGCTTCCACCACTGCCCGCAGCTCAGAAAAGCACTAGAATATGAGAAACTGGGGAAGGGAAGCTGAGGTCCCTGGCAGGAAATTCAATAAAACTATCATATTTTATTCCTCTTCAATTGATATTCTATACACAATGCTAAACTCAACTGGTTCATCCTTAAAATCAGGAGGTCACTAACCAGAGTTGATAGATAATTTTTTGGGGGGTAAATGAATTATCTCAATTTGTAGGGAATTTTTTTTTGGTAGTACTTCCATGGAGTACATAAAATTGTTAAAGGGGTTCATTATTTTAAAAATTTTAGAACATTTTAATGACAAATTCATATTTGTAATATGGGATGAAACTTTGAGGACTCTCTTTAAGAAAACAAATACAAAATTACAAATTTGAAATCAATTCAGAAAATGACTCTTATTTACAACAAGACCATAAAAAGTCCTATTATTTACCTGCATGATACACTTCTCTAATTCTTTTTTCCAATCATTTTTGGCTAACCTTCCATCATTTCTTCTTACAACAACAACAGTTTAATCCTCTATAAGGCTATTGAGTTCATTTGTCCCTCTTTGGAGAAGTTTTCAATGTATATTACACATTATACTATGATAGGGAGGGTATCATAGTATAAGACTCAAACTGCTGCTTGTCACCATTTTTTTCCACAGGAATGGTTCTGTTTATGAGGAAATTTGGAGAAAACAATTCTTTCTCTATCAGCAAGATTCAGAAGTTCCTAATAACACCATTCATTCACTCATTGTATTTTGTACTGCTGTAAATATGTGTGCCCTTCATCTAAACCTCATTGCAACTCTATGAGGCCTATAATGAATACAGTTTGTGGTGTGTAAACTAAGCTGTTCTTACAAACAGCATTGCCCAAGGCCACACAGCTGGAACATCACTAGTCAGGTTAATTCCAGAACCTATGCACCTAACTACCTATTTCCCCTTTTGTAAAACTGAGGATGAGACAGGGGTAAAGAGGTGGCCCACTTTTCAGGGACCCAAGCCCACATCATTGGGCTTCACAGTCACATGAGAGTGAAAAATAGCTGAAAAAAGCAGGACCTGGGCTCCTGTTCACCTTGGAACTTCGAGGAGGGATCACTTCCCAAGGTCCCAACATGATGTGTGCCCGCACAGAGGAGGTGTCGCTGTGGCATGTTCAGTCATCTCGGGTAGCATCTTCTTATCCTCAAAGCCTGTATGTCTCAGTTTAACACAAACAGCTAGCACAGCAATCATGGACCGTGGACGCTGTACACTCCCGAAAGGCAAGAGGGATTATATTCACTGGCATCAAAGACAGCAGGAATAGATCTAAAAACTAAGGATAACCCATTAGAGGTCAGGAAAGACCAGAACATCAGGAGTCAAGACTGAAGAGGGAAAAAAGAAGTAGAGAAAACAAAATAAGTACCCACATATTTCAGAAGATACTATAAGCCATCTCTTTCTACCAATATCATAAATTGTCAAATGGTACTTTTAACTTTGGGGAGGAACCAAATAATTTTTGGCATGGAAAATGTTAAGCCCATCAATATCTTAGTAATAGCATCTGCAGGTCTGGCATTGAATAAATAACACTCCCAAGATCAAGAAAAAGGAGCTACTTTAGAAACAGATAACAAGTGTTACATGGCTATCCAGCAAGAGCTAGTCTTGGGATTTGTTGTATAAGCATAGACTAGATGATCCATTTAGACAGGTAAGGCCAGAGGCCTTTTCTCGAATATTCTTTTGTTTACAAGATTTCATAAGTTGACCACTTGGGATATTCCTTAGAAGTTAGTGGAAGAGGATACAGGCATAAAATTTGGGAACTCCAAGGAGCTAGGTCAATGTGAATCCCCGAAAGTCAGATTCATTCTCTATGTATAAAAGAGAGCAAATTCTTTCCCTAATCTTTTAATCTCTTTATGGTTTCGTTGTTCATTCTACTGATTGTACTAGAAACAAGTTTCACTTCAGATATAATAGTTAATGACAGACAATAGAAAAGGAAGTGGGTGTGGAACTGTAGTTAACTATAATGACAAGAGTGTTGGTTGCTATTTATAGCATTTGTTAAACTTTCATCTCTTCAAATTGCTATTTTCATGCAGCAAACTTAAATCTCTCAGGCAACAGCATAAGCAACATGAGATTAGAACTTGAAGTAATTTCTGGCATTAGTCAAGTATGTAATGACTAAGTAAAAAGTGCCACCAGTTACTAATGAGAATATAAAAAGCATTCATGAAGGAAGCTTTCAGGGATCAGTGTGGGAAAATAGTTAAATAGAAAATGTGTATGGTATGATACCAACTGTGAAACAATTGTAATAAAATGCGAATTTGGGGGAAAATCTTTAAAAAATGGGGGCAATATTATTAAAAAAGAACTTGTCAAAAATCTGTCTGCCCAGAGCTGATGAAAAAATAACTGGTAATGAGACTAAATCTGGGGCCAGAAACTCAGAGCTATGACTGGAAACCCTGTGATTTGAAAGTTTCCACTTTACTGTGTGACTAGGAAAATTGAAGTGCATTTAACTACCTGTGAATCCTCTTTTTTTAGAGGCATTCTGCTCTGTGATGGACTCAATCCACTAAGGTAGGAGGAGGAATATGGTGTTGGAGAGGTTGAAGGGGTTCAGTCTGCTCAGATGCACCCTCACCTTGCCCATTCTAAGCTCTCTGTTCACTGGAACCTTCATTCACAAACTTCTGAATCTACTCTGGTCCATATATATATATACTATGCGTGCAACAAGTTTATGAAATCTATGTTGCTAGGCAAATCTGGATAATTTGATCCTAACAACCTGTCTGTTGATTGAATAAGGATTACAAACTGGTGACAAATGGCATTAGTCAATCTTAGAGAAAGAAGTTAGTGAAAGAGCCAAGACAAAACAAGGAAAAGAGTTTGCAGAAGCCCATAACTCAAGAGAGTAAGGGGGACATCTTTTCTGATGAAGCAAGGGTGTAGATTGCTACTTCACACCTAGTGATTTTGTTGAAATGATCTTAAATGTGGCGGCATTAACCCCTAAGAATTTAGATATATAAATAACTGAAATTTATTAAACACATCCCTCAATTACAATACATCTTATTGTTTATGACCAATAGTCTTATGGTATTGTGAATAAGATAAACAGTGAACATACTAACCCTGAGTCCCTGTTCTACTAACTCGAGTTGACAGTTCTGCTATTATGTGCCCCTCCCTTTAATACCAGTAATATCATCCTGATAGTTATAATCCCTGATAATTGTTTCTCTTTCTTGTGATTCTGCATCATGTATTTTAACCAAGGTTTTTGTTCTGGACTATCAAATAGACAAGAAATATACTTTATTCCATTTTTATTACATTAATTTAAGCCAGAGATTCACATTGCTTACCTACTATGTATAACTTTCTATGACAAAGGCTAAAAACCAAAACATTTAAGGGCCAAACCTTACCTTTAAGGAAATAAGATTGTTATTTTTAAAAAATGACTAGCATTACAAGGTCAATATCCCTGATAGACAAGGAATAAGAAATAAGAATGTTCAGTGTGTGAGAGGTAAAGGCATTGTGAATGCATTAATCTGAAATTCAAGGAAGAAGGGTGGAGTTTGAGCTGGGGTTTGAAAAATTAGCACAAGTTTGAGAGGTAGAAAGAGGAAGAAGGCTTTCCAAGCAAAGGAATAGAGTGTGTTCTTATGTGGCATTTTAAGAAAACACATTTCAAACTGGAGTTAGAATCAACCTTTTTCCTCTACCACCTACTTCTACCTACCCTCCTCCAAAAGAATAAATCATAGTTATTGGTCCAGATATTGAAGTCAATGCATAGTTCCAGAGTCAGATATGGCTGAAAGCAATTGTCAAACACACTGTGTTTCTGTGTTGATTTTATTCTCCAATAGATTCTCTTCTACTGTAGGGCCTAGAAACTCCATATTCATATTCTACCAAGCCAGTAACCTTGCAGAAAGCAGGAAAACATATACACACTGGGGTCGAGTTCCATTGGCCTGCCTTGGGATAAGGCTGGCTCTGAGTCAGTCACTGAGGCCAAACTGGCAGAATGATCATTGCTTAATCTAGACCACAAGTCCCTGGAGTTGGGCTAGCTTGGGAATGGGAGAGTTAAACCTTCACCTAAATGATGATGACCTATATAGAAGAATATCTGCAAAGAAAGATGAGAGAGGTGTTCCCGGCAGGAAAAACAGGTGCTCAGAGTGAGAAACCAAGATAATATAAATAAATATTCAGAAATGGGACATAGGTAAAGGCTTATAGAATTCCTTATACATGAACACAAATGGTTATCATGAAAATAAACTCTGTGTTTTTAGATATTTGTCTTACTTCTCATTTGTTTTTAAATAATCCACTATGCTAGACTTGAAAACTAAACCTAACCTACAAAGCACATTTAATACCCATTCGCCTCTTCCCACCCTGTTTATTACACTACCACTTTGAAAAAAAATGTAAGTTGGGAAATGAAGCAGAGCAAGTGATGTTCTCTGTTGCTCAGCTCAGAGTATTAAGAAATCTTTTCTTGGGAATTCCCCATGTTTCAGATAGAATAGAAATTAAGTGGCTGATTCATTCATTCATTAACAATAGGGAGAATGTTCTGAGGTGCCAATCCATTCTAACCCCAGCAGATCCTCCCTAATGCCTGCTCTTGCAAAATGCCTCTGAAATTTCAGGGGTGTTTACTGGCATTTGTTCTCACAAAATGCTAATATGCTTATGGCATGGTACTTTGTTTATGCACTAGAGACGTTGGCATATTTTGTTTTTAAGCACAACCAACAGATTTAAGTTTCACTGAATACATTTAGATGACATGTCATTTTGGTTCTTTGTTATTGTTACTTTCAAAGTCTATGTTTTAGAGTTTCAAATTTCAAGTGAATTAACCTATTTAAATATCAATAGGTTAAGACTGTGTTTGAGAATGTGTTTTCATAATGTATAATTACAGTCTCTCAATAAACCTTCCAAATATCTAATTAATTGAGGTACATGTTTCCAGCAAACGTCAATGGATCTTGACAGAGATTATAGGTGAATGCTTTCCTTGAGATGTATTTGTGTCCCTTTTCAAATCTAATGAACTTAATTACCTGTTTCTGACTAAGGCCTTTTCTCATATTCACATTTACACTCTAAAAATCCAAATATTGATCTCAAAATCACTTTAATTTCTTATTTCAGTCTTCATAATTCTTTGACCATTAGGTCTTAATATTATTTTGGATAACAGATCTTGCAAACCTTTCAAAAAACATGCCTACTTTCCCCCAAATAATGCATAAATATATCAAATATGACTCACTATGATAGAAGAGTATCATTCCCACTAATCCTATACAAATATTCTACACAACTGCTTTTGGACTTGAGAGTTGAAAATAATATGTATTTTATTTTTCATTTCAGTTACTTTTAAAAAGATACCTGTGACCAATTCATCTATCTTCTTTAGCTCATCTAGTCTCTCCAGACAGTAGAAGAGATTTCAGACAATGGAGTAAATGAACAATTGTTCTCCTTCTGCTAAAGAAGGGGATATTTAAAGAAGGTGATATTTTATACTTCACTCACTGTGAATGAGCAATGCCTGCTAAAAAAAAATAAATAAATAAAAAACACCCAGCTAATTTTCAAGTGACACATAAAGAATGTTGGTTGGATATTCAAAACTTACCAAATCTTAGGGACACACCAAGAGGCTTGCCTCCCTTTTCATTCAACAACTATTTTCATGCATGTCTTCTATAACCAAGATACTTTGTGTACATTAGCTTCATTAGTAGTCTGGGCCGTGCCCACAAATAAAAGACATTCAATACATTTGTTGAACATGAATAATAACGAAATTTATTGAGCAATCACTATTTGCCAGGATGTTTAATTCTCAAAACAACTATGTGAAATAGGTCATTAACGGCATTGTGCAAGTGAGAAAACTGAGGTCCGCAGTGGTTCAGTAACTTGACCAAGGATAGGAAGCTATCATGAACCTGAATCAAAATCTTTAATCACCTTATAGCACTTGCATTCATCATATTAGATGATCTATTTAACCTTGTTAAGAGATGACAAATTTAGGCCTCCCTGGTGGTGTAGAGGTTAAGTCTCAGCACTATCATGTTATCATCTCTGTAGCCCGAGTTCGATCCCTGGGTCAGGAAACTAACCCACATGGCACAGCAGACCTCTCCTGCCTCTCCCGCTGCTCCCCTCAGCAGTGTATTTCAGTAGATCTGCCTATTCTGTTCCCCATTCTGTCTCTGGTGAGTCTTTTCCCACCCTGCTCCCCCCCCTCACCCCCCCCCACACCTCTGTTTTTATAAATGAAAACAAATCTTTAAAAAAAAAATAGAGAGAGGGAACGATGCCAAAATCAAAAGAACATGACAGGACCTAATTTTAACCTGCGTTTCATTCTAAAACCTAAGCTGTTTGTGACATCATTGCTCCCTTCTATCCTACAGTGTGAATCCTGTCCATACAAAAGACTTTTCAGTTAACTTCTGGTCCATCTCCATTGCCAGAGCTGCTCAAATGAAACCAGTATTCTATTCATATGGAATGAATGCACTGATGGCTGCAAACAAAAGTTTTCCATGTTTTAGCCAGAAGTAGTCATCCTGCAAAATTCCAGACCTGATTCATTATAATCTCTTATCTCTCAGTTACTTGCATATGTTAAATTTGGGGTTGTCTTAGTAGAATTTTAGTTCTCCAAAGAATCTGTGACAAAATTTTGTTAGGAATTAGAATTGAAGAGGAAGAAAGCAAACCTTTTATGTTTTCTTGGCTTTATTAGTTTCTCCTCATAGGCTTCATGTTTATTATTGTTACTGTAATCTTACCACTTTTCTTCCTCTAGAATTCTAGGTGCTTAGACTTGATGTTTTCTATGAATGGTCCATGTGAGAATATCCTCTATTGTATTCTCTGCAATCCACTCTTGTCATCCTTGTATTGCTCTCACATTTGCTAATTGTGAGTTGGTACTAGCATGCAGGGCAAGATCAGTCAAAAATCAACCATTAAAAGTTACAGCTTCTGGCTGGTTTCATGTTCCATGTATACAACCAACCGGAATCTCAAAATAGATTCCCAATAGTGATAGTCAGCTATCCTATTTACAGATTATCCTAGTTTACAGATTGACAAGGGATTTGAAGGACTTACTAGATGATACTGAACATCACCTCTGCCATTTGGGAGCTGAAAATCTAATCGCCAGCTATGTAGATAGCGACAAATACAAAGAAAGAGAAAATAAATCAAGTAATAAATACACTGGGTTGATCCTTATTCACTAAGAGGAACAAACATTTGCTCAGTGAGACATCTTCTCCATTTCTGAGAACATGTCAACATCATCATTCCTGTAAACTGCATAGCCCCAGGCCGCACACTTGTTTTATGACTCTAGGCTTCTACATTTTCGCTTATACAAAGAGGGTGCCCCAAAACGCATGTTTGTTTGCAGATGTCAGTCAATATTGAAGAAATATCCAAGTCCAAAGGGAAACTCCCTTCTACTGCAACATTTTTTGAGGATGGGCAGATAGCTTCAGTACAGAGCAGCAAGAAATCTGGACAGATGGTTTAATAGTACATCTAAAGTGTTTCTTGACATTTAATTTTTATACAAGAATTAATACTGCACATTATGTGTTTGCCGCTTGCTCAACTGATTAATTTTCATCATAATTATGAGAAATGTGAGCACAAGAGAGAAATGGGTGGAATTAACCACTTTTCCAATACCAGATATGAAGTTCAAACAGGATATTTTACTTTAGTGTGGGATTTCTGGAGGCTCTTCTCCTTTCTTGGTTAATTAGAATCCAGACATATTACAGTTATCAATTCAAAACAGCAATAAAAAAATTAAAATGGAATTTTCTACTTGGAATAGGTTAAAGTAAAGCAATAAGAGACAAAGAAGTAGACCATAATCATTATTAATGACAGCAATATGACATCTAATGTGTAAAGACATGATGCTGCTGCGCTTTGGGGTTTATTTTTCATGGTATGTGGGTGTGTTGTGCTTACTTCTCTAAGACCTCTCTTTCGGTTTACCTGGTGACCAAATCCACAAGATATTGCTGAACCGACACCAGGGTATGGGCGGAGGACAGAGCCATGTCAGTAAAGCCAAATGTGGCTCCAGTCCCTTGGACAAAAGATTAGAGCTTTCCAGAATTTAAGCACACTCCTCCCGATGCCATGCACGGAGTTCCTCTTGTGTGCTGTGCTGCAGTGGATGCTTGGAGGAGTTCGCTGAGGCTAACTCATGTGCACTACTTATCTAAAAAGAAGAGCCAGCCTTTCCCCTAGACCTGTCTCCCCATTGCACTTTCCACTGGTCCACACACCCCACACTACAGGGCAGGAGAGGTGAGTAGAATCAGCACCTGCCACTGGGGCGGGCTTTACCGGTGTTCACTTGTGTGGTCCAATGGCCACAGCTCAGAAGGACCCTGTTCTAGGCTTAATCTCTGTGAGCATTGTCTTGAAACTCTTGATAAATTCTGAACAAGCACCTCACATTTCACTTTACTTGTACTTTCACAAATCACCTAGTTGGACCTCTGTGGAGGAACACACTTAGCAGAAGAAATGGTCCCGTTAAAACCCTGCCTTTTGACGCTGGAATGGAGAGGGCTGTATTATGGGTGGTTGCCCAGCAGATCAGTCTTAAAGTTAAACACAAGGAATTTTAGGTATTTTGGGAAAATACTTAGATTTCTGTCATTTTTCTTGAGTGGAAATAGAAGTGAGAGGAAGTATCTGTTCATTTTACCCCACAATTATCTGTTCCTCCTAATTTTGTTCCTTACATCTTGAAGTGCATGGCAATATCTCACACCAAATAAGAGTTCCATTAGAAGAAATGATCTTACAAACTCTTGAGGTTGTTTCTTTCAGTGTCAATGTACAGCACACACCTATCTCTTTTCATATACCAGACAAACTAACCAAGGCCACTGGAAATGCAAGGGAGAACCACCTCTTCCCTGGTTTAAAATCTCTTTTCATATACCAGACAAACTAACCAAGGCCACTGGAAATGCAAGGGAGAACCACCTCTTCCCTGGTTTAAAATCTAAGAAAATTCTATAGAAGTTCAAGGAAAAAAAAACTAGCTTTTCTTACTGGTTTGAAAACCAACAGTACTCTTACTGTCAACAGATAATGATCTGGAATGCTCAGGGCACCACCTGATAATTGTCCAATGTTAACAATTACACCAGAGAGGGGAATTCTTCTGTTACAAAGCACTGAGAAGATAAAAAAGCTATGTGGGATTTAGTGCCTAATTGTACACTGGAAGGTCTGACTTTAGATGTAGGTGGAAGTTTATTGATAACATTTTGGACATGCAGAGAACTCTCACTAACCCCAAATTCTTACTTCTAAGTTATTATTTGAAATTCTCATTGGGGTATTATTCTTTTGAATTAAAAATTGCCTTATTAAATATGCTATACTCATTGTCACAATCACTAAAAGATCCCTTTTATGTATGGAGGATATACTCAGAGGAGGCTGAAAGCAAGTGAAGGGCATGCTGAAAAAGGAAAACACTATAGAAAATAAACTGTTTCCTAAATAGAAACTAATGCTGAATCTGACATGAGGACCATGAGGCAGTAGAAGCTTTAACACCAATATCAATAATAACAACAACAAATCTTTTTGAGAGCTGTGTGGTATTGCACTAAGCACTTTTTACATGTTATTTAATCCTCAAAACAACTGTATGGAGGTAATTATTTATATACATTCAGATGTTTTCAGCTGCAACTGCCAGAACTAGACCCAATTAAAAATAGTATTTTAAAAGTCTGTTATTTCAAATAACAAGAAACTCAGAGCTGGATGTTTCTGTGCGGGTATTTCAGCAGCTATGCAACGGCATCAGGGACTCAGCTTCCATTACACCTCTGCTCTGTCCTGTGGAACTGTTTAAGGCTCATCAACCTAGAGTTAGTTACAAGACAGCAGTAGTGCCCCAGGTATCAGTCTCACACAACATCCAACGGCCAGAAGAGAGAATATGACCCATTTTAAGATGAAGGGCAAGTTTCCAGAGGCTGCTATACATTCACCTCATGTCTCATTGGCTATATTTTCATGACATGCCAAATTCTATATTGGTTGCTGTCATATTTTCTTTGACCAGCTAAACTAATCGATATTTGCCTCCTGATACTGGGAAAAGATTCAGACTTCTTTGTATGCAAAGATGTCCCAAATCAGAACAAGTTAGATACTGTGTTAGCAAGGAAGCAGGAGGGGAAAGGATTTTGCAGAAAGCATAAAATATATCTACCACAAACTTAGTTATCCCATATAACAAATGCAAATTTTGAAACTCAGAAAGTCTTGTAACTAGATCCAGAAGCTAGAGTCAACCTCAGTCTGTTGAACTCTGCAGATCATACTGCCATTTGCAACCATGTGAATGGACCTTGAAGACATTATGCTAAGTGAATGTCAGAGAAAGACAGAAATTATATGTCATATATGGAATATAATTTTTAAAATGAACTCACAGAAAAAGTAGTAAAATTTGTGGTCACCAAAAAATTTGAGGGTATTGAAGGAAAGTGGTCAAAAGTTAAAAACTGCTAGTTACAAGAAAAATAAGTATTAGGGATGTAATACACAGCATAAGTCTATAGCATGTTGTATGATTTATATGAAATGCTGAAGAGCGTAGATCCTAAGAGTTTGCATCATAAACAGATTTATTTTTCCTTTTCATTTTATTATATCTATATGAGATGATGTTTGTTAACTAAACCTATTGTAGTAAAAGATTTCTCAATACATGTAAATCCAACCATCATGCTGTACAACAGTGTATGTAGTGATATATGGTCAATTATGCCTTAGTTAAATTAGCAACATTTTTAAAAGATCATAATTTCAATTACTACGCCTTCAAACATACTGCCTTTGTGTACATATTCATAAACATTTCAAATGTTTATTAAAGAAATGAGGCAGCATAGCATGACAATCATAAGTTTAACAACTAATCCGGAATGATTTCTTTACGCCTGCCTGGCCTGGGTACCACTTCATTTGGCGTATGTACTCTTCCTGGTCTAACAGTAAGCTGTCAGCTCTGGTTAAAATCTACTGGGAAATTTTAGTTCATGCCATTTGCAGCAACATGGATGGAGCTTGAAAGGATAATGCTAAGTAAAATAAGTCAGAAGGAAAAAGATAAATACCAGCTAGTGCTACTAATATAGAGAGTATAAAGTAAACTAATAGTCAGACAAAGACAAACTGAAAAACTAACCTTTGCTAGCTGACTACAGAACTGAAGCATCAAGAATTGGCAGGAGGGGGCCTCCCCGGTGGCGCAGCGGTTAAGCGCTGCGCTGTGGAGCCGTGGGCAGTGGCGACGCAAGTTCGACGCCCGGGGAGAAGCCGGGGTGAAGCCCACAAGGTGCAGCAGACCTCTCCTGCCTCGCCCGCTGCTCCCCTCAGCAGTGTATTTCTGATCTGCCTGTTCTGCTCCCCGCTCTGTCTCTGGTGAACCCTCTCGCCGCCCCATGCCTCTGGCCTGTGCCCCAGCTTGTATGTATAAAATATAAATAAATCTTTAAAAAAAAAAAGAATCGGGAGGAGGAAGGAAAGGGAAGGGAGGGAAAAGAAGAAAGAGAGAAGGGAGCACAGTGGACTCTGGTGGTGGAATATGGCTGAGCCTGTGGGGGTGCATTTTAATGGCAATAACTAATGGGAACAATCCGAATGTGCTTCAATTGAAAGAACAAATGAATAAATTAAAAAAAAAACAAGAATAAAAATAAAAATACTTGTATCTATAATAAAGTTATCAGTGAATCAACCAGTTTGATTTGTTTCTAACCAATTAGCTAGATGTCTGTTATCATAAAGAGACAGTATGAATTCAACAAAACTATTCTAATTGTACTTAGTGAAAAGTGTTTTCCATTTCCAAATAAGTAATTTATTTTCATCAGTTCATTTTGTATTTAAAGAAGAAAAAATACTTGTATTATTATAAGATGTGTATTGCCTTTTACCATAGTTTCAAAGAAGAAATCTTCATAATTACTATAAACAATTACATGTCAGTTCATGATTTTGTTAGATATTTCACAATTAGATAAAAATTGAGAAAAGTGGGGTCTCCCTGGTGGTGCAGTGGTTAAGCACTGTGCTGTGGAGCTGTCGGCAGCGATGACGTAAGTTCGACCACCAATGGGGAGATTCCCACATGGCACAGCAGACCTCTCCTGCCTCGCCCGCTGCTCCCCTCAACAGTGTATTTCCGTCGATCTGCCTGTTCTGCTCCCTACTCATCTCTGGTGAACCCTCTCGCCGCCCCATGCCTCTGGCCTGTACTACAGCTTGTATGCATAAATAGTAAATCTTTTAAAAAAGTAAGAAAAATCAGTGGGAGGGGAAGGGGGGGAGGAGGGAGCCGGAGGGAGGGAAGGGAAAGGGCACAAAATGGAATAGAAAAGAACACAAGGGACCATGGAGATGGATCACGGGTGAATTGGTGGTGGGCTACCCAAGGGGAATGCAAAATGTAAAAGACATAAATAACAATAAAAATATATATTATATAAAAAAAAGTAAGAAAAATTATAAGAAAAGGAAATATAGCTAGATAATATTTTACTGGATGTAAGGTATCCTAAGAATACTGTTTTAAAATGGTATTGGTCAAGAAAAAAATAATAAAATGTTCAAAAAAAAAAGAATACCCTTTTATATTCATATAAGCCAGAAGTGATAGTTCAGAAATCTGAAAAGTTATGAGAAACTAGAAAGTGATTTTGAACTGTGAGACTTCTCAAAGAAAGAGGAAATGAGATTTAAAAAACTCATCTTTTCCCTAGGACGCTGACATTTAAGTGACAATGAAAAAAATGTGGATAGAGAATGATAGAAAATGGAGCTAGATTTCAACCTTTATAGTAAAGCTAAAGATCAAAGCAGCTGAAGTTGCTAGTTTTCATTTTTAAATTTTATTGACCCACCACACCTGGGAAGGAATTCTTAGCAAATAGCATAGGGAATGAATGAATTGATAACATGAATAAAGTGTATATATAAACGTTTTTAGAATTATTAAGATTTTTCAGTGGGTTTTGAGGGAAATCCTTAGCATGCTATGGTGGCGAAAGAGATGGTTCTGAAATGACACCAGTTAACAAAGTTAAATCATTGCATAAAAAAATAAATAAAATTATCTGAACTCATTCCAAAGAAGGCAATGGAATGGGGTTGGGTTGCTGAGGTCCAGAGGCAAAAAAGATTGTGTGCTAATGGCATGTATGCTTATGTGAAATTCTTTAACTGGTTCAATTTACCTATCCAATTTCCTGTTCAATGGAGTGTGTACCTTGCTATAAGCATGGAATGCAATTTCAGGGAGAGTCTGCACACCTAATCCTCCTAGACCAATGAGTCAGCCATAGCATCCACAGTAATCTACAAAGAACTCAGACATGGAAACTATCATCATTGAAATATGACTTAGATGTCTTACCTACAGCAATGCAGGAGAACCAAGTAAACAAATGTGTATATTTTATACATTTTGAGAGATTTTCCATTGTAGCTTTTACTCACAGTTTTAAATGTTAAAGAATTTTTTGGCATTTAAAATATATTTGACCTTTTAAATATGACATATTCTATAGGTAGGAGCCTCAAGATAATGTAGCTATTGGTTACAAGATAATAGCTACATTGGTTCACTTTAACAATTGTCACTGCCATGTTACAGTTATTTGAATATACATATGAATTTTGCCGGAGTCATACATTGAAGTGTATATAATTCCTGATTCTACTGGTCTTTGCCCACATCCATATAATTACACAAATAATAGTGTTTAATTTACTGCCTCAAACTCAAGCTCACTGATGTATCTTTGCAAAATAAAAAGTATAGGAATGCTGTCAAGAGTAAGAACACAATGGCAAAAGTTCACGACCCACACAGGAATCATACAGTGATGGATTCCAGGTTTAAGTAAGTCACCCAGGAGGAAAGGAGTTCAATTAATGATTACTGAAAACGAAGGAAAGGTCAGATTTCTTCACTCATGACTGACCTGAAATGGCAGAATATGTGACCTTCTTGGGTTTTGATACAACAAAATCTACGATTATTTCATCCATTAAACAATAATTTGGGGTAATGTATTATGCTAAGAACTGAGAATACAGTTGTGAATAATGCCTAGTGATCTTACAGTCAAGCAGAAGAATAAGATCTAAATGAATACTTGTAATATTTATTAAATACAATTATGATTTATGTACAAAAGAAAAGTAAAAGATTCTGTAGCAATAGATCACAGGCAGAAAGGGAAGATATCTGGTTTGTCTGGGGCAATTCCAATTCATGCCTACTGTCCTATAGTAATTATTAGTACAGTCTTCTTTCACTGTCATAAGTACCCCATATGTATAATAAATGTATAGTTTATGGTCACATTTATAAGAAGAAACCTGACTGAGTCTGAGGACCACAAAAGACTTCAGAAATACAGAAGACTGAGAAACTACCCAGGAAAAGGGAATCAGATACCACAAATGAAGGGAGAACAAAGTTACATATGCAAAGTCTTAAGTGGTGAAAAAAACGACTTCAGAAAAAACCCAATTTAAGAACTTATGAACAGGGAATCGTTTGATAAGAAGTAACAGAGCATACAGAACCTCATGAGTAATTTTATTATTTAAAACCTATGGCACCAGGAGTCTATTGAATCAAATAAAAATAGTAATATTTAGGACACGTTATTATCTGTTTTATGTGTTAAAGATATTAATTCAATTAGTTGCATAGTAACAGTTTGAAGCAGATATTAATATATTCCCATTTTCAGATTTGGAAACTGAGACACAAAAAGTTAAGGTAACAAAGTCACGTATTAAGAAAGTGATGAAATCAGGTTTCTAATCACAGAAACTTGCTTGGGTCCTTCCTCTGTTAAGCAGCAGAATGACAATCACAGATTTCATAGTTATGTTTCGAAAAATTTTAGGGACTCTAAAGATCTTCAAAGTTCTGAGCTTATTCCAAAATGGTGGAATTACAGTGATATGTTGAACTGATTTGCTCCTCAGCAAGTTAAATTTCCTGTTCTCAGACAGTTATGTATGATCTGCCTGTGTTAGATAAAAAAGTGTGGGTTATGGACATATGAATATATATGTAGAGGAAATAACTGAATGGAAATGTAAAAATTAAGTAGTTATCCCTTAGGATTTGTTGAAATGGGAGAACGAGGGGGTTTACTTTTCATTCTGAACTGTTTATTTTTTCCATGAGCGCATATTTTTTAACAAAAATATTAAAAATAATAACCATCAATACCCCCAATATTCCTTCTTTCTAAGAAATCTATAATGTTTTGGAGCTGAAGAGAGCCATTTGTAAGAAAGGAATCACTGATATCAACTTTTATCTGTCCTGTGAGAACAGATGAGAAATACGTCAAACAAACCACATAGGGTGTTTGTTTGAACAAGAAATTAGGAATGTGCATTTTACCAAGGTACTGCACGTTCTGACAATGAGTGTAATCATGTTCTTTCCTAGTAATGAGAGTAACCCTGTGAAGAGACCATAATGTTAACACAGTCAACAGACAATGCAATTCAGGATCAAGACATTTTCCAGGTAGCATAAACCAATGTAGAGCAAAGTTCAAGCAAAACTGCAGTGTGGTTGAGATTAATTTTAATCCAATTTTATACATTTCCTAATTCCCCAGACCTTGGTTTGATTGATTAAATCAATCAATCAATCAGTTAAGGAATCCAATTCTTTTTTTTTTTTTTTTTTTTTTTTTTTTTTTTATTTTTACATACAAGCTGGGGTACAGGCCAGAGGCGTGGGGCGGCGAGAGGGTTCACCAGAGACAGAGAGCAGAACAGGCAGATCAGAAATACACTGCTGAGGGGAGCAGCGGGCGAGGCAGGAGAGGTCTGCCGCGCCACGTGGGATTCTCCCCGGCCGGGCGTCGAACTCGCGTCACTGCTGCCGACAGCTCCACAGCGCAGCGCTTAACCGCTGCGCCACCGGGGAGGCCCAAGGAATCCAATTCTTAATTGTACTTTAACAACCTTTTATCAATAGTATAGGACTGGGTGTATATATTGGTGATTTTAATGAACCATGGTAATGACTTTCAAATCAAAGTCTTTCCTGGAAAATAGAGAATTATCTTTTTTCTAAATTAAGTTTTCTGACTTCTTCCATTCACTTAACTGAGCAAACTAACCAAGATTTCCCTTTGTTGTATATATAATCATGTGTCTATATTTGTGTCCATTTGCTGTTTGATTACTTCTTTAATAGTCACATAAATGTTGGGTTTCTTTTAAACTAAAACTTTTGAATAATATATATGTACATAATATACTGTGATGATAAAGGCATATTCCTTTTACTTAATTATGATTTTACTTAATTACTAAATATCTGTATTACAAGTCTATTATTTCCTGGGAAAGTTGATAGCCTCTAGGGGCTTTGAGATTCAGGGATTCTCATGTCTTACGCTGTGCTAATACTTGCATTGTATTTTGTTGTGTTGTGTTAGGGGCTAAAATCCAAGATCTATAAGGAACTCTTACAAGTCAACAAAAAGAAAGCAAATAACCCCACCCCAAAAATGGGCAGAGCAGCTAAATAGACACTTCTTCAAAGAAAACATACAGCTGGCCAATAGGTGCATTAAAAATTTTCATCATCACTTATTTCAGAGAAATGCAAATCAAAACCATAAAGAGATACCCTCTCAGGCCTGTGAGAATGGCCCAAATCAAAAAGACTAAAAACAAGTATATTTGTAAGAGTATGGAGAAAATGGAATGCTCACACACTGTTTGTAGGATGGTAGACTAGTCCAGTTCCTATATAAAATAGTATGGAGATTTCTCCAAAGATTAAAAATAGATCTATCATATGATATAGCAAATCTACTTCTAGGTATCTAACCAAAGAATGAAAAACACACTAATTTAAAAGGTCATATGCACTCCTATGTTCATTGTACATTGTACATTATTCATTGTTCTCACATTGTATTTACAACAGTCAAATTATAGAAACAACCTAAGTACCTAATGCTAGATGAGTAGAATGACTCAGCTGTAAAAAAAAGATACTCTTGACATTTGTAACAAGATGAACTGGAGGGGATTATGTTAAGTAAAATAAGTCATAAGGAGAAAGACACATATTGGATGGTATCATTAGTTATATATATATATAAAACTTGCTTTTATATAATACACAAACACACACACACACACACACACACACACACACACACACACACTCCCATAGAGTACATTAGCCATTGATAATCTGCCTATTTTAATGGCCCTGGTTTGAACTTTCATGCTTTGGAGACCTAACTCTCCTTCCAGGAGATAGCATTGAAAGTACTTCTTACACTTCTGTGTGATCTCCACCAGTGGCATTTAGCATTCTTTTAGTTATTTAGACATAACATTATCACATCATCTGGCATTGGATCTGTTTCTTAGGTATTGAGTTTTATCAGTTCTTTGAAGAAATAAACTTTGAAGAAGAAATACATTTAATAAAATGTTTCAGTGAAACTCATGACTGAATAGTGTGTTGTTAAAAATCTGTAATAGACAGTGAAGGGAGTCACCAGATCATGAGCTGTGTGTAAGATTTGCCAAATGAGAATTTCAGTGTAGATTTGTCTTTACTACATGAACTTGAAAGAACAAATTACAGTTTGAATAAGGAGCCTGCCCTTGTTTTTCTACATCTGGTTGTTGCTCTTTACATTCCTATGTTGAGCCTACATCTTTGTAAGCTTTTTACAGGTGTATGTTGAACACTTCTGTTTCATGGTCAGGACAGGGCCAAAAGTGTTGGATACTGACAACTGATGTGTCTGTTTTCTATCTTTTTCCATATCTATTTCTACTGCCTCATTTTGATTTATAAGCAAAACTTGGAAAACCTACAAAAATTAGTGTTTTGTGGTTTATCTAAGAAGAATAAAGAAGGCATGGCTATTATTTTTCATGAAGAAAAACAATTTTGTATAATTTATTTCAACCTAAAGTGTGATTTTTATTTTAAAAAGTTTAAAGAGTAAATCAAAACCACCTACAAGCTGTATAAGTCTGACTATAAAATTGAGGCTACTGGAGTGGGAGAGAGAGGAGGGAGAACAAAATGGGAGGGTACAATGGACTATGGTAGGAGATTATGGGTGTCCTAGTGGTGGGTGTGGTATGAAAACATATACTTGAAAGTTGTGATCCTACAACTGCAAATCATATACAGTGTTGTAAATTAACATTGTCTCAATAAAATAAACAAATACATTTTGAGTTGGTTTTTGTGCATGGTGTGAGGTAGTAGTCTAGCTTCATTTTTTTGCATGTAGCAATCCAGTTTTCCCAGCACCATTTATTGAACAAGCTAACCTTGTTCCATTGCATATTCTTCACTCCGTTGTCAAAGATTAGTTGTCCATAAATGCGTGGATTTATTTCTGGGTTTTCTATTCAATTCCATTGGTCTGTGCATCTGTTTTTGTTCCAGTACCATGTTGTTTTAATTATCATGGCTTTGTAGTATAGTTTGAAATCTGGATGTGTAATCTCTCCATTTTCTTTCTTTTTAGTCAGGAGAGCTTTGGCTATTCAAGGATTTTTGTGGTTCCATATGGATTTCATCAATATTTGTTCTATTTCTTTGAAGAATGTCATCAAGATTTTTATTGGGATAGCATTGAATCTGTAAATTGCTTTTGGTAGTATGGCCATTTTGATAATGTTAATTCTTCCAATCCATGAACGGGGGATGTCTTTCTTTTTGTGTGTGTCCTCCTCTATTTCTCTTAATAGTGTCTTATATTTTTCTTTGTATAAGTCCTTTACATCTTTTTGTTAGGTTTAATCCCAGGTATTTGATTTTTGTGTTTGTTTCAATTCTGAAGGGGGTGATTCTCTTGATTTCTTCTTCTTCTGACTGAGTGTTTGTATATAGGAAGGCTATTGCTTTTTGTGCATTGATGTTGTATCCTGCTACTTTACTGAACTGGTCTATAATTTTGAGTGGATTTTCTATGGAGTTTTTAGGATTCTCTATGTATATTATCATATCATCTGCAAAAAGTGATAATTTAATTTCTTCTTTCCCTATGTGGATTCCTTGTATGTCTTTCTCTTGTCTTATTGCTCTGGCTAGGACTTCAAGTATTATATTGAAAAGCAATTGTGAGAGTGGACATCCTTGCCTTGTTTCTGATCTTAGGGGAAAGGCTTTCAGCTTCTTGCCATTGAGGATAATATTGGCTGTGGGTTTGTCGTATATGGCTTTCATTATATTGAGGTATGTTCCTTCTATCCCAAGGATTTCAAGGGCCTTTATCATAAATGGATGTTGTACTTTGCCGAGTGCTTTCTCAGCATCTATTGATATGATCATATGGTTTTCATTTTTCTTTTTGTTGATGTGTTGGATTACATTGATTAACTTTCAGATATTGAATCATCCTTGTGTCCCTGGAATAAATCCATCTTTAAAAAAACAAAAACATATGTCTAGAATGGGAGACAGAAACATAACAATATACTTCTTTATTATATTGTTATGTTTCTGTCTCCCATTCTAGACATATGTTTTTATTTTTTTAAGATTTATTTATTTATGCATACAATCTGGTGTATAGGCCAGAAGTGTGGGATGGTGAAAGGATTCACCAGGGACAGAGTGGGGAGCAGAACAGGTGGGACTGATTGAAGTACACTGCTGAGGGGAGCAGCAGGTGAGGCAGGAGAGGTCTGCTGCACCATGTGGGAATCGTCCTGGCCAGGGATCGAATTTGTGCTGCAGTGGCTCTGGACAGCTTCACAGCACTGCAATTAACACATGTGCCACCAGGGAGGCCCCTCTAAATATATGTTTTTAAAAAGCTAATATTTATGATGCTGATGATGTCTCAAACATTGAATAACAACGTCTAATATGGAGTAGGTTCTTCATATATATAGAATGGTAAAAGGCAGGAAGAAATCAGTAAGTGTGTGAGCGATTGTAAATATATACATGGCTTGAGTTAAGTGCTTTGATTTAAGTTATTATGAAATAATTTTGAATGGGAAATGATAGAGCACATTATTATACACATTATTCTGTATCATCAGCTATAGTGAATTTAGCTAAGAGAGAAAAGAGTGAACAACCATGGTTCTATCAGCTATGGCAGATGGATGAAAGAGATGTTATCTAAAATAATTTTAAAAGTAATAGTTATTTTTATTTTTAGAGTAACTGGGAAACAGAGGGAAGGAAAGAAAATAATGCTTGTTACTTTTAGTAATAGTTGAATACTACTCAGTTAGACAATATAGAACTATAGTACATGTGTGACCTGTCTCTTTTAGCAATTAAAGAATAACCATCAACACTCTTCAGGACCTAGGACAGAGATATCAATAGGAATGTGTCAATACAAAAAGACACAAAGAAAACAAATGAACTAGAACTCTTTGCATAGATCAGCAGCATAAATATATTCTTAAACATGGCTCTGATCTTCTTTACCACTAAATAGTCACAATGGGTCCACAGCAATCACAGATGACTTAATCTCAACTACAATAGCCCTCACAGTAAACTGCCACCGTGTGCAAGTTCTATTGATAAAGCATTTCAGTTCCACTCCTGCACTCCCTTAACAAAAGGGGATAGAATAAAATGATCTTTACAAGAACATTTACATATTTAATACCTGGCTATTAGAAGATTTATGAGTATTCTGGTGTTCTTGAGATCAGGAGGGAAATAGAATGCTTTATATAGGATGTCCAATGAATTGAACAAGATTATTTATCTGAAAACATATTCACCTTAGCTAAGCCTAAGAAATAGGTCAGGAATCTATTTGAGTTTTCCTGGCAATCACTGCCATTGATTTCAGTCTTATCTTCCATTTATCAGTAAGGTTTACTAGATCTTAAATATATGGAATGATCACAAAATGTTTTCATATAAAGATTTGAATATCATATAGCTTTTTATCTGCCAAATATGACTAGACACAGATATGAGAACCATATCACAGAAAAAATTGAGAAACTGTAAAAGCTTAAATACTTTCGTTATAAGTTAAGTAATTAGCAAGGATGTCCTCTCATAGCTCCTATTTACCATTTTCCATTTACCATTTACCATTTTCAAGACAGTGTCAGAAGGCATACACACATGCATACAAATATACAGAGATACAGACATGCATCCATCCATCCATACACACATACAGGCATGCATACACATCAGAAAGGAAGAAATAAAACAGCTTCTTTATTTTCTTTCTTTCTACATTAGTTATGATTATCTCAAGGTTTTGCATCAAACCATTTATTTCAACAATGTCTAATATATTCTGCGGTTTCTGTCATAATTAGATGTTCTTTCCTTAAATTGAAATTGATTTTTCTATCTTATTTGTCTATATTTAATTTGTTTTATTGAATTATATTCTTGGTATATTCTTCTACAGCACAAAATAGTCAATCTTCTCCTCAATATGTTATGTTTTCTTCCTGACAAGGTCATCACATTTTTATACTCAATGCTTCTCCTTTCAATTTACTTAGTTGTCATGCAATTTCTTTGCGTCTTTCTCATGTTTAAATTAGGCAGTTCTGTACATGCTATCTCTTGTCCCTTATATCGTTTGAATGTTTTCTCCTTCATTCTCTACACATAAATCTTAAATTAATTCATCTTCCCCTTACTTCAATTTAAGGATTAGGAGTTGATTTATAGCTTATTTTCAAAGAGAGAATAAAAATAGGAAAGGAAAATAACTCAGTTTTGCTTTTGCACAGTCCCAGCTAAAGAACTTACTTGGCCATAGTTTTCTCTTTGAGAACAGGGCACATCAAGTTCCAGAGTTCACTCTACCATAAGTATAACTTCTTTTTGTGGATTTTTTTTTCTCATCTAACACAATTTGGAAGGCCTATAAGATGGTAAGTTTTGGCAACCATACTTCCCTCTAAGAATTTTCCCTTAACCTTTTTCTAGATCTTTCAATCCATATCTCAGTTCACTTCCCAAGTAGAAAACATTTGTGAGTCTCTTGATTTTGTCAACAGGTTAAAGATGGACACAGAGATGGAGGCTTTCTCCCATTGGATTGCACCAAAATCTTCAAGGTGTTTATGTTTTTTAGTCAGTTTTTAAAAGTTTATGAGGTTTTGATCATTCTTATTTTTGTCTGTGTTGGTAGTTCTTATGTCAGAGACTATTAGTAACTAGTGTTAAAGAAACCAGACTTCACTTTGTATTCATTGAAAATCTGCTAATAACTGTGTATTAGACCATTTTTAGAATTGTTGAGGAAAGAGTGGGAAATATTACACAAGAGTGTAGGTAACAACAATTTTGCTTTCATCAAAAATATAAAAAAAATTTAATAGTACACCAATTAAAGATATCACTTTGATTTTTTTTTTTTAAGTCATAGCTCAGTTTTCCTTACTTAAGTTAATGCATTTCAGTTTCACTTCTTGGGGAACCTGCACACATTTTTAATGTATTTATTGAAATAAAATTTACATATAATAAGACTTACTCCCTTTAGGTGCACAATTTAATGAATTTTAGCCATTGTGAAACTTCAATTGTAATAAAGATATAAAATAGTTCAACTCTCGAAAACTTTTTTCATGCCTCTTTTCATTCAATCCTCCCACTTCCTCCAGCTTCAGGCAGCCACCGATCTGTTGTCTGTTATAATGTAGTTATGCCTTTTCTAGAACTTCAAATAAATGCAACTTTACTTTATGCAGACTTTTAAAATTTTCTTTCATTTAGTATAATGTTTCTGAGAGTTATTCATTTCATTCCTGTTTTCATATTACTTATATTTCACTACTATTTATTTCTCAGTATTTTCTAGAGAAAAGCTGTATCACAATTTATCCATTCACCAGCTAATGGACATTTGGGTTGCTTGCATTATTTGGCTATCGTGAATAATGCTGTTATGAACTTTCACACACAAATCTTTGAAAGTGCATTTTTTTTCCATGTCAGTCAATATTTTTCTAGAAATATTATCATTTTAGCTTTTCACATTTAGGTCTATGACCCATTTCAAACTATTTTTCATATGGTGCTTGAGAATTATTTTTTTTTTCACAAAAATATTCAGCTTCTCTAGCACCATTTGTTCAAAATACTATCTTTCCTCTCATTTAATTACCTTGACACTTTTATTAAAAACTAATTGGACATATGTGTTGAGTTTATGTCTGCACTCTTCTATTCCATCTGTATGCCACTATCACATTGACTTTTCTACTATAGATTAGAAAGTCTTGAAATCATCTAAGTCCTGCACATTTGTTCTTCACATAGGTTATTGTGGCTATTTGCTTTTCCATATAAAATTTAAGGTCAGCTAGTCTTCAACAATACCTATTTTTTTAATTAATAAACTTATTTTAGAGCATTTTTAGTGTAACAGCAAAGTTGAATGGAAACTACAGTCCCCATATTCCCATTTCTTTTTAAATATTAAAAAATAAAAGAGATTTGTCACATTTCTTTTTCATTACATTTTGAAAGTCTCTTTGTCATTTCTATTAAGTCAAGCTCAATAGGAGGTATCAGCTCTTAACCTAAATATCCCTTTCTCAAGTTATTGAGTCCTCTTCTATAGGTTACAAATTGTATCCATTATGGGTATGGGTTCTTTCAGCATCTACTTGAGTCCAAATGTTGGAGTCTCACAAATATGCAGATATAAGGCACAGAAGACTGGTCCAGTGTGATGGAAGCAAAGGAACCACTCATAACATCTTCACTTTCCTCCCTCTCAGATAAGCAAGTTAAAGTGTTGAGATTTAGTGGATCTTTCATGCTGACTGAATTCAAGTGCCTTAGGATCTCAAGTTCAATATTAGTAAAAAGAAGATGAAACAGAAGGCACTGAAGCAAAATCTTTTGGAAGTGCAGCAGGTAAGGAGGAAGCCATTCCCTATGTACATAAATGTCATCCTGCAGTGACAAAGTAGTGTGCTATGGTGTTGTCCAGAACTGAAGTTATTGGCGTGCACATTCAAAACATCACAAAACTAAACCCCAAGGGCATTCAACCCTGCCAGCACTTCTGTAACCCATTGACTAGGACATTCTGAAAAAGGTCATTTTATCTGATTTCTTGGTATGTTAACTGTGATGGTTTTTATTTTTTTGACATTAATAGCTGGCCAAAAAATAATTTACATCAATAATAGTAGAAGGTAGAAGTTAATTATAATGACTAAAAGACCTGAGAAGTTTACTATGTTTTCATCCCAATGAGACAGCTCTGCCTAAGTAAGATGTTTTATAACATGACTAGAAATGACTCACTTTTTTATCAGTGAAATAAAGCATTAAAAAGGCAAAATGTATGATTTTTGTGTTAAAGTTTTCATTGTAAAGACTTAGAATTCTCTCATAGTAATGTACTTATAAAAAGTACTGGTGGAAATAGTCTTTTTACATGATTCTCACATAGCAATAAATCAACAAAACTTTCCAAAATGTATACAGAAATTTTTGTATCAAGTTCCATGGATGTGAAGAAACTTATACTATGGGATTCATATTCAGGAAAGACTCATTAATTGTAACCAATGCCAGAAAAATGTAGACTTATTATATAATTGTGGGAGGGGTAATGTTTATAAAGCTGATCATATTAAAGGTTTTAGAAAATTGTAAAGAGAAATTTAAAAATTGAGAGCACTATTGTTGTTAAATAAATTTTACATAATGCACTTAAATTAATCTCAAGAATCTAGAGGAGTGAGATTTGCTTTACTGTGCTATTAAGAGCTTGCTGGAGTGGACCAGAAGGCACTTCCTTCTATAAGTCAATCACGTTTTCTTAAAATCCTGTTTATAATAGTAAGTTGCTTAACAAAATGCTAACTAGAAATGACACTATACTGGTGCACTTTCACTAGTACCTATTCAAATAATCTTAGACTTTGAATCAGTGGTAATCTAATATGACAAAGTTTTATTCTATATTCAAGACATATTTAAAAGCTGTGCAGAAATGCTAAGTCTCCACAGAGTTAGCAGTTTAATATTCCTCTCTCCACTAAAAAGCCAATTAAATTCATTGAGCATTTTTCTTTCACAGAAAATTCAATTCAGATAAAGTAGGTCACTTAATGAATAAATGCCAAGAAACCCTCCAAAATGCCATAGATTATATTATTAAAGAGAATAGATAAAAAAACAAATTGACTTTGGTCATCATTTATTCATTCTGACATATATGAACAACCTGAAAGTTTCCCTGTGGAAAATGGGGTAACATTTTAACAGGGCAACACACCTTTTCCAGATATTGAATGTAATGCTTTTACATTGAAAGTTACATGAAATTCCATTTGGAAACTGAGAAGGTATTTTCCAAAGCCCCAGGTGAGCTGGAAAGATAGTGATTGGTGTCAGTAGTGCCAAAGAAAGAATTACTATTATTAAACAATCCAAGTCATCTTCTACCTTAATGTATTTTTCTTGGAGAGTAACATTCAATGGCAATTTGTATGCCATAGACTAAAAGATACAGCAAGAAAAGCACTCATTCTCTGGTGTCAAGGGACCAATCCAACATGTTATATTGAGGTATTTGTCCCCTGCCATTGTCCCTGTGAGATCCCAAATGGGTAAGAGAGCTTCCGGTGAAAAGAACATTAGTGAATGTTTATGTTAAGTAAACGCATAAACCAATATGCAAAATGTGTAGTTAATGGAATTTTTCATTTGGTTTACAAAAAAATCTAAATTTTCCATAATCATCTATTCATAATGAAATGAATTAACTTCGAGATACTTATTAATCTACTTTTCTGTTCTATTTTGTGTATTGAAACCAAAGGATGGTCTCAAATTCTTTCACTTTCCATTTCTCTTCTTTCTTCATAGAATTTCTTTTGACCCCTATGTTTTCATGTTTATGATTATTTTTATTTCACATGCTTGAAAGCAAACCTTACTCTGTTTCTAATTTTCACAACAGTGTAGTCCCAGCTCCTGCAACACATAGTAGATAGTCAATCAATATTTGGTAAATGACAAGAGTTATTGCCAGTAAACTCGGAGAGTTTCCAATTCTAACTTCAGTTATTGAAATAAAAAACAAACACACTATGATTTTCTTCTTTAAAGACAGAAGACTTACCTCAGATAACCTTACCAGAGGGACTGGTATTTGGAAAAATAGTTTAATCCTATAATGAGATACTTGTTAAAGAAAGATTGCTGATAAAGATGGTTATAATTATTCTGGTCTGTAAGTCTATTTTGATGATACCTTAACAATAGCTGGGTTTTTACCTTCGTACCTTTCAAAACACAGACAATGGGATTAACTTGAGAGGCTAACTCAATATGCATGTTAAAACTAGCAGATTAAACAGTTATACAATAATTACAAACATGACTGAATACAGTACTAAATGTGCCTATTAATCATCCTTAAATAAATGAAAGTTCTCTTTTGGATAGAGCATACAACTTCATCTGGAGTATCACATTGAAATAACACATTTCCTTAACATAGACAGTAGAAACAGAGATCATATTTCATTCAGTAGTTTCCAAATATGCAGCAATATGACCTACCTTAATTAACAGAAGTTTATATCTTTCCTTCAGGCTTGTTTGCCTTTTATAATCAACTAGTTTATCAGTTGGTAAAAAAATATGTATGTGTCACTATAGCAGAGAGGTTAAGCTACTAGTTTCCTAATACTTCTGAAAGAAATTAACACAAATTTAGTAGTTTAAAATAATACAAATATATTTTAGAGGTTAGAATTCTGAAATGTCTAAAAGGCTAAAATGCAGCTATCTGAAAATCCAGTTGAGTTCCTACTTGAAGTTCTAAAGGAATATCTGTTCCTTGCCATTTTTTTTTTTTTTTTTTTTTTTTTGCTTCTAGAAGTCATTGTTTGGCTCATGGCTCCTTCCTCCATCTTCAAGGCAGACTCTAACCTTTGTTTGGCAGTCACATCTATTTTTTTGCTCTTATGTTTTTCTCTTCCTTTTACCAGGACCCTTCCGATTTATTATTGGGATAATATTCCTCTCTCAAAATTCTTACTTTAATTTTATCTGTTAAGTCTCTTTTGCCATGTAAAGTAGCATGTTCACAGGTTTCAGCTAATAATACCTGGACTTTGTGGAGTTGTTCTGTCTACCACAGTTTATGTACTTACTTTGATAAGAACAAGTTGAAATTCGCTATCTCTGATCCTCCTGGGCTCTTTGTTTATTTCTAGGATGGAAATTATCAATCTCATTGTTGTAAGAATCAAAGGTGACCGTAAAAATAAAGCATTTAGCACATTGGCATACAGTATCAATAAATGATATTATTTTATATTATTTATGTATTACTAATAATCTTGAATTTGGTTAATCTGACAGATTAGATCTTCCATTGACTCTTACCATAGAAAGATAAACCTTAGGAGTACAGTAACTCTACATTTTCATTTTTCCATAAACTAACATCTGTTTTTTTTTTTTTTTATTTCTATAGTAGCTCAAGAAAACCTATTTCTCTAAAAAGTAAGTAGTAATGCAAAGATCCCAAGTCAGGATCATTCTGGAACAGATCATAACAGAAAAAATGTACAAAGATGGTTAGATGTGAGTAGTGAAAAAAAGAGAGGTAGGAAATAAGATTAAGATCTATATTGCAGTGGGTCCTGTATACCATTGTATTAAGGACTGCATTTTTGTTTTCCCCTAAAATTCTTACGTTGAAATCTCAAGCCCCCATTGTGAGGATAATTACTGTCAAGTGAGGCCATCAGGGTTGGAACCTAGCCTGATAGGATTAGTGCCCTTATGGGAAAAAAAAAAAAAAAACTTAAGAATTTTCTTTTTCTCTTTGCAATGTGAACACACAGTAAGATGGGTGAGTGTCTATAAACAAGGAAGAGGACTCTCATCAGAAACCCTGATGACACCCTGATCTCAGATTCCCATCATCTAAGTCTAGGAGAAAATAAGTTTCTGTTTAAGTCACCAAGCCTATGGCTTTTTGTTATGTTGGGCCAAACTGGCTAAGTCGCATAGTAAGGGCATAGATTTTACTCTCTTCCAATGAGATGGAAACTTTCAGAGGGTCATAAAATGACCTGACATGCTTCAACAGAATTACTCTGGCTGCCCTATTGACAATGCATTCCAGGGAAATTAGAAAAAGAAGCATGAGACCCAGTAAGGAATTGAGACAGTAAATAGTGGTGGTTTTGTTCAGGATAGGCGCAATGAAAGTAGGGAAAAGTGGGCATTGGGAACAGAACAAATCAGGTCTTGAATACAAATGTATTTTTAAAATAGAGTTAATAGATTTGCTAATCCATTTGATATAGATTCTGATAGAGATGAAAAAGAGGAGTCAAAAATTACTTCAGAGTCCTGAGATAATAGATTAAGTTACCATTTGATGAGATTACAAATTAAGGGGATATAAAGTTGAGGAGACAGTAAAGGTCTCAATTTTGGGATGCCTACTCTGCATTAAGTAGAAATATATAAATATGGAGTAGATAGAGAATATGGAGTGCAGGGGATCAAAGTTGGAAATGCAAATTTAGAAATTGCTATTCAATAGGTGGTACTTAAAAGTTCTGAGAATTAATGATCAGATCTAGGGAGTGAGAAGACCAAGACCAGTTTCAAGTCTTGGGATACTCCAAAGAGGTTGGAAAAATCCTACCAAGACTGAGAAAGAACAGCGATTAAGGTGAGAAGAAATAAAAAGTTATGCCCTATACCAAATCATACTCACAAAACAGTATCGCGACAAGTTTAGTCATTAAAGTGGAGTTTGAGCCCTTCAGACAGTGTCTCACGTGGGCTCCCCAGTGTGTGACAAATTATACTTAATGTATTTTTTATTCTTATTTCCTCTTCTTTATTGTCTGGATTAGATGGAGAATAATCCAGCCATTTTCTATACAAGGGTTTCTCAGAACATTAAAATTACCTAGGGACAAATTGAAAAATGTGCATTCCTGAACTCCCCACTCAGACCTCTTAAATCAGAAACACTGAGAATGGCGCTCTAAAATGGACAATTTCAGTAAGTTCCCAGGTGGATTGTCATGCATATTAAATTGGAGAACAGTGGCCTCTACCTACCATGTCCTCCTGGCATGTAGAAAGAAGAGGTGACTCTAAAATTGTCAGATGAGGGTATTACAAGAGACCAAGTACCTTTTAGGGACAGTGGCTGAACAAGATCCATATTCAGATATTAGAATTTCCACTCCCAGTCATCCAACTCTCTATAAATATCTAGGTACCTTATTTGATAAAGCTAAGAAATGTATAATATCTGTCCTACTGGAACCTTTGCAGCAAAATAAAAACATCTTTGCAAGTGTTGTGTCACAATCAGAATTCCCCACGTTAGTTTAGAAAAACATAACTCAAGCCATTGCTTGCAGAGATGTTGCAACATATGGTCTAGCAGCCATAGGAGGGAAAGACAGACTTTTTATTCTCTTGAGCTGGTTTGTAGATTATCTTTTCACTAATTAGTGGAAAGGTGACTTCCATTTGTGATTCTTATTCGACTAGAAATATATGAAGATGAGTGGTTGGGAACATACTTTAGCAAAATGATTTCTGAGCAACAGTAATAAAAGTTTCCTTGTAGGCACTATAGTAAGGCATATGCTGTTTCATTTAGTTTTTATAGTACTGTCGTGATACAAAAAAAAAGTTAAGTTTTAGAAGTGTTGTAGATTGAGAAAACTTGAAATGGAGTTTTGCGTGCAGAATATTTATTAAGGCTTATGTCAGGGATCTATATTAGTCAAAGAGGGAAGGAGAGCAATAGTGGAGAAGAGCGAGGTTCCAGTAGTTCCTTTGCATACTGATTGACATCTTTCTCCACATAAATCCACTCACCACAAAGACAATGAAAGTGGCCAAAGTGGTAGGATATGGCAGGAGGGAAATTTTTTCTAATAAAACAGGAACTTTTGGAGAAGTTTTCTGAGTATCTTCACTTCCTGCATGAGAGTGAGAACAAGAACTTTACAGACCCAGAAAATTGTATCCAAGTAAGTCATTCTCTACTTTAGTTACTCATAGCAGTTATGCTTTTTTACTGTCAAAGTGCTAATCAGTACCAGGTTATAGAAACTTTACACTGGTAGACCTGGCCACTAGACCCCTTGCGGCTTGACAAAGGGAAAATTTCATCAAAGACTAAGGATCTGTTTCTCCTAGAAGAGAAGGAAAGCAAAGTGCACTGGCATAGAAGGGAATGAAAAGAATTTTTGTGCTTTTAGAACTTTACATGTGCTGCAAAAACCAAAAAATCCATACATTGACTATGTCCAGCCTCTCCATTTTTTTGTGTTAAACAATTTCAATACTATTTATTGCTTAAAATTTTTGTACTGTGTGAGTTTAACTTCAGAGGGCTTCCATTAATTACAGAAAGTAACAATAAGAACATCACCCAACTATAGAAAGTCTTAACCTTTTGTCATATTTCCTTCTGATTCTTTAAAGCTTAATTTTAGATGAAGTACTTTTTTCCTTATATTGTTATTTTTGGACAGTATTTATTTCTCCCCTCATTTTTATTCCTCATAGTTCTCCCACTACCATAGCACCCTATATATCACCACAGTCCCTTGGACTCTTCCGTTCCCAGTTTTGACCCCTCTCCTTCCCCCACCCCCATGGATGTCCCAGCTCTATAGTGAGCTTGTATGTTTTGTCTTTTAACTGACCCTCTGTAGTCCATATATAAATGAAACTATCTGATAGTTATCTTTTACTTTCTGATTTAATTCACTTAGCATAATCCTTTCCAACTCCACGCATGTTGTGGCAAATGACTTGAGTTTATCTTTTTTGATTGATGAGTAGTATTCCATTGTGTATATACACCACATCTTCTTGATCCATTCTTCTGTTTGGAGCATTTAGTTTGTTTCCGCATCTTGGCTACTCTAAACAGTGCTGCAGTAAACATAGGAGTACAGATTTCCATAGGAGTGAATTAGTGTATTTGTGTCCTTTGGGTAGATTCCTAGGAGTGGAATAGCTAGGTCCTATGGTAGATCTATCATAGCTATTTGAGGAACCTCCACACAGCTTTCCATAGTGCATTCTCACCAGCCATGTAAGAGGGCTCCTTCAGAAATGTGAAGCTGTCATCATATTGCATTTACAGATTAAGCATCCAATCACTGTCATATTCTTCAATACTGAGAAAGAAAAAAGTCAAAATTAGACTGTCTTTATACATACATAGGAACGGATACATGGAAGTTCAATGTACAGTCTGTGTTGACCCAACCATAGCATTCCAACTTCAGAGCAGTGTATGTCAAATCTAATTTGCATGCAGGATGACTTAGGGACCTTGGTCAAATGCCAACATTGATTCATTTAGTTTGGGGTAGACCTGGGATTCTGCATTTCTAGCAAGATCTCAGGTGACGCTGAAGCTTCTATTCCATGAGTCACATCCTGAGTTACCGCCTTAGAAGATAACTAGATGAGATGTAAACTAGATTACATCCTGTTACTATCCCACAGGAACATTATATTTCAGCCAAACCAACCTATCTGAGAAAAAAAAGAAAATATTGTAATAAAAATAATAAAAACAACCTATCTTAAGCTTTCTAAACGCATGCTACTTCAAACTTCCACATATTTCTACCTTTTCCTAGAAATATCATTCTTCCTATGTAAGTCAAATTATACAGAAAGGCCATTCTATGTGCTGAAGCTATTGATGATAAAGAAAGAGCTAAGAGTTTGGCAAACACACTCCCATCCACGTGTCCCATACATGAATACCGCAGAGCTGATAAGTTAGGCTAAATATTCTGGATGAAATCTACTGAGCCACTGTACCAAAAGATATCTGAATTTGCCACAATATTTCTTAGTTTTCTAAACCTATGACTCCTTTTTAAGCTGAAGATACTTGGATTAGATTTCCGTCCGTTGTAACATGAGTTCTGAATATATAAGCCACTTTGGGGTGGGGGCTGGTAATAATAAATTAATAGTTACAAAATCAATAAGAGATAATAGACTAAGCAAAATGCCTAATCATACATCTACTGCCTTTACTCAATTGCAATATAATATTTACATAAAAATAAAAATAATATAATTCAGAGTATCATTAAGAGTAAACGTTTTGTCTCTTTGACTTCCGTAAATGCTGTTCACTTTTAGATTTTTAGCAAAACCAAATGATAAGATGTACCCAGAGAAGCTGAAAGATATTAACAACGAGTTAATTGAAGATTTACACTTGAAACTGGCATTCTAAGCAAATGCCCAGTTTACACTGGGCAGATATGCAAAGAAAATAAAGATCTTTAACTGCTGTTCTTCTTCCCATTCAACAACCTGTAGAAGAATTCAGTGGTTTGTGACCTCACCATATAAATCAGAACATTCCTCACCAAATGGGGAGGTTACTAATCTCTTCATCAAATCCTGAGATAAGAATCAATTAAACTAAAGTCTCTTTGGTTACTGGCCAAGTGCAGTGTCCAATACAAACATGCTTCCCTGAGGATCAAGACAAAGACATGATATCATTAGAAGAGAGAGAACAGAATTAAATCTGACCATTGCTTTTGGGCTTTATCCCATTCCTTTTGATGGAATCATAACTTCTTATAATCTCTCCGCTTTTATATTTTAATTCTTAACAAGAAACCAAGGTAGGTCACCAAGAGAGAATTTTGAAGGTTAGAAAAAGTGTATTAAGAAAGAGTAAAGCAATCCAAATAAACAAAGGTGTGGGGTATTCTATCTCTGAGGCATTCCATGTTAGGAGAAATTTCAATAGGAGTGAAAAAGAGCAGGCCTGTCACCTCTCATGGGCTAAGCTGTAAAAGTCCGCAGAGTGCTAATCCACCTGATACTGTCACCAGTGGCACTGCTGGTCTGCCACCGCTGCTAAGCTGCTTAGGCATGCTAAGTTATCATGAACCAGAAGATGACAATTGGGTATTGGATGATTGCCACTTTTGCATCTCCAGTATAATCCATGTAAACACAAAATGGCAATTCAAGATATTTCAAAATCTCTTGCATTCTTTCAACTCTGTTCCTAGTCTACTATTCCCTAGTGATTCACAAGCAGCTCTGATATAGGCATGATTTGACTGATGGTGCAATATATGAGAAGTGGAAAAAATCATCAGGAAATACACAAAGATTTGAATGTTTTCTGTTGGAATTCTAGGAATTTCATGGATTTATAAATTAATCTTTCACCAGATATCTTCTGATCCATAGTCAGACTCATCATCCTTTCATCAAATAGGGAAAAATATTCGGCTATTGCAAATTTAATATTTTCTTGCAATACTCTTACACTTCCTTTTCTGGAACTCCAATTATATATACATTAGACTTTTTATATTGTCTCATTTGTTACTGAGACTCTGCATTTCTTAACAACCTTTTTTCTCTGAACTTCACGTTAGATCAGTTTTAATCAATCCTTCAAGGTCATTGAATTTCTCCTCTATCACCCAATTTGCTGAGAAGTCCATGTAGTGATTATTTTAATACTTTGCTTCTCAGTTTCAGAATACTTTCTTTGTTCTTTTTAAAAAGCTTCCTATTTATGTACTGGGATGTGCTATAGTTTCATTTACTTTAAACATATTTATAACAACCAGTTTAAATTCTTGCCTAACAATTCTAACAATCCTAATCATTTTGAGCTTGGTTTCCACTAATTGCTTTGTCTCTTGGCAAAGCAAGGTCATGTTTTCTTGTTTCTTTGTATAACCCTAATTTTGGGCACATTCTGGATGTAAAAAAAAATACTACATTAAAGAGACTCTGAATTATCTTATTTTTCCTCAAAGAATATCACTGTTTTGCTATAGCAGACACTTCGCTTCACTTCCAGTGGTTTGCTGTCTCCTTCCAAGTGAGAGCCAATAACTTAACCTGTCCTATGGAGTCCCACACAACCTGGTTCTCAGTAGTAACTGTCATCCCTGCTGTTGCTACTCTCCCCACACTCTCTTCATTCCAGTCACACTGACCACTATTCCCAAGATATTCTATTGACATACTCCCACACCTTCAAATATTTGATTGACATCACTCTCCCAATAATACCTTCTTGACCAACCTATTTTATTTATTTATTTTAAAACCTATTTTGACCAATCTATTTATTAAAAAATCTTATTTATTTTTCTTTTTTGAGGTAATGTGGTCTATAAAACTGTATGTGATTTAAGGGAAATGTTCACACCTTCTCAGACTTTTATATAATCACATTTCCCCACCAAAACAACACTTATAGTGCTTTACCCTGAGGCACTGGGCTGTGCCTGACCTCTTCACATCCTCCTTCCCTCTCTAGCAGTCTTAATTCAGCATCATATTTCTGGGGTTTGTTTTCACTTAGTTTTGTCAGTTCCTTTACTGTGAAAGTGCAGTGAAATCATCTGATATCTGTGTTTCTCCTTCTGACTTATTTCATTTAAAATAATCCCTTGCAGGTTTAACCATGTTGTTGCAAAGAACAAGAGTTCGTCTTTTTTATAGCTGAGTAGTATTCCATTGTGTCTGTATACCACATTATCTTAACCTCTGTTGAGAGGCATCTAGGTTGTTTCCATAACTTGGCTATTGTAAATAGTGCTGCAATGTACACAGTAATGTATATATCCCTTCCAATGAGTGATTTTGTGTTTCTTCAGATAGATATAAGATTAGAATTGATGAATCATTTGTCATATCTATTTGTGGTTTCCACAGGGCTTTGACTAGTCTACAGTCCCACCAACAGTATATGAGGGTTCCTTTTTTCCATATCCTTGCCAACATTTCTAGTTTCTGGTTTTTTAGTTTCTAGTTTTTTTTGGAAGTGGGGCATCCTCCCTGGAGTGACATGATATCTCACTGTGGTTTTGATTTGCATTTCCCAGGAGAGAAGTGATTTTGCACACTTTTTCATGTGCCTGTTGGTCTTTTGTGTGTCTTCTACCAGTTTAGGTCTTCTGCCCATTGATTTGTCTCTTTGCTTTATTTTTGTTGAGATGTATGAGAGTTCTTTGTCAATCTTGAATATTAGCCTCCTGTCAGATGTATGCTGGGCAAAAATTTTCTCCTATTCAGTAGCGTGTCTGTTTGTTGTAATGACAGTTTTCCTTCACTGTACAGAAGTTTTTATCTCAATGTAGTCCCATTCATCTGTTTTTGCCTTTGTTTTCCTTGCCTTTGAAGTTGAGTCTTCAAAGATGTCCCTGAAACCAATGTCAGAGAGTTTTACCTATATTTTCTTCCATAAGTTGTATGGTTTCTGTTCTTACATCCAAGTCTTTAGTCCATTTTGAGTTAATGACTGTGTATGGCGTGAGAAAGCTCCTACAGCTGCCACCAGCAGGGATTGTATCATCTGCTCCCCTTAACAGGGCCTGCTCCACTACTTTTCAGGGCATGCTGGTCTGGGCTGCTCCCAGGACTCACTCTGGGGCTCGCTGGATCCTTGGGCCCCCCTGTGGTGGGCCCACTTTCCAGTTTTATCGTGGAGTTTGCAGAGGTCTGCTGGGGTACCACAGTGAAGGCTGCTCTCAGGACCCTCCCACGGCTCATGAGTTCTGCCCTCAACCTCCCTCCAGTGGGGCTGCTTCCGGGACCTGTGCTAGGGCTTACTGAGATCCGTGTAGGCCTGCAGAGGTGGGCCTGTTTCCAGGGCACTCCCTAGGACTTCTGAGGTCTTCAGGGAGGCTGCCTTGGCAGTCCTGCTTCCGGGTCCTTTCCTAGGGCTTGCTGAGGTCTGCTGAGAGCTCCTGCTGATGGGGCTGCTCCCTGGACCTGTCCCAGAGCTTGCCGAGGTTTGTACTGACAGCTGTGGAGATCTGCTAAGGTGGGTCTGTCTCCAGGGTCTCCCCCAGAGCTTGTGCAGTTCTACACAGGTATTTGCGGCAGCCTGCTCTGGAGAGTCTGCTTCCAGGTCCTGCCCCGAGCGCAGACCTCACTGAAGTCTGCAGATGTCAACTGTGGAAGGCCCTCCTGCCAGTTCTGCACTGCATCTTGCACCTAGCCCTCAGGGCTCACCTGAACCACCTGGGTGGGCTACATGCTTGGCCCAGCCCATTCCACTGCTCACTGGGGTCCCTCTCCTGTGGATGTTACCCCCAGCATGTGTTGTGATCATTTGTTTTTCCTTCAGGAGTTATTGGCTTTGTCTGCTTTATCCTAGCTGGGAGTAAGTGGACGAGGGGAGTCAGCATTTTCACTCTGCTGCCATCTTGCTCTACTATTTGTTGACCATCCCATTTTAATCCTATGTCTATAATTCCATATTCCCTGCTCCCTTGCCTAATTGTCTATTTTCCCCTAGAACTTATTCTTTGTCCTATTTGTTTATATTTTATCTGTCAGTAGAATATAAGCACCCTCTGAGCAGACAAATTTTGTCTATTTTATTTACAGAAGTTTCCCAAGTGCCCCACACAGTGTTTGGTATAGAAGTGTTTGTAGACAGTTTCAAATACATTACATAAATAAAGGGACTGTATCTTAATTATGTTGGCATTATCCTCAGCCCATAGAACAGAGCCAGGCACATAATATTCAATTAAAAATTATTCTTGAGTTTCTAAATAAAATAAAGAAATAAAGGGATGGGTATTACAATTCTTTTCAAGGCCATACATATTATAATTTTTCTAATAATCTACTATTCATGCACAATTCAAAACTTTCTAAATATCCTTACTGCCCTCTGGCTTAAACAGCCATTCTCTTACTACACAGCTATTTTCTGCCAAAAGTGTGTGTGTCAGTCAGCCATGGGGCAGCCGACCCATCAGAGTCTGCACTGTGGCACTCACACACTGCCCTGGGAGCTAGCACCACTTCCGTTTCCATGTTTCTCTGATTCTCTTAATTTTGCGATATTAGGAAGAAGATTATACATACATAAAAAATGACTAGAACTTTAGCAGACCTTGCTTGAGCAATGTGCTAACAACCATTGCTCAATGAAAAGACTGAGCTCTGCTCTATCCTTCCTTTCCTAAGTGGTGAAAGAATCTGAGTTTGGACTCATATGGATTTGATTGGAATCTTTGCTCTAGCAAACCCAAGACTAGGTATGTAACTTTAGTCTACCCACTAAGCATATTTTTCACCTATAAATTGTGGATAATAAACCAGTTAACCAATGCATTTATTTGAAGGGTTGTATGAAATAATATACATAATGTGCTGAACATATACATTTTCAAAAATATCTTTCATTTTTAGTTTTTCTCCATTTCATGTTTTGCTACCCTTATTTGCTTATTTTTGTTGTTGTTGTTGTTGTTTTCTCCTGCTCTTGGGAGCGTAAACTCTTTTAAAAGTCAGCATGAAAAACTAAATTGAAGACCTTTAATAGGTCAGGAAAAAAAACTAAATTGAAGACATTTAATAGGTCAGGAAAAAAAAAACTAAATTGAAGACTTTTAATAGATCAAGAAAAAAATCACCCTCTGAGGATTAAGGAGAGCTTGAGTTGGGGCTTTACTACTCGTGACCTTGGCTCACGATCCAATCTTGCCAGCACCCAACTTTCAACAGTCTTAGAGGTACTGAAGGGAAGAATTATCAAGTTATGTGTATTGAGCCAGTAGTCTATCAATATGAAGCCTCTACCTTCATATTTCTAAAAGTTCACCAACTTTTTTTAAAAATAAGAAACATGAAAAACAGCATCATTATCTTTAGATGCACTGAGGGGGGAAACAGGGCAAGCAGCACATCAAGCTTTCACTAAAAACTGAAATTACCCCCAAAGGAAGGTGGCGAGGTAGGTAGGTAGTATTTGCTGAATAAGTGAATGAATAAATAAAGGAATAAATAAATGTATGAATGGATTAATATTTTCTGTGATGCTGTTGAGTGTCTCTGTGGTTTTGCTCTTTCAACAGCCACTTAGGAAAGGACAGATAGAGAGGTAGCCTTTTGAACTAGGCAGTGTGTGACTAATTTCTTAAACTTGGCACTCAAACTGAGAATATGTCATTGTTTTGCTACCTGTTGCCATAGTAATCTTGGGTATGGCCATAATATTCAACGACTAATGTCAACATTTCGCCCCATTTTTCTGGTTAAATTTTCACCTCATTAAACTCAAAGCTACTACTAAGACACCCTTCTCCTTCTTATCATTGTTTGTACTTTCTGCTAGAAACAGTTTTGCTGCAACTAATGAGAGATAGTGTTAATATATACGGAAAGGAAGAGTCTTAAAATTCAATTCTTTATGAAAATTGAGTTTCATTGAGCTTAGTGCAACAATTCTCGGTTTAAGACTATCTCTTTCAAAAAAATAAAACAAGTTGCATGGAAATTCTTTTGAACTCTTGCTATGGATGCCTTGAATTAAAATTTTATTCGTTAATTCTTGAAGTCTTCCTGCTAGCATATTTCATTTCTTGTGATCCATGGACTATTCTTAATAGTGTTAATAATAATGCAAATATAAGAAACCTCCAATATAATTTGGTATAATTCAAAATCCCTATACTTCTTCTAAAGAACTCCATTTACTAAAAATCTAAGACTCATTAGCTTGTAGGCCTACTGTCAATACATTTTTCAACACTGAATTCAAATTAAGAAAATTCACGAAACTCTGGTATTTTTTTCTCATTCCCTGGGACTAATTTTTATTTTTCATTAAACGTAACTGTTTCCTCATTTACAAAGTGTTAGCAAAATAGCTACTGCATATCATAGGTTGTTATTAGAAAGAAATAAATTAACACATATGAAATAATTGGAAATGTTACTTAGTATGATCATTGAGTCAAGTAATTTTTTTTTTAATTTTTAATACACTTCCCTATTTCACAAGGAAAAAAAGCAGTTCATCATCAACTCTGCCATCAAACCCGGACCCCCAGTTATGGCCACATGACTTTTCCTTGAACTTTGTATTTTAAATTAGGTTCTAGTTAGCTGCTCTTGAAATATTCAAAGGAAGGTAGGAAGAGGATAAAATAATTGTAAGTACAGAGACATACAACAAGATCTATGGGTGCTATTGCATTGTAAGCTTACAGAGGGCATTTCCGTGCTTCTTGGCATGCTTATTATTCAAAACATGTAGAGTATCACCTTGTGAAAATGAGTGAAATAAAAAGATAGTAAATTAAAAAGAGCTACACATGACCTTAATATATTGTAAAATATTTTTTCATGGAAGAGTTAGTTATTAGCATAAGTAGGACTGGTGATAATCTCTAAGATGAATTAATTTAGGTTTTTCTTGTCTTCCAGCAGTTGTAATGTCTATCAGAAAATGCTGCTTCATATCTCAGATTCATCAGTGTGAAGTTATAGATGATAGGAGACTATGGTATATGAGAATCAGACCCCTTCCTTGGTAAACACTATTGCAGGTGTTTTATTTTTTCTTTAAAGACTTATGTATTTATTTATTTATGCATAGAAGAACTGTGGTGTAGGCATGAGATGGAGAGGATGAGAGGATTCACCAGAGACAAAGTGGGGAGCAGAACAGGCAAAACTACTGAAATACACTGCTGAGGGGAGCAGCGGGCAAGACAGGAGAGGTCTGTTGTACAATATATATGGGTTAGCTCCCTGGTCCGAGACCGAACTCAGGCAGCAACTGTGACAGCATGATAGTGCTGAGCCTTAACTTCTTTGCCACCAGGGAGGCCCTACAGCAGATTTTAATTGGAGTGTTTAAATAGTTTTACAGTTAAAAATTTTAAACTTCAGAACTCTTGGAATAAAACTATCATTCTATCGAAAAATAAGAGAACTGCTAATCTAGTATATTCTACGTAGTTTAAATTATTCACATTGACACATTTACTTTCCATTTTCTGTTCATTGTTATATCATCTTCCAGACTTGCACAATGCAAAGGAAAGACACCTTGAAGTTCTTAGTTTGGGATCACACATAATGGAATGAAAAGATCTACCTTAAGGAATCATGTATTTTACTCAGTGGTACACATTTAGAAATAGACCTGGTTTTTTGTTTCTTTTGTTCTGTTACATCAATTTTGGGAGAACAGTAGGTGTTTGATTTTGAATAAAATTTAAGTTTGTGTGAATAAAATTAAACTTTAGAACTCCAAACTCTTTCCTCCCACTTTCTTTCTTTTTTTTTTGTTTTTCCTTTAGAAATATTTTATTGCTGCTGTTTGTTTTATTTAAATATATATTTTTATTGTTATTTATGTCTTTTACATTTTGTATTCCCCTTGGGTAACCCACCACCAATTCACCCGTGATCCATCTCCATGGTCCCTTGTGTTCTTTTCTATTCCATTTTGTGCCCTTTTCCTTCCCACCCTCCGCCTCCCTCCTCCCCCTCCCCCCCACTGATTGTCTCTCTCCCACCCAGCCTCCCTATAGTCCTGTTATAAGTGAAACCATTCGATATTTTTCTCTTTCTTTCTGGCTTATTTTACTGAGTATGATCCCCTCTAATTCCATACATGTCGCTGCAAATTGCATGTGTTTATCTTCTTTCCATGCTGTATAGTATTCCATTGTGTATATGTACCACATCTTCTTGATCCAAGCTAGACTACTACCTCACACCCTGCACAAAAGTCAACCCAAAATGGATAAAAGACCTGGATGTAAGACCTGAAACCATAAAATGTATAGAAGAAAATATAGGCAAAACTCTACATGACATACATCTCAGCAAAATCTTGAAAGACACATCCCTCAAAGCGAAGGAAGTGAAAGACAAGATAAACAGATGGGATTATATCAAATAAAAAGCTTCTGTACAGCAAAAGAGACATTAACCAAAACTAACAGACACCCTACCAACTAGGAAAAGATCTTTGCACACAATACATCTGATAAAGGATTG